>JACBWV010000673.1:3706039-3775729 GCA_013435795.1 Chlamydomonas sp. ICE-L
TAAGCCCCCCGGTGTTGTCAAGCGCCCCTAACCACCAGAGCTGGTACATGGAGTTCAGGATGTTGTCCTTAGGGGGAGGGTCCATGAAGCCGAAGTCAAGCAAGTTGTCCACCTACATATCAAAATTTGGATTTTGATTAGATGGTGGGGGGAGGGTCCATGAAGCCGAAGTCAAGCAAGTTGTCCACCTGCAGTGCGAGATATTGATTTGGGTTATGGTGGGGGGAGGGTCCATGAAGCATCAGGCGAGCAAGTTGACCACCACAAGATCGAGATTTGGATTTTGATTGACTAGATGGTGGGGGGAGGAGCGCCCATGAAGCATCAGGCAAGCTAGTTGTCAACCCGCAGATTTTGATTTTGATTTTGATTGATGAGATGTTGCCCTTAGGGAGAGGGTCCATGAAGCCGAAGTGAAGCAAGTTGTCCACCTGCATATTGAGATTTGGATTGATGAGGTGGTGGGGGGAAGAGGGTCCATGAAGCCTAAGTCAAGCAAGCTGACCACCTCAATATCGAGATTTGGATTTTGATTCTGATTTATCAGATGGTGGGGGGAGGAGGGCCCATGAAGCATCAGTCAAGCAAGTTGTCCACCTACATATCGAATTTTTGATTTTGATTAGATGGTGGGGGGAGGGTCCATGAAGCCAATGTCTAGCAAGCTGACCACCTCAAGATCGAGATTTGGATTTTGATTCCGATTTATCAGATGGTGGGGGGAGGAGGGCCCATGAAGCATCAGGCAAGCAAGTTGTCAACCTGCAGATTGAAATTTCGATTTTGATTTTCATTGATGAGATGTTGTCCTTAGGGGGAGGGTCCATGAAGCCGAAGTCAAGCAAGTTGACCACCTGCATATTGAGATTTGGTTTTTGATTAGGATTGATGAGATGGTGGGGGGCGGGTCCATGGAGCCAATGTCAAGCAAGTTGACCACCTGCAGATCGAGATTTTGATTTTGATCACCACCCGCGCCCCTAACCACCAGAGCTGGTACATGGAGTTCAGGATGGTGTCCTTAGGGGGAGGGTCCGTGAAGCCTCAGGCAAGCAAGTTGTCCACCTGCAGATCAAGATTTCGATTTTGATTGATTAGATGGTGGGGGGGCGGGGGGGCGTCCATGCAGCAACAGGCAAGCAAGTTGTCCACCTGTATATCCATATTTGGATTTGTGTTGATGACATGCTATCTCAGCCATCAGGCTGAGATCACCGTCTATGTGATGGATAACAATCCCTGTCTATGTGATGAATGTATCACCGTCTGAATATATCACCGTCTGAATATATCACCGATCACCGTCTATGTGATGAATAGATCACCGTCTATGTGATGAATAACGATCCCCACCCGCGCCCCCTCAAGGAGGTGACGATTAGCCGGAACCAGGCGAACTGGCGGGTTAACAAAAATGTAATGATAACGCCTGGTGGGGCATGGAATTAAGGGAGCCCCGTCTTACGGCGGTAGGGGACGGGCTGCTACTTTACCAGGACAAAGTTACCGTGGCGGTTGACAGCGACCGCTGACATTTAAGCACACCCGTGGGGATTCGAACCCGGCACCTACGTCGTTCAAGGAGCTCTGCAATTGAGCCATTCGTTGAACAGGGATGGCGGGTTAAAGTCTAGTTTGCAGGCAGATTTATCATGGAAAGTATATACACTACTACACCACACTCCTGAGTACAGAATACCCCTTTACTCAATCAACCAGTAGGTTCATTAAAAAGTCCAGTAGGGCTCCAAGAAGAAGGAAAATGTAATCATCATCATCATTATCATCATCATCATCATCATCACCACCAGAATGCAATCACTTGGGTGGATAGAAAAATGGAAGAATCACAGAAAATGAAATTGGGTACATGGCAAAACCGAACCCTAACAGGAGGGAGAACCCACACAGGAGCAATATAGAACCCAAACAGGAGGGGAAACCCAACCAAAGCCAAACAGAACCCAAACAGGAGGGGAAACCCAAACAGGAGGGAAACAGAACCCAAACAGGAGGGAAACAGAACCCAAACAGGAGGGAAACAGAACCCAAACAGGAGGGAAATAGAACCCAAACAGGAGGGAAACAGAACCCAAACAGGAGGGAAACAGAACCCAAACAGGAGGGAAACAGAACCCAAACAGGAGGGAAACAGAACCCAAACAGGAGGGAGAAACCACCCAGGAGCCAAATAGAACAGAAACAGGAGGGAAAACCAACCAAAGCCAAACAGAACCCAAGTAGGAGGGGAAACCCAAACAGAACCCAAACAGGGGGGAGAACCAACCCAGGAGGGAAACAGAAGCCAAACACGGGGGAAAAACCACCCAGGAGCCAAACAGAACCCTAACAGGAGGGGAAACCCAAACAGAAGTTAAACATAACCCAAACAGGGGGGAGAACCCACCCAGGAGGGAAACAGAAGCCAAACACGGGGGAAAACCCACCCAGGAGCCAAACAGAACCCTAACAGGAGGGGAAACCCAAACAGGAGTTAAACATAACCCAAACAGGGGGGAGAACCCACCCAGGAGGGAAACAGAAGCCAAACACGGGGGAAAACCCACCCAGGAGCCAAACAGAACCCTAACAGGAGGGGAAACCCAAACAGGAGTTAAACATAACCCAAACAGGGGGGAGAACCCACCCAGGAGGGAAACAGAACCCAAACAGAACATGAAATTCAGCTCTTTGCCGTCAGGGTACAACAAGAAGCGCGTGATAACGTGCTAGCACGTAAGCTTTGGGAGCCGATCTATGTGAATCACGCTAAAAAAGGCTAAGCCTGGAGACAGGGATTTTGTTTTCAAATCTGAATGTGGGTTTTAACTAGCTTCTTGGTTTTAGGCTTCCTCCAAGAACAGCATCCATATAGCTATTTCCATGGGGCAGCGCCTTGAGCTGGGGGGTGGGGGGTAGGGAGCACCCCCTAAGAGTGTTTTTTGGGGTCAGGGGGGGGGGGGGGGGGGGGCATGGGGAAGTGAACAAATAAATCCAAGGCTGCAGATCTAAAGTTACGTGAGTCACAGCCAGCAAGGCCCCCATCTATGTTTTTCACGTAACCCAAAATGGCAAAATGTGGTACCTTGCTTGCCGCCTTCAACAGTAAAAGCAATTATAATCAACGGGTTTATGAGAGAAGGAGGGTGAAGGATAAGGAGGATGAAGGAGAGGGTGACAGATTAAGAGGGTGAAGGAGAAAGATGATGAAGGAGAAGGGGAGTGAATGAGAGGGTAAAGGATAAAGAGGATGAAGGAGAAGGAGGAAGAAGGAGAGGGTGAAGAAGAGGTTGAAGGAGAAAGAGGATGCATATCCCTGGAAGGGATCGGATTCAAAATATCGTTGTCAAAAACAGAACTCATTCCCACCTTCAAACACTTCAACAGCAGCACCACAAACAGACGCCTGGCCCAGTACATCCACCACGACCCAATCTCTGACCAGGTGCAGCCTGACTGATGGGGAAGACTTGGAAAGAGTCTAACCCATATTGAAGTTTAATACTTTCAGCAACAGAAAAAAAACAGACCTCATTCCCACCTTCAAACACTTCAACAGCAGCACCACAAACAGACGCCTGGCCCAGTACATCCACCACGACCCAATCTCTGACCAGGTGCAGCCTGACTGATGGGGAAGACTTGGAAAGAGTCTAACCCATATTGAAATTTAATACTTTCAGCAACAGAAAAAAAACAGAACTCATTCCCACCTTCAAACACTTCAACAGCAGCACCACAAACAGACGCCTGGCCCAGTACATCCACCACGACCCAATCTCTGACTGGTGCAGCCTGACTGATAGGGAAGACTTGAAAAGAGTATATACCTATATTGAAATTTTACACTTTCAGCAACAGAAAAATAACAGAACTCATTCCCACCTTCAAAGACTTCAACAGAAGCACCACATTGGCTAGGTTGGTGCGCTGGATCTCTGGGACGTTTGTGGCCAGCATTTCGTGACGGAAGGCTCCTTCCGTGTATAGCCTGCAAGTAAGAAGGTCGGTCATGGAGGATGTTTGTGACTAGGGATGTCAGTATTGTTCTGGTCCCCATGATTATCAAAGTTGGTGTGCTGGATCTCTAGGATGTTAGTGGCCAGCATCTTGTGACGGAAGGCCCCTTCTGTGTATAGCCTGCAAGTAAGAAGGTCGGTCATGAAGGCTGTTTCTGACAAGGAATGTCAATTTCGTACTGGTCCCCATGATTATCACGGTTGGTGTGCTGGATCTCTACGGCGGTGGTGGCCAGCATCTCGTGACGGAAGGCCCCTTCTGTGTATAGCCTGCAAGTGAGAAGGTCGGTTACATTACATTAAATTGTCATCAACAGGCCATTGTTGACCCAAGACAACATCTTCCGCTCAACAACATCAGTGAGGGGTCTTCCAACGTGTCCTCCAAATTAGAGATGCAATAGGCTGTTTCTGACTCAGGATGTCAATATAATACTGGTCCCCGTGATTATCACGGTTGGTGTGCTGGATCTCTACGACGGAGGTGGCCAGCATCTCGTGACGCAAGGCCCCTTCTATGTACAGAAGCTGCTGATTTTAGCTGAAAAGAGCAACACTAGTTGGACTACACCTTGTGGGGTTGTGCCGTGTGATCTGGTACTACTTTGTCGTGTCGGCGGCGGTGGTGGTGCGAGTTGGTGGTGGTCGTGATGATTGGTTATTATTGTTGTTGTTGTTGTTGTTGTTGTTGTTGTTGTTGTTGACGTTGATGCTGTTGATGATGTTGATGCTGTTGGTGGTGTTGGTGGTGGAGGTAGTGATGGTGGTGATGATTGGTGTGGTGTGGCAGATGGTGACAGTGGGGTGCGGTGGGTGGGGTAAGGGGGCATGGTGGTGCGACCCAGGGGTGGGTGGGTGGGTGGGCGGGTGGTGACAGTGGGCTGCAGCCTGACTGATGGGGAAGACTTGGAGGGAGTCCATAGACATCTTAGGATTTACCACTTTCAGCAGCAGTCACACCAGTTTCAGACCCACCCGTGACAGACGCCTGGCCCGGTACGTCCACTACGAACCAATCTCTAACCAGCTGCAGCCTGACTGATGGGGAAGACTTGGGAAGGGTCTACAACCATACTGGAATTGAATATTTTCAGCAGGAGTCACACCAATTTCAGACCCACCTGTAACAGACGCCTGGCCCCGTACGTCCACCACGACCCAATCTCTGACCAGCTGCAGCCTGACTGATGGGGAAGACTTGGAAAGGGTCTACACCCATGTTGGAATTGAATATTTTCAGCAACAGTCACACCAGTTTCAGACCCACCTGTAACAGACGCCTGGCCCGGTACGTCCACCACGACCCAATCTCTGACCAGCTGCAGCCTGACTGATGGGGAAGACTTGGAAAGGGTCTACACCCATGTTGGAATTGAATATTTTCAGCAACAGTCACACCAGTTTCAGACCCACCTGTAACAGACGCCTGGCCCGGTACGTCCACCACGACCCAATCTCTGACCAGCTGCAGCCTGACTGATGGGGAAGACTTGGAGGGAGTCCATACCCATCTTGGGATTGAACACTTTCATCTTCACATAGCCGGTGTCTATGACATACAGAATTCCGTCCACCTACGTGATGGAGGCACACGTTTAGGGTTTAGAGTTTAGGATAGGGTTGGCTTAGGTAGGCCTTTAAACCCTGAACCCTACCTACGTGATGGAGGCACAAGTTTAGGGTTTAGGGTAGGTAGGGTAGGGCTGGCTTAGATAGGATTTTTAACCCTGAACCCTACCTACGTGATGGAGGTACAAGTTTAGGGTGTAGTGTTTAGGGTAGGTAGGGTAGGGTTGGCTTAGGTAGGGTTTTAAACCCTGGACCCCACCTAAGTGATTGAGGCAAAAGTTAGATGAGGGAGGACACTGCTTGTGTTTTAGATACTGGTTACAAGACAGTTGGCTTACGTGTCAAGCTTCGTGTCGGTCGTTCAGTCGGTCGCACAAACGGACAGCGCGGGAGGGGGGGCTCCGCCAAAAAGAGGTAATAAAGCAAATTGGGCGCTTGTTGGGGCGCCTGCAAAGTTCAACCATTTCACGAACTATAAGTCATATAAGTGCGATAACCTTTCACAATGCAGGTGCTGGGTTCGAATCCCTACGGGTGTGCGCACACACACACACACACACACACACACACACACACAAACACACACACACGCACGCACGCATGCACACTGAAATGGGACTGCCTGGGTAGGTCCACTCTCTCAGGCCCATTCACGTTTGAGCCCTTACGTGCTGTACATAAATGCCTTTGGTGTGCGCTTTACTGTTTGCGGTGGCTGTCAACCGCCATGGTAGCACTGCCCGGGTAAAGTAGCAGCCCGTTCTCTACCGGCGTAAGACAGGACACCCTTAATACCACGCCCTACCAGGCAGTATCATGACTCTTTAAAGAGTGCAATGCTCACCGTGAGAGAGGTCTCTGCAATGTTGGTTGACACAATTACTTTCCGCTCTCCCTCGCCAGCGGCGTCGAAGATCTTGGACTGCAGGTCCGCTGGAAGGGTCGAGTAGATGGGCAGCACCAGCAATTCTGGGATAGTCTGCCCACCTGACCTCATTGACTCCAGCCTCTCCGTGAGAGAGAAGCAAGTGGTCTCGATCTCTTCTTGGCCTGTTTAGGGTGCAGGGTTTGGTGTTTAGGGTTTGGTGTTTAGGGTTTGGTGTTTAGGGTTCAGGGTTTAGGTGGGTGCATGTGAAAAGGAGGGAATAAGAGACAAGGTCAGGAGGGGCTAATTGAAAGAAGCGGTGAGAGAGAAGCAAGTGCTCTCGATCTCCTCTTGGCCTGTTTTAGTGTTAAGGGTTTGGTGTTTAGGGTTTGGTGTTTAGGGTTTGGTGAATAGTGTTTATTGTTTAGGTGGGTGAATGTGAAAAGGAGGGAATAAGAAACAAGGGCAGGAGGGGCTAATTGAAAGGAGCGGTGAGAGAGAAGTAAGTGCTCATGATCTCCTCTTGGCTTGGTTTAGTGTTTAGTGTTTGGTGTTTAGTGTATAGTGTTTATTGTTAGGTGGGTGAATGTGAAAAGGAGGGAATAAGAAACAATGGAAGGAGGGGCTAATTGAAAGTAGTGGTGAGAGAGAAGTAAGTGGTCTCGATCTCCTCTTGGCCTGTTTTAGTGTTTAGTGTTTGGTGTTTAGGGTTTGGTGTTAAGTGTTTAGGTTTGGTGTGTAGTGTTTAGGGTTTAGGCGAGTGAATGTGAAAGGAGGGAATACAAAACAAGGGATGTAGGGGCTTATTGAAAGTAGTGTTGAGAGGGAAGCAAGTGGTCTGGATCTCCTCTTGGCCTGGTTTAGGGTTTAGGGTTTAGGGTTTAGGGTTGGGTATTTAATGTTAAGGGTTTAGGTGAGTGAAAGTGAAAAGGAGGGAATAATAGAAAAGGGCAGGAGGGGCTAATTGAAAGTAGCGGTGAGAGAGAAGCAAGTGCTCTTGATCTCCCCTTGGCCCGAGGTGAGTGAGTGTGAGAAGGAGAGAATACGTATATGTCTACCACAGTCCAGGGGTAGCCTACTAAACTAGAGGGATCTGCCCAACATTTGAGAATCAATCACATTTACAGATATACAAGAAGGGCCAATTGAAACTAGTGGTGAGATAGAAGCAAGTTGTCTCGATCACCTCTTGGCCTGGTTTAGGGTTTAGGTGAGTGAATGTGAGGGGGAGAGAATACATATATGTATGCCACAGTCCAGGGGTATACCGGAGGGGACAATCGATACTAGTGGTGAGATAGAAGCAAGGGGCATTAACCGCCTCTAGGCCTGAGGTGAATGAATTCATGAGGAGGATGGGAATAAGAGGCAAGAGCAAGTGGGCGGACGGGTGGGTGGAAGGAGGGAGGGAGGGAGGGGGGGGGGGGGGGAGGGGGGGAGGGAGGAGGAGGGGAGGGAGGGGGGAGAGGATGGGTCGGGGGGAAGGAGGAAGGAGGGAAGGAGGGAGGCGGAGGGAGGGAGGGAGGGAGGGAGGGGGGACGGGGAGGAAGGGAGAGGGGGAGGGGAGGAAAATAAGGGGGGGGGGGAAGAGGGAGGGAGGGGGGGGGATGGAAGGAGGGAAGGAGGGCGGGGAGGAGAGAGAAAGGGAGGGGGGGGAGGAGGGAGGGAGGGAGGGAGGGAGGGGGGGATGGGGACAGGGAAGGAGGGAGGGAAGGGAGGAAGGGGGGCAGGGAAGGAGGGAGGGAGGGAGAGAGGGAGGGGGGCAGGTAGGTAGGTAGGTAGGGAGGGAGGGGGGCAGGGAATGAAGGAGGGAGGGAGGGAGGAAGGGGGGCAGGGAAGGAGGGAGGGAGGGAGGGAGGGAGGGGGGGCGAATGCGTGTACTTATCAGCAAAAAACCTGCATTGTTTCTGTATAGGGATACGATAAGCAGGGATACGTGTAGCTGCTTCTAGGCAGCTTCTTTCCTCTGTCCTTGGGACAAAGCTGAAGCTAGCTAGTGTGCCTGGAAGCTGATATAAAGGGCATTGGAATGCAGCTGAAAGCATTTGGCCTAGCCCAGTGGCTAGCTTGTGGAGCCGGGTGGAGTGTGCCATGCGTAGCCCCCAAAGAAGCTGATTGTATAGAAGGTATAAGTGAAAGCTGATCCTCATGGCAGACCACTTGCTCAACTTACCCCCCCCCCCCCCCCCCCCCCCCCCCCCCCCCCCCCCCCCCCCCCCCCCCCCCCCCCCCGCCCCCCCCCCCCCCACACACACATACACCCCCCACACACCCAACACACATCCCCCACACATTAAACCCCCCACACACCCCCACACACACACCAGTCATGAAGATGAGGATATCTCCGGGTGGGTCCAACTACCCCCCACCCACACCCAGACCCCCCCCCCCCCCCACAACACACACACACACACACACACACACACAACACACCTGTCATGAAGATGAGGATATCTCCAGGTGGGTCCCTGAGATGAATGGTGATAGCCTGCTTGACAGCAGCCTCCACATAGTCCTCTTGGACGGTCCGGCTCCACATAGTCTCAACTGGGAATGTTCTGTATTGGTGGTGGTGGGTGGTGGGTGGTGGTGGTGCGTGGTGGTGGTGTTGTTTGGTGTTTGGTGTGTGGCGCTTGACAGCAGCCTCCACATAGTCCTCTTGGACGGTCCGGCTGCACGTAGTCTCAACTGGGAATGTTCTGCATTGGTAGTGGGTGGTGGGTGGTAGGTGGTGCTTGGCTGCACGATCGGCTCCACATAGTCTCAACTGAGAATGTTTTGCGTTGGTGGTGGGTGGTGAGTGGTTGGTGGTGGGTGGTAGGTGGTGCTTGGCTGCACCATTGGCTCCACCTAGTCTCAACTGGGAATGTTTTGCTTTGGTGGTGGTGGTTGTTGGTGAGTGGTTGGTGGAGGTGTGGGTGGTTGGTGGTGGTTAAGCACTGAACCACTCCCTCCCTTCCCCACACACACTGAGGCACCAAACCACTCCCCACCACCACCACACACACTGAACCACTTGTTGGTGGAGGTGTGGGTAGTTGGTGGTGGTTGGGTTTAAACTGACCTGTTTTTAAACTCACCTGCCAGGAATGGAGAACACTGGAGCAGACCCAAAGAAGTCTACGAACTTCTTGGAGTCCAGTGTGGCACTTGTGACAATGAGCCTGAAGTCAGTTCGTCGAGCCACCACAACTACAGCCACCAACACCATCACCACCACCCACCTGCCAGGAATGGAGAACACAGGCGCAGACCCAAAGAACTCTGCGAACGTTTTGGAATCCAGTGTGGCACTTATAACGATGAGCCTGAAGTCAGTTCAGCGCCGCCACCACCACTATGACCACCGCCATGACCACCACCACTACAACCACCACCACCACCACCACCCACCTGCCAGGAATGGAGAACACAGGCGCAGACCCAAAGAACTCTGCGAACGTTTTGGAATCCAGTGTGGCACTTATAACGATGAGCCTGAAGTCAGTTCAGCACCGCCACCACCACTATGACCACCGCCATGACCACCACCACTACAACCACCACCACCACCACCACCACCCACCTGCCAGGAATGGAGAACACAAGAGCAGACCCAAAGAAGTCTGCGAACTTCTTGGAGTCCAGTGTGGCACTTGTGACAATGAGCCTGAAGTCAGTTCGTCGAGCCACCACCACCACCACTACAGCCACCACCACCATCACCACCACCACCACCACTACAGCCACGACCACTACAGCCACCACCACCACCCAACTGCCAGGAATGGAGAACACAGGAGCTGACCCAAAGAACTCCGCAAACTTCTTGGAGTCCAGTGTGGCACTTGTGACAATGAGCATGAAGTCAGTATGGCGCCGCCACCTCCACAATGACCACCACCACCACCACTACGACCACTACAGCCACCACCACCCCCCTGCCAGGAATGGAGAACACAGGAGCTGGCCCAAAGAACTCTGCGAACTTCTTTGAGTCCAGTGTGGCACTTGTGACAATGAGCATGAAGTCAGTATGGCGCAGCCACCTCCACAATGACCACCACCACCACCACTATGACCACTACAGCCACCACCACCCACCTGCCAGGAATGGAGAACACAGGAGCTGACCCAAAGAACTCTGCAAACTTCTTGGAGTCCAGTGTTGCACTTGTGACGATGAGCCTGAAGTCAGTTCGACGAGCCACCACCTTTTTCAAAATGCCAAACAGAACGTCGGTATTCAATGACCTCTCATGAGCTTCATCCATTACCACCACACTGTACTGGTCCAGATCTCCGCTGGTCAGGGTCTCTCGGAGCAGTACGCCATCCGTCATGTACTGCAAAATGAAAAATAGTGGAGTTTGATTTTGTGTTTGCACCACACTGTACTGCTCCAGATCTCCGCTGGTCAGGGTCTCTCAGAGCAGTACGCCATCTGTCATGTACTGCAAAAATGAAATACAGTGGTGGGGTTTGATGTTTTGTTTTCAGTACACTGTACTGCTCCAGATCTCTGCTGGTCAGGGTCTCTCGGAGCAGTACGCCATCCGTCATGTACTGCAAAAATGATAAGTAGTGGTATTTGATGTTTTGTTTTCAGTACACTGTACTGCTACAGATCTCTGCTGGTCAGGGTTTCACGGAGCAGTATGCCATCCGTCATGTACTGCAAAAATGAAATACAGTGGTGAGGTTTGATTTTGTGTGTGCAAAAAACTGTACTGGTCCAGATCTCTGCTGGTCAGGGTTTCACGCAGAGCAGTACGCCATCTGTCATGTACTGCAAAAATGAAATCCGGCGGAATTTGTTTTCTGCCTTATGGTGGTCTGCGTACTACGTACTGCGTACTGCAGTACGTTGGTATATAGTACGTGTTTTTGTATTTCTGTGCTTCTGTGTTTGTGTGAGTGGGTAGGTGTGGATATGTGTGGTTGTGTGAGTTTGTTTGTTTGTGTGGTTGTTCGTGTGTGTGTGTGTGTGTGTGAAGGGGGGGGGGGGGGGGGGGGGGGGGGGGGGAGAGTGGAGAGAAAATCATTGTTAATAGCGCATAGTGATTGGCATATGAGGAAGAAGAGATGTTTCACATTATGTTGAGCTCACCTTGACGTTGGGTGCTTAGTTCAGGGTGCATCTAGATATACAGCAAAGGTGTTTGTGCTTTGGTGATCTAGAGAGCACCCAACGTCAAGGTGTGCTCTAGATTCTGTATTATGATGAGCTCGCCTTGACGTTGGGCGCTTAGTTCAGGTGTGCTCTAGATAATACAGCAAGGTGTGCTGTTATCGAGAGAGTTTGTGTGTGTGAGTGTGTGTGTGTGTGTGTGTGAGAGAGAGAGAGAGAGTTCGTGTGTGTGTGTGTGTGTGTGTGAGAGAGTTTGTTCGTGTGTGTGTGTGAGAGAGAGCTTGTTCGTGTGTGTGTGTGTGAGAGAGAGAGTTTGTTCGTGTGTGTGTGTGTGTATGAGTTTGTTCATGTGTGTGTGTGTGTGTGTGTGAGAGTTTGTTCTTGTGCGCGTGTGTGAGTGTGTGTGTGTGTGTGTGTGTGTGTGTGTGTGCGTGTGTGTGTGTGTGTGTGTGTGTGTGGTGGTGGTGAGGGGGGGGGGGGGGGGGGGGGGCTATCTAGAGCGCACCTTGATTTTTGTGTCAACGGAGGTGCAGTCCTCGAAACGGATGGCATAGCCCACATCTTTTCCAAGCTCCACCCCCATCTCCTCCGACACTCGCTTTGCCACCGACATGGCTGCTACACGGCGGGGCTGGGTGCAGCCTACCAGGCCGTTCTTGGTGTACCTGGGTCAAAGTGGGAGTGGGTGGTTGGTGGTGGGTGGTGGGTGGTGGTTGGTGGGTGGGTGGTGTTGGTGGGTGGTGGTTGGTGGGTAGTTGGTGGGTGGTTGGTGGGTGGTGGTTGGTGATGGGTGGGTGGGTTCACCACTGACATGGCTGATACAAGGCTTCGTTCTTGTGGTGGTTGTGGTGGTGGTTGGTGGTGGTGGTTGGAGGTTGGAGGTTTGTGGGTGTTGGGGTACCACAGGACATGAACAGTGTAAATCAAATTGAAGGCATTGGATACATCACCCCTAAACCCTAAACTCACTCTTCTTCATGCAGATACTGTGTCATCAAGGTAGTCTTGCCGGAGCCCGTCTAACAAACCCTGACACCCCTTAACCCTGAAACTCCTAACTCACCCTTCTTCATGCAGATACTGTGTCATCTGGGTAGTCTTGCTGGAGCCCGTCTCACAAACCCTGACACCCCTAAACCCTAAAACCCTCAACCCCATCAACCCTAAACCTACCCTTCTTCATGCAGATACTGTGTCATCTGGGTAGTCTTGCCGGAGCCCGTCTCACCAACCACAATGATGACCTGGTTCTCTCGCACCACCTGCATCAGCTCCTCTCGAACAGTGAATACTGGAAGCGAGCGTCTCTGCTCCCCAATGGTTTTCGTCCTGGAAAAGACAGACGCGGCTACATTCTTCTTTAGGTGGCTTTTGAATTGTCCAGCCTTGCGCCCCCCACCTTCCTCCCCATCACTACCGTCTCCGCCATCAGCAGCGCCTTCCTTGTTGGCTGCAGCTTCGGCCTTCACGCGCTCAGTCTCGGCCTTTTCTTCGGCTGTCAGACCAGTGATCTCCGCAATTTTAGAGCCTGTGGGATGGTAGAGGGGTGGAGGGAGATGTGGGTTTGGGGGGAGGTGTGTGGGTGGATGTGGAGGGAGGTGTGTGTGTGGAGGGAAGTGTGAGTGTGTGTGTGGAGGGAGGCTGCAGCTTCGGCCTTCACGCGCCCAGTCTCGGCCTTTTCTTTGGCTGTCAGCCCAGTGGTTTCTAAAGCTCCTTGAAACGATGAGGGTGCAGGGTTCGAATCCCTACGGGTGCGCCTTAGTGTTTGCAGTCACTGTCAACCGCCATGGTAGCTTTGTCCAAGCCAAGTAGCAGCTGGTTCCCTACCGCCATAAGACAGGACTCCCTTAATACCACACCCTACCAGGCGTTATTATTAATTTCATTACAGATCCTACCCACCTGCAAGCTCTCAGAACCTATTGCATCTTATACTGACTGCTACATACATCCAGATCCTACACCTCCTCACCTGCAAGCTCCCACAACCTATTGCGGCTTTTACTGACTGCTACATACATCCAGATCCTACACCTCCTCACCTGCAAGCTCCCACAACCTATTGCGGCTTTTACTGACTGCTACATACATCCAGATCCCACACCTCCTCACCTGCAAGCTCCCACAACCTATTGCGGATTTTACTGACTGCTACATACATCCAGATCCTACACCTCCTCACCTGCCAGCTCCCACAACCTATTGCGGATTTTACTGACTGCTACATTCATCCTGCACCTGCTACCTGCAACCTGCAACATACATACAGATCATATTCATCTGCAAGCTTCCTGCTACACACATCATACATACGCTACATAAACCCTACACCTCCTACATGCTACATGCTACACACATCCTTCATACGCTACATCAATCCTACACCCCATATATGCTGCTCCTTTTACTGACTGCTACATACATGCATAACCTTCTCAGCTGCAAGCTCCCAGAACCTATTGCATCCTTTACTGACTGCTACATTGATCCTACACCCCCTATATGCTGCTCCTTTTACTGACTGCTACATACATGCATAACCTTCTCAGCTGCAAGCTCCCAGAACCTATTGCATCCTTTACTGACTGCTACATTGATCCTACACCTCCTCCATGCGGCTCCTTTTACTGACTGCTACATACATGCATACCCTTCTCAGCTGCAAGCTCCCAGAACCTATTGCATCTTTTACTGACTGCTACTTTGATCCTACACCTCCTACATGCGGCATTTTTTACTGACTGCTACTTACATGTAGGGAACGGCAAATCATATGATGTTGACCAAATACGAGTATGATATCATATGATATCATACCAAAATCATATGATTTAATATCATATGATATGATATGATGCCCCAGGCCAAAGTTACTCAGTCAGACCGCCGGCATCATATGATATCATATGATGACATGATATCATATGATATCATATTGCCGATCCCTACGTACATACAGACCCTACTCACCAGCAAGCCCCCTGCAGCATACATCCTACACCACCCACATCCTCCATATGCTACATACATCCTACATGCGACCTGCAACATACATACAGATCCTACACACCTGCAAGCTCCCTGCTACATACATCCAGATCCTACATCCCGTTTCGACGATTGGCTCAATGCTAGAGCTCCTTGAAACAATGAAGGTGCAGGGTTCAGAGATGGGCTGCGAACCGCTACGCCACATAACATAGAGACGTCACTTACCAAAACAGAGCAACCCACGTTGTCAGTGCACCAACACATACTCACCACTCAATGATAGAGGTCATTGAAACAATGAAGGTGCAGGGTTCGAGTCCCTACGGTTGCGCTTTAGTGTTCGCGGTCGCTGTCAACCGCCATGGTAGATTTGTCCAGGCACCGCCGTAAAACGGGGCTCCCTTAATACCACGCCCTACCAGGCGTTATCAATATTTTCATTACAGATCCTACCTACCTGCAAGCTCCCAGAACCTATTCCGGCTTTTTCCGGACTCCTTCTTCTCACGGACTTGCTTTACCAGGTCAGAGCCCTTTCGTGCGATGACTGCCATGTCGCTGGTGGGGTCCTTGAGGGGAAGGATGATGTCGGTGTTCTTGCCTGTCAGGGCTTTCCCCTCCAGGAAAGGTGGCTTGGTGTCGTGGACCTGATAGGTGCAGTGGTGGTGGTGTGTGTGTAAGTGTGTATGTGTGTGAGTGTGAGTGTGTGTGTGTGTGTGGGGGGGGGGGGGGGGGGGGGGGGGGCGTTTTTGTTGGGGAAGGTGTGTGTGAAATGGTGGGGTGGGGGGGGTGGGGGGTGCACAAACACTCTATACACACACATTACACACGCACCCTACGCCCGTGCGCATCTTGTAGCTGGGTTGGTCACATTGTAGAGGAAGTGATCTGACTGCTGCATACATACAGATCCTACTCTCATGCAAGCTACACACAAACACAACACACACACCCTACGCCTTCGCTCATCATGTAGCTGGCTTGGTCACGTTGTAGAGGAAGTGATCTGACTGCTGCATACATACAGATCCTACTCTCATGCAAGCTACACACAGACTCAACACACACACCCTACGCCTTCGCTCATCATGTAGCTGGCTTGGTCATGTTGCAGAGGAAGTGATCTGACTGCTGCATACATACAGATCCTACTCTCCTGCAAGCTACACACACACTCAACACACACACCCTACGCCTTAGCTCATCATGTAGCTGGCTTGGTCACGTTGCAGAGGAAGTGATCTGACTGCTGCATACATACACATCCTACTCTCCTGCCAGCTAAACACACACTCAACACACACACCTTGCACACACACCATACACACTTTACACCCTTGCGCATCATGTAGCTGGCTTGGTCACATTGTAGAGGAAGTCATCTGACAGCTACATACATACAGATCCTACACACACACAATCTACACACACACACTTTACACACACACCTTGCACACACACTCTACATACACACCTTACACAAACACCATACACACCCTACGCCCTTGCGCATCATGTAGCTGTCTTGGTCACGTTGTAGAGGAAGTGATCTGACTGCTACATACATACATATCCCACTCTCCTACTAGCTACACACACACTCCACACACACACCTTACACACACACCCTACGCACCCTACACCCTTGCGCATCATGTAGCTGGATTGGTCACGTTGTAGAGCCATTCCAAGAAGAATACCACGTATATAGCGTATATCAGTATATAAAATCACACACCTTCTTCACACCTTCCTCCAACCATCAATTAACTCACCAGCAGAATCACACACCTTCCTCACACCTTCCTCACACCATCAATTAAGTCACCAGCAGAATCACGCGGCTATCTTCGTCCGAATCCATCGCCACCTGGGACCCCGTTTTGGCAAAACCCTCCACTTGTACCGGTATGGCTCGGTGTATGTACTAGAGAATACTCGGACATCATATGAACTCCTTTGCCGAATGTTGCTATGGTGTAACGATTCTAATCCGTTACACCACCATCCTGAGACTCCCCCGCCCCGCCCCCTGAACCCCTTGGGCTGGCCTGGCAGGGCGGTCCTTCGGGCCACCTACCAAATCACACCTTCACACACCTCTCTCAAACCTTCACACACCTCTCTCAAACCTTCTTACACCTTCCTCACACCATAGATTAACTCACCAGCAGAATCACGCACTTGCCTCACACCATCAATTAACTCACCAGCAGAATCACACACCTTCCTCACACCATAGATGAACTCACCAGCAGAATCACGCGGCTATCTTCGTCAGTATCAAAGTCCAGGCTAACCTCCTTCAGCCGCACCACACCAGAGGTGAGCAGTCGATTCTCCTGCAAGCATTCAAATTTCAAATGTGAGCATTCTACACTCATGCACCAGCATTCAAATTTCAAATGTGAGCAGTCAATTATCCTGCAGGACAATCCAAGATTCTACCCAAGTAGGAGACCCAAATAGGATACCCCAATAGGAAACCCAAATAGGATACCTATATAGGATACCCAAATAGGATACCCAAATAGGATACCTATATAGGATACCCAAATAGGATGCAATAGTTATCTAGCAAAAAACTTTGCTTTATAATCAATGATACTTTAAAATGGTTACTGCCCCCCTTCTCTGCCCCTCTCGCACAGTCCCATACCTCCCTCCCCCCTCCCTCCGCCTCATACCTCCCCCCCTCATGTTAGCTTGGTTATAAACTTATAATCAATAATATTATCAAATTGTTATTGTCTCCCTTCTCTGTCCCTTTCCCTCCGCCTCAAATTGTTATTGTTCCCTTTCTGTCCCACCTCCCTCCTCCCTCCCTCCATGTTAGCTTGGTTTAATCAACTATGCTACTGTACAATGTTTGATTGCCCACCTTCTCTGTCCCTCTCACTTCGCCTTGTGCCTCCCTCTTCCCTCCCTCATGCTCGCTTGGTTATAATCAATGCTACTATACATCTTTGATTGTCCCCTTATATGCCCCTCTCCGTCCACCTCATACCTCCCTCTTCCCTCCCTCATGTTAGCTTGGTTATAACTTATAATCGATGCTGCTGTAGAATTTATATTGTTTCCCTTCTCTGCCCCTCTCCCTCCGCCTTGTACCTCCCTCCTCCCTCCCTTATGTTAGCTTGGTTATAATCAATGCTACTGCACAATTTATATTGTCCCCCTTCTCTGTCCCACTCCCTCCGCCTCGTATCTCCCTCCTCTCTCCTTTCTCACCTCTGCTTCGTCTTCTCCCTCTTCCCTCATTACTCCTCACCCCTAAGATACAAACATACTCACCTCCCACGCGTTCATGTCTCGCTCCAACTCATCAACACCCTTTGCTTGCATCAAGCTCCAACTCATCAACACCCTTTGCTTGCATCAAGCTCCTACCTCCTTTCTCTCCTCTCCCTCCTCCCTCCTCACCCCTCCCTCCTCCTCTCCCCTATCTTCCCCGCATCACTATTTAGGCACTGCAACAGCACTGCAGATAGATCCCAAATCAAATACTCACCTCCCACGCGATCATGTTTTGATCCACCTCAGTAGCACACTTTGTTCGCATCAAGCTCCTATCTCCTTTGTCTCTTCCTCTCCCCCCTTCCACCTCCCTACTCCCTCATTCCTCCTCCTCCCTCTCCCCTCCCTCCTCTTCCCTCCCCTCCCCTCCCTCACCTCCCACGCATTCATGTCTCACTCCAGCTCATTAGTAAACTTTGTTTGCATCCATCTCATTAGTAAACTTTGTTTGCATCCAGCTCATTAGTAAACTTTGTTTGCATCCAGCTCATTAGTAAACTTTGTTTGCATCCAGCTCATTAGTAAACTTTGTTTGCATCCAGCTCATTAGTAAACTTTGTTTGCATCCAGCTCATAGTCGTTCCGAATCTCCTCTGCTTCCTCCTCCCTTATTCCCCCTCCCTCCTCTCCCCTTCTCCCTCCTCCCTCACCTCCCACGCGTTCATGTCTCTCTACAGCTCATTAGCACGCTTTGCTTGCATCAAGCTCCTACTTTCATTCTCTCCTCTGCTTCCTCCTCTCCCTCCTCCCTCCTCCCTCATTCCTCCTCCCCCCTCCCTCCTCTCCCCTCCTCCCCCTTTCCTCACCTCCCACGCGTTCATGTCTCTCTCCAGCTCATTAGCACGCTTTGTTTGCATCAGACTCATAGTCGTTCCGTCTTTACGGGTCTTCTTCTGCAGAATCTCAGCTCGCTTTTGGAAGAACTGCTCATCTCCCACAAAAGGGTTAGCACCCGCCTCGGCAGTCACACCGCCGAACTCCTCCTGATCATACCAGTCACGCTCCTGCTGACGCTCATCCAGCTCCAGCTCGCGTCGCATCTGCACAAGACAGGATGTGACAAGAGGCTGACATAGGAAATATGCAATAAAATAAAATATAATATCATGGGATAAAAGGCATGCTGGTCATACCAGTCACGCTCCTGTTGACGCTCATCCAGCTCCAGCTCACGTTGCATGTGCATAAGACAGGATGTGGCAGAAGACGAACATGGAGGTACGCAGGGTATGGCAAAAGGCTGACATAGGAAGTATAAAATAAAATAGAAAATAATAGAATTAGATCAAAGGCATGCTGGTCATACCAGTCATGCTCCTGTTGACGCTCATCCAGCTTCAGCTCACGTCGCAGCCGCAAGACAGATACACAGGCATGGCATAAGATATACAAGGTGGGATGGTTCAGTGGTTGATCAGTTCGCTGGACTGAAGAAGGTGCTGGGTTTGAATCCCTACGGGTGCGATTTAGTGTTCGCGGTTGCTGTCAACCCCATGGTAGCACTGTCCAGGTTAAGCAGCAGCCCGTTCCCTACCGCCGTAAGACAGGGCTCCCTTAATACCACGCCCCACTAGGCGTTATTGCTAATTTTACACACTCACCAAAAACGACCAAGAGTGTGAGGGGACGGTCACGACTTTCCCACACCACACCGCCACACCAGTACACACTCACCACACCACACCACACCAAATATGCAAGGGGGGGATGGTTGTCACTGTAAGTCGAATTTAATTGGCAAATGAAGTTAGAGGATGGGTATGACCAAACTCCTCCTGCTTGTACCAGACGCGCTCCTGTTGCCACCTATCATTTGTACCATCGTTTCCACTCTCAGGACATGCATTATTGTTGAACCCCTATACAGGCTGCAATCTTCTCTTGCAATATCTTGCAAGATATCTATAAAGCACTTGCAGCCATGTCATTTAACACCGCTCATCCCAGTGGTACGGTTAAGTTAGCCCCCTTTTAAGCCAGCACCCACTTAAGTTTAGGGGGGGGTAGGGGGTTAGGGTTTAGGGGTTTAGGTTTTGATTCCAAGGTTTAGGGTTTAGGTGGGTTTAGGGTTTTGGGCTTCTGTTCTAGGTGGATTTAGTGTTGAGGTAAGCTAGGGCTAACTTAAGTGGGGGCTAACTTTCCCTTATCTACCCCAGTGTTTTTATTTCAGATTTCTGTAGGCCAGGTTGAGTAGCTACTTGAGCTACTCAAGCCTGATTTGAGGATTGTTGAGTAGCCATTGCATGGCGGAGCGCAAAGCGCGGAGACCTTTTTTTTGTGGGTGGGGTGGTGGTGGTGGGGGTGGGGGTGGGGGTGGGGGGGGTCATGTGTCGCCATACAACGACGGACGATAAGATACTGGCGACCTCTAAGGCCAGCATCGTATGCAAGCATATCAAAGCCATCCTCATCTTTGGGTGTGTGTGGGTGTGGGTGTGGGGGGGGTCATGCGTCGCCATGCAACGACGGAATGGGGTCTCTAACGCAAGCATCTAGTGCAAGCATCTCATGCAAACCCACCGTTTCATCAAAGCCATCCTCATCTCCCCTCCGCTCTTCCTCCAGCCTCAAGTCCGGCGACCTCTCAATCAATATACATAAATTGCATTTTAACAACACAAGCATCCAATGCGAGCATCTCATGCAAACCCACCGTTTCATCAAAGCCATCCTCATCTCCCCTCCGCTCTTCCTCCAGCCTCAAGTCCGGTGACCTCTCAAACAGTACATATTAAATTGTATCTTAACAACGATAGCATCTAGTGCAAGCATCTCATGCAAACCCACCGTTTCATCAAAGCCATCCTCATCTCCCCTCCGCTCTTCCTCCAGCCTCAAGTCCGGTGACCTCTCAAACAGTACATATTAAATTGTATCTTAACAACGATAGCATCTAGTGCAAGCATCTCATGCAAACCCACCGTTTCATCAAAGCCATCCTCATCTCCCCTACGCTCTTCCTCCAGCCTCAAGTCCGGCGACCTCTCAATCAATATACATTAAATTGCATTTTAACAACACAAGCATCCAATGCGAGCATCTCATGCAAACCCACCGTTTCATCAAAGCCATCCTCATCTCCCCTCCGCTCTTCCTCCAGCCTCAAGTCCGGCGACCTCTCAATCAATATACATTAAATTGCATTTTAACAACACAAGCATCCAATGCGAGCATCTCATGCAAACCCACCGTTTCATCAAAGCCATCCTCATCTCCCCTACGCTCTTCCTCCAGCCTCAAGTCCGGCGACCTCTCAATCAATATACATTAAATTGCATTTTAACAACACAAGCATCCAATGCGAGCATCTCATGCAAACCTACCGTTTCATCAAAGCCATCCTCATCTCCCCTTCGCTCTTCCTCCGGCCTCAGGTCCGGCGACCTCTCCACCTCTTCGCCCTTGCCTGTTGCTTTTTTCTGGGGCCGGTTCCAACTAGCACTCTTCCACGTGGGAGTTAATGCTGGCGAGGGGGCGACATCAAATTCCACCCTACCGGCACGAGCTGAACCCCTGCTTGAGCCGCCGCCACCGGACGCCATCGCGCCCATAGGCACTGCGGCCTCTGGGAGGGGGGTGTCTCCGCCTGACACCCAAGCACTCCCGGCACTGGAGCGAGGTGGGCGGCCGCTGTCGCGATGCGAGCTAGAGGGGCGTGAGCCGGAGGGGACAATAGGAGTCATCTCCCACTCGTCGGCGGATGGCACCCTGAGTGGGGCGGATGTGGTGGTAGGTGGGTGGGTGGATGGATGGGTGGGTAGGTGGGTGGGCAGGTGGGTGGGGCGGGCGGTGCAGGTGATGGGTGGGTGGGTGTGGTAGTGTCATATTACACATCTCCCACTCGTCTGCGGCTGCCACCCTGTGTGGGGGAGACGTGGTGGGTGGGTGGGTGGGGCATGTGGGTAGGTGGGTGGGTACGTGGGTGAGGCAGGTGGATGGCTGGGTGAGTAGGTGGGTGGGGTAGGTGGATTGGTGGGTGGATAGGTGGATGGGGCAGGCGGTATGGGTGATGGGTGGGTGGGTGGGTGGGTATGGTGGCGTCATATTACGCATCTCCCACTCTTCAGCGGATGCCACCCAGTGTGGGGGGGACGTTGTGGTGGGTGGGTGGGTGGGTGGGGCATGTGGGTAGGTGGGTGGGTACGTGGGTGGGGCAGGTGGATGGCTGGGTGAGTAGGTGGGTGGGGTAGGTGGATGGGTGGGTGGATAGGTGGGTGGGGCAGGCGGTATGGGTGATGGGTGGGTGGGTGGGTGGGTGGGTATGGTGGCGTCATATAACGCATCTCCCACTCTTCAGCGGATGCCACCCAGTGTTGGCTGGATCCTGGTGATGATGGTTGGGGGTGGGGGTGGGTGGGATGGGGTCGGGGGGGTGATGGGTTCATGAATATGGGGGTGATCGTCGGCGTGTGGGGTGTGGTTGTGCTGTAGTTGTTTTTATTGTTGTTGTTTTTATTGTTGTTGTCGTGGTTCTTACTGTGCTTGCTGTTGTTGTTGTTGTTGTTGTTGTTGTTGTTGTTGTTGTTGTTGTTGTTGTTGCTGTTGTTGTTATGGTGGTGGTGGTGGTGTTAGTGGTGGTGGTGGTGGGCTACAGAGACAGAGGCAACACACTGACTTGGCAGTTGTGTGTAGGTGGGTGGGGTGGGGTGGGTGGGGTGAGATCGGGTGGGGGAAGGTTGGATGAGCCGGGTGGGGTGGGGTTGGGTGAGGGTACGTGGTGTGTGTTTGGGTGGGGGTAGGTGAGGTGGGGTGTGTTTGGGTGGGGATAGGTGGGTTGGGTTGGGTTGGGTGGGGATAGGTAGGGTGGGGTTGGGTATGGGTAGGTGAGGTGGGGTGGGGTTGGGTGGGGGTAGGTGGGGTGGGGTGGTTAGGATGGATTCAGGTGGGGGTATGTGAGGTGGGTGGGGTGGGTGGGGTGGGGTCCAGTAGGGGTAGGTCAAAACTCACTGCCTGAGGGGGGTTGGTTCCCAGTCACGACCTCTCCGCACACTGCTTGGCCGTTCGTAACCATCCCTGTCCCTGTTAGAGTCACGACGGTAGCTGTCCCGACCGCTGCGATCAGATCCACCTTCCCCCCGGCTGCTACTCCGGCCCCCATCACGGCGATCTCTGTCTTGCTCTCGGCCCCGGTCTCGGTCTTGTTCCCCCCTCTCTCTCCCGGAAGACTCTGAACCAGATCTACGCGGACAACAAGGTGGATTGGCAACACTTTTAGTATTTTTTAGTGTCATTTAGTCTGATTTTAGTAGTAATTTTTAGTGGCATTTTAGCAGGGACAACAAGGTCATTTATGGTCAAAATATGGTTTAAATTATTTTCGACCTTGTATTTTGCATTTATGGTTAATTTTATTTTCAATGTTTTCTCTGGATCTCTCATTTATCACGCATTTCTGGTTAATTTTATTTTCAATATTTTCAATGGATCTCTGAACCAGACCTGCACGGACAACAAAGTGGATTGGCAATACGTTTAGCAGTATTTTAGCAGTACTTATTAGTATTGCTTTTAGTACCGGTGGTATTTTGTAGGAGAACGTTTTTAGTATTACTTTTTGTTGCTGGCTATGTGGCTAGTGTAAGCTATATGTGCAGTAGCAGCACTTTCTATGCACCTTCTATGCACCTTCTATTCCCTGTTTAGTCATCCTTAGTGTACATGTGTAGTAGCAGCACCTTCTATGCACCTTCTATTCCCTGTTTAGTCATCTTTGGTGTATATGTGTAGTGGCAGCACCTTCTATGCAGCTTCTATTCACTGCTTAGTCATCCCTTACAGCATTCTTCACGGGATCTCCATGATTTGTGTCATTCTTGTTACTTTTAACGACGCGTTTTTTTTATGAACTGTGATGTTTATATTTATTTTTGTGTAACTTGTATAACTTGTGTTATTTTGTGTTACATAAGTGTGCCATGCTTTATCTACCTGCTCTGAATTGTCACGTGTGACAGCTATGGGCTGAAGAGGTTCACCCAAGCCCTGGTTTCGCTTCTTCATTTTTTCGACATGATGTCATCATAACTGCCAAACGAAGTAACTGAATTAAATGAACTCACCTGTACCGATCCGCATCTGAATGCCGTGAGCTTCCGCCTCCAGCCCTACCACTGGAGCCCCTGGAGTCATCTTCCTGTGCTCTCCCTCCCCCTGTGCTATGGTACACGCCCGCGCCGCGCTCACGATCGCGCTGCCTATCCTTCTGTTCAGCCAACAGCGCAGAGTTCACTCCACCTACGCGATTGGACAGGCCAACAGAGGATGGAGTTAGATGGGGGGATGGGGGGGTAATTATTATTGTTGTTATTATTTATTAGTTTTTATTATTATTATTATTATCTATATATATAAAGAAATCATGGTCGTGGTCGTGGTCGTGGTGGTGTCATCATCGCGTACCCCCGTGCCATGGGCGTGCAAAGTGTAACCGACTTGCAACCGACTTTCCGTACACCCAAGTCTTCGCCCAGCGATTTCAATTGCCGAAACAGCAGATGCGCTAAGCTATGCGCGCGCGCTCATTTCATGTCCACAACTGCCTCCCATACTGTGACTGCTATGAATTGCATTGAAATGAGTGAGGAGATCCTCTCCTCGGAGGTCATTTGCTGACCCTCAGATCGCTTTGCACGGCGCTCGGAATAATAGTTTTCAGTGTATTGCTTCACGGAGCGACCTGCGGCTCATGCTCTAGAACTTTCACTTCGGCTCATGATTCGGCTGGCCCTTGACTTTCAGTTGGCTCACGCATGCGCACTTCTTTCTTCATCTCAGCATTACATTCGTCATCGCATTATGCTATCACATCGCCTGAGTCGCTATCACATCGCCTGAGTCGTGATTGGAGGTAGTTGACTTCCATTCTCCAGCCTTTCTGCAGGCTCTATTGATACATTCATCTTGCTGCGAGCTTAGACACTGGCGCGGCTCATGGTATCTCTGCACGATCTAAGTCCCTGCAACCCTGTGACGTTCTTCCGACATCCGACTTCCTTCTTGCTGCGTTCTCCTTGCACCGCGTGCAATACCTCTTCAAGATCTTCTCCCCCACCCCACACCACTCACACCCTGCAACGATAAGGTTATTTTCGCGCTGAGCTGTAGCGAGTGCGAGACAGAGTTGACCGAGCGAAGGCCCTTTCGGGAAACAGCTTGCACGCCCAACCAGGTATCTATGCGCGAAGAGGAAGCTACAGGTAAGCCCCTTTGCTCTCGCGCAATTCCGATCTTTCAAGCTGAGTCTGAAACTGCGCAGACGTTCGTTTGCAATTTCCAAAAGTCTTCGCATTTCCGCGTCGTCTGACGAAACGTCCAAACGTCTGCGCGATTTCGAACTCAGCTGGAAACATCATAATCGCTTCTGTTAAACCCATCTGCTAAAGTGGCCGAGAGAAGATCAGATTAATGGGAACGGAGAAGCAGGGGAGTGCGTGTGTGTTGGCGGGTAAAGGGGTGAGGCAAATTTGAGATTGGTCCTGGATCGAGGTTTGGGCAGAGTGGGGGATGTGTGTGTGGGGGGGGGATGCATGGGGGGATGCATGGGGAGGGATTAGTGTGTGGGTAGTTGGTGCTGGGGGGGGGGGAGGGGGGGGGGGGGGGGGGCAGATGCGTCAGCATTTGATGTGGGGGAAACATGATGACTGTGTTTATGAGAGGGGTGGAGGTGAGGACATATGTGTAGCCCATTCTGTAACCCAGCCCCACGGGCACCCTATTATGATTGGGGTAGGGGTGATGTGTGTCTGTGTGGCCACCGGCCACACGGGCTACCGTATTATTATAATAATAATAATAATAATCCCGATTATAATAATAATAAAAATCCCGATAATAATAATAATTATTATTATTATTATTATAATTATTATCCAAAAAACAATTGAACAGGGTTTCAGACGAAGCTCCAAAGGCTGTCACTCGCAACCCCTGGACCACCCTGGCTACCTTGACCCCCGACCCTCGACCACCCATGACGATCAGATGCCCCCTCCGAAGAAGATGGGATTGATCCGGATTTGAGAGATGATGACAAACTGCCCATGGTCCTTCTACACAAGCTGAGCAATACATTAACACACTTGGTGCTCTTGTTTATGAGATGCCTTAGTTACAGGTCCTATAACTCAGATTAACTGGGCAAGAGATTTAGTGATGATTAAATTAGTTGATGTTTAAGATTAAATATATTACCGTAGTTATGATCCCCGGTCGACAAATGGCTGTGGCAGAGCTCCTAGAACGACATGGGTGCCAGGCTTGAATCCCCACGGGTGCACTTAAGTCTGCTAGTCAGTTAGTTAGTTCATCTGCTAGTTAGTTCATCTGCTAGTTAGTTGGTTCACATGTTATTTGGTGCGAGGTTCGAATCTCTATGGGTGCACTTAAGTGTTAGCAGTCGCTGTCAACTGCCATGGTTGCTTTGTCCAGGTAAAGTAGCAGCCCATTCCCTACCGCCGTAAGACGGGGCTCCCTTAATACCACACCCGACCAGGCGTTATCATTATTACCGTAGTTATATCACAGAGCATGCATCCGCTAGTGCTATGCTACAGGGACATTTTTTCAGGAATATATTCTGATCGGAAAACGAGACCCCGTTTGGGCCAAAATTGCCGGAATAAGAAACCTAAAAAAATGTTTTACTGAAATGGACTTAAATGGACCCAAATCGACCCAAATCGGAACAAGGATCCTGTTTTGGGAGGGGGAAAAAAGAGAAGAAAGAAATGGAATACGAGTTACTCTTTTTGATTTGAAAAAAAACATCCCTGCTATGCCAAGCAAGAGAATGGTACGGCTTCAATGCTGAGTACTCTCTACCCTACTTGCAGATCCAAGAACCAGGTACCCTAATGACTATGCTACCGGCATTTATATTTAGAACGATGATGGTACATGGTCTACGGTATCAGCTTTCAGGCTGCTCACCTTCTGCAGGCAGACAGAGTAAATACAGTATGGGAAGTATGAACACTACTACCTATACTACACTCCTGAGTACCGGTACCCAATGTTATCACAAGGCTGTATTGTGCTATTTATAACAGGCTATGAATCAGTGTAACATGTTCAAGTAGAAAAACACAATTGCGTATATGAATTTTATTAAAATTAAAATCGTCAAATGTAAAACGTCAAATTATAATAAACTCCCTAAAAGATGTAAAATTTTAAAAACGTTCAATTTTCGTTAACTGCTTGTGTCAGTACGGTAATCAATATTGACAGGTTCATTATTACATCTTGGACATCGATAGGTTTATTATTATATCTCCAACAGTTATAGGTTTGTTCAGGTTTATTACTATATCTTCAACATGTTTAGGTTTATTTTTATATACTCAACATCTATATGATATATGTCTATATGGGATTTTTATTTCCGGTATATATAGCGATCGCTAGTTTAGACCCCGTTTCAGCCATGTTATCGCTATAAAAAAATGTTGCCCTAAATTGCCCTAAAAAGCTACAAAAAGCTATAAAAAGCTGCAGAAAGCACTAACTAGCTGTCCCTGGAGGAGGCCTAAAACCATAAAGCTAGGAAAAACTCACTTTCAGATTTGAAAATTAAATCACTGATACTCAACATCTACATGATATAATCAACATTCATAGATTTGCATTCCTTTCAAACCATGAAAGCCCTCTGCTCTTAGCTGGGTGTGAGGGTGTGTCCATGCACTGCCCTCTGCCCTTGCACCTCTCCCTCTAGAACCACCACAGATACACCAACCCTCTCCCCCCCCCTCCCATAATATTTACCTCGTACCAACTAGCCATATTCAACGCTTTAGCCTGCTCTCCATTGTTGTTTTTCGAGGACGCCTCACCATTCTGTCCCTGCAGGGCGACGCATAGATCTGGCTAAACTAGTCAGAAATTGCCGCCTGAACCCCCAGGCTCTGCTTTGCGCTCAGGGGGGTTCCGGGGGTAGCGCGTCTCACTGGGGTCGCACTGAGTTGCTCAATTTGCGCACGGAGAGAAAAAAGGGCTGCTCTCTACATACATTGGGATGTAATAGCAGTGACTTATAACAACCTTTCAGTTGTTCTATTCATAGGAGTTCTCTGGGAGTTCTTATACGTAGTTCTTATGTCTAGTCCTACAGCAACACATGGAAAATGAGGTCACTCGGGATGTAATAGCAGTGAATTAGAACAACATTTCAGTTCAATTTGCGACGCATCGCACGAAGAGAAAAAAGGGCTGCTCTCTACAAACCTGGGTGTGAGGGTGTGTCCATACGCTGCCCTCTGTACCTGCGCTCCTGCTTGCCCGCAAGGCTGTCACTGTCCCCCGCCAGGCTGTCACTGGCCCCTGCCAGAGGGTTGCTTGCCTCGCCACCTCCAGCATCTGGGTCCTCATGAGACAGCTTGAACCTCTTACCTGGGGGTAAATTTGAATTTGAATTTGAATTTGAATTTGCAAGAAGTATATTAATAATGGAGCCACACTATCGCCCCATCTCACCCTCTAGTAAGAGGGTCAAGCTGCCTCATGGCGACCCTGTGCGCCCTCCACTCCACTCCACCCCACCCCACCCCACCCCACTCCACCCCACCCCACCCCCACACCACCCCAACCCCACCCACTCCACCCCACCCCCCACCCCACCACCCCACCCACCCCACCCCACCCCACACCCCACCCCACCCCACCCCACTCCACCCCACCCCACCCACCCCACCCCACCCACCCACCCCACCCCACTCCACCCCACCCCACCCCACCCCACCCCACTCCACCCCCACCTCCCCACCCACTCCACCCCACCCCCCAACCCCACCCCACTCCACCCCACCCCACCCCACCCCACCCCACCCCACCCCACCCCAATAATAAGTTGATATAAAAAATAAAAATAAACTATTTATTTAAAACTGAAATTAAATAAAACTATTTATTTGTGCATGCATGCCATGATAGCTTCCAGGCGCACTGCTTAGCTTCAGGTTAGGCCCAAGGACGTAGGAAGGGAGCTACCTAGCAGGAATATGTTTTCAAATCTGAAAGTGGGTTTTTCTAGCTTAATGGTTTTAGGCCTCCTCCAGGGACAGCATTTATATATAGCTTGTTGTAGCTTTTAAGGGCAAAAAACATTTTAAAACAATTATAGCGATAATTGGGGCCAAAACAGGGTCAAAAGTAGCAATCGCTATATATGGCGGCAAAACAAATCCCTGATACCTAGAAGCTGTTACACGTAGCCCCAAAAAGGAAACATTATTTTCAGTACCTGCTTGTTTAGGTCTGATCATGAGATGAGTAATGCCCTTTCATACATTCCTGGACTCCTGGACAAGTCTTTAAACTGTTTAATCCGCCTAGTGCGCTCCAGGGTACTTCAAATGGCCAAATTAGCCAGCACTTTAGCGCACTTGAAAACAAAAAAACTGCGCTTTATAGTGCAACAAGCGCAAAAATTGCTTGCTGCGCCCACAGGGAGTTGCAAAAACTGCGCTTAAAGCGCAGAGGGGGTCAAAAATTCGGCGCTCAAAAGCGCAAAAGCGCGCGCTTTGTATGACCCTGGTGCACTCCCTGCTTTCCGTGGCTTCCAACTTTCAGAATTGAATTTTTCACACCTTTGTCTAGGTTGTGATCAAAAGCAAAATCGAAAGCATTAAAGGATCACATTTTTTTTCTCGTTGACCAGATTTTGCTTTCGATCTTGCTTTTGGTCCGCTTTTGGTGGGGAGCAAAATCAGACCAAAAGCTAAAGCTAAATCAACCAAAACCCAAAGCAGTGTGACCTACCCCTTAGTGTGCTCCCTGATTTCCGTGGGTACCACACAGGGGGACTTGAAATTGGAAGACAGTGAGCAGCCCAGAGTTGGCTTAAAAAACAAGTACCAATTCAAATTCAAATTCAACATATTTCATCATCATACGTGGCAAGAGACAGCCCAACATCATTTATTTTCGGGCTTCTAAGGGGCGAGAGCCCCCAGATTCACCCTGTTGTCCATCTGTACCACTGACTGTCCGACCGACGACCGAGACGAAGCCTGACACGGCAGCAAAATGTCGCATAACTAACTGGCTTCGGTCAGCTCCATTTCCGTTGCCTCTTTGTCGTTCTGTTGCCAACACTATCCGCCAATTTTCCGCGTCGCTTGTGACGCTGCACTTCTTGGGGTACGCATGGAATTTTTTTTCTTTTCAACCAAAAGCAGCATCTTCTAGGCAGCTCCCCTGACTGGCCATTCAGCCTAAGCTAATGCAACCTAGTGTGTCTGTAAGCTGACAGAATCCGTTGTCTAGAACTCTCGAAATCTTGGGGGTTAGCCCGGTGGCTGGCCTGGGGAGCTGCCTAGAAGCTGCTGCTTGTAGCTGAAAAGAAAAACTATGACGCATGGCAGCTTCCAGCCACCTACATTAAGCAGCCACTGGGTCAAACACACAGCTTTCAACTGCATTGGAATGCCCGTCAAGTCAGCTTTTTGACGCACTACCTAGATTCAGTTTTGGCCTAAAAACTGGGAGAGGGAGCTGCCTAGAAGCTGCATCTCGCAGCCCTACAAATAAACAGTGGAGGAGACATACTGCAGGGATTTGTTTTTCAAATCTGAAAGTGGGTTTTTTCTAGCTTTATGGTTTTAGGCCTCCTCCAGGAACAGTGTTTCTTTTGTTTTTTACAGCTTTTCAGGGTTGTCTGGGATTTTTCTTTCTTCTTCATAGTTATCTTTCTAATTGGGGCCAAAACGGGGTCAGTAGTAACGATCGCTATATATTGCGGGAAAGAAATCCTTGACTGACTGCAGAGCTTTGTTCCCCGTTACCGGTAGTGATTGCTTCAGTTTTGGCCCAAAGTCGGGGAGAGAGAGCTGCCTAGTAGCTGCAACTCGTAGACCCACTAATGAACAGTGGAGGGGACTTACTGCAGAGCTTTGTTTCCCGCTATCAGTAGCGATTGTAGATCCACCCCAAGAAGAATGCAATCACACTAGGATTTTTTTCCGGAATACATTCCGATCGGAGTACGAGACCCCGTTTGGGCCAAAATTGCCGGAATAAGCAACCTATAAAACAAAGTTTTTTTTTTTTTTTACTGAAATTGAATAAAAATGACCTCAATCGACCCAAATCGGAATGAGGATCCTGTTCTGGGAGGGGAAAAAAGGAGGGGGGGGATATGATTTACTCTTTTTTTTTTGAAAAATACCCTGTCACATACCTTCCTCACACCATAAATGAACTCACCACCAGAATCACACACCTTCCTCACAGCTTCCTTACACCATACATAAACTCACCAACAGAATCACACACCTTCCTCACAGCTTCCTTAGACCATAAATAAACTCGCCAGCAGAATCACACACCTTCCTCACAGCTTCCTTACACCATAAATAAACTCACCAGCAGAATCACACACCTTCCTCACAGCTTCCTTCCACCGTAAATAAACTCACCAGCAGAATCACATGGCTATCTTCATCAGAGTCCATCGCTACCTGGGACCCCGAATTGGCCAAACCCTCCGCTACCCTGAGACTCTCCCGCCCCTCCCCCCGGGAGCCCAACTTTGAAATACACCAAATCCCTGATCGCTACCAGAAGACCCCCTTTCTGAAACGGAAAAAGCTCGTTCTTTGATCTACAATACTCTTGCATGTCATTCCAATCTTCACAGCCACATAATATGCTGCATAAGGCTATAAATATCATAGTGCTTCAATTATGTCGAATTAAGGCAAGCTTACACACATCAAAAATATCTGCAATCATTTTTTGTATCTTCATTTTATGACTTACTGTCTTTATCACCAGCTTCGGCTCTCTTTGCTGCTGCAAGCTTATCCAAACCTGGATTGGGGTTGGTGTTGGTATACATTATGGCGTGGGTGTAGATCGGTGGGTGGGTGCGTGGGTGTGGGTGTGGGTTTTAGTGTTGGTGTTAGTGTTGGCGTTATTGTGGGTGTGGGTGCTGAAGTTGTTGGTGTTCATTTTAGTGCTGGTGTTAGGGGAAGTGGCATTGTTGGTGTTGGTGAGGGTGTGGGTGTGGGTGTGGGTGCGTGGGTGTGGGTGCTGAGTGGTGGGTGTGGGTGCTGGGTGGTGGGATGGGTGCTGGTGTGGGTGTTGGTTGGCCCAGGCCGAGTAATGCGATGCTACCAATAATCCCAGTTCCTTGGGTGTTTCAAAGTTTGTTTTGGATGTTCAGGTTGTTTTCACGGGACATGTCGCATATGTAGTCGTTATCTTGGCCGCATGCACGGCAGTATCTAAAAAAAGTAATGATAACGCCTGGTGGGGCGTGGTGTTAAGGGAGCCCGTCGTACGCGGGTGGGGAGCGGTCTTCTACCTCAACTGGACAAGCTACCATCACGGTTGACGACGACCTGCAACGCCAAGAGCGACCGAAGGGGGAGTCGAACCCCCGACTCTTGATTCATTAGCAACCTGGTCTACCACTAGACCATTGTACGGCAGTATCTATAGACTTCAGTATGAGCAAGGATAAGGTGTAGGCACGGTGTAAACGCGTCTACAGGGCACAGCCCGTCATTGTCAGCACCCCTAAAGTCCTCCCACATTCACGCACCAGGGTTGACCATGAGGGGGCCTCGGGCACCATGCTATTTCAGTTTTGGTGTTGGTGTTAGTATTAGTGTTGGTGTGGGTGGTAGTGTTGGTGCTGGTGTTTTTGTGGGTGCAGGTGTGGGTGTTAGTGTTGGTATGGGTGTTGGTGTGGGTTTTGTTGTTGGTGTGGATGTGGGTGAGGGTGTGGGAGTTGGTGCGGGTGTGGGTGCTGTAGTTGGTGCTGTTAGTGTTGGTGCTGGTTTTGATGTTAGTGTTGGTGTTATTGTAAGTGTTGGTGTTGGTGCTGGTGTTCATGTTCAGGCATGTAGAACCACATGACATTTCTTGTTGTGGTTGTTCTTCCTCCGCCTCTTCTTCTTTAAGGTTCATGGGGGGAAGTTCCCCATGAGCCCACATTAAGATGGGCAGTGCATGAAGTGCTGCATGGAGTCCTTACCAAGCATTGACGTCTTAGGTGCTGGCGCTTGAAACTTGTGAAATCCCTCCCGAAGTTGGAGACCCCCGCGATCAGCCTCCGACCCTTCTCCCTCCATTGTGAAGCTGCACCTCTATCAGATACAATTAGCTGCGATACCTGTACCGCCCAGGAGTAGACTTAAGGCGGTATAGGTGGGAAAGGCTTAGCTGAGATGCTCGGCAACAGGTGGCATCATTAGAAAGTTGCAATAAGATTAATATATTATTAAATAGTTGCTCGAAACGCACAGTAGAGGCGCATTTTAGATAACTTCTGTAGCGGAGCTCACTCGTGAACAAGGGGGTGGGAGCTGAGTAGGAGCTGGAGCAGGAAAGGAAACATCCCATAATTGGCGTGGTCCCAAATTCAAGTTACCTGAGGGACAGTTGGGTTCGTACACCCTGCCCTGGCCAACGCCCACCAAAGGCGAAATAGTATATGGGCTGCCTGGACATGGCCAAAGTGACCAGCCGATGCTTAGCTCGTGGCTAAAGCTCGGCAGAGCGCTGGTACTTCGCGCCCCGTCTCTCGTCGACCGATCTCCTGCGGCAGGCAGTAATAGGTTATGCATACAGACACCAAAGCCAGCGTCCGGACACAATGGCGCTGTTTAAGGGGCTTGGGTACCATTATGGGATGCGGGGGTTCCCTTGTCGACCAGAGCCATCACCGCCCCGCTCGTTCCTAAGCTTCTAATTCGTGGTGGACCTCCTCGTCCTTAGGCTCCATCCGAGGCAAGTCCTTTTCCCCTTGTAAAATAATTCGGATCTGCTGACACGGTGGAAGACCATGTTGCTTGTTACATTAGATCACCGACCGGATGGCGCTTAAGCTACGGCCCGACGATGGTCAGTCGCTAGACAAGGAACAGGTCCTAAAGAGTATCGTGGTGGTTGTTGGGTGAGACGTGGTGTGTGTTAGTCATGAGGGGTGGTAGAAAAGCGTACGGTCATGTGGAGGAGTACGTGGGGAGGCTTTGTGGGCAAAATGAAGTAATGTGGTCACTAGGAGGGGTAGTTTGTTTACTAAAAGTGCCAGCTGTTTTGGGTACTTATGGTGGCGAATGTGTCTTTAGGTGGATGAGGTCGATGGGGGGGGGGGGGGGGAGGGGGAGATGATGTTGAGGGGTGGTGTAGGGTGGGGGGGGGGGGAGAGATGGGTGGGTGTGGGTAGTGAGAGAAGGGGGGGGGGTGGGGGAAGTAGTTGAGGTAATTGGTGTTGAATATTTGGCTATTGTTGTTGATGGAAAATGATTGTGATGGTGTGAGATTAGTTGAAGGGTGTTGGTATTGTGGGTGTGTCTTTTGGTTAGTGTTGATTTGTGGTGTTATGCGGTGTTAATGTGGTGGGTTGGGTGTGGGCTTGGATGGCCAGTCCTCCCGAACAGCACCATGAGCAGTGCCCCGTTTCGACGAGCTCGCTTACCATCACCCAGCGCTACAGAACGGTCTCCTTCAAACTCATTCACACGAAAGCCACACACACACACATGTCCAGTCAAAAACACCAGCACAGGTGCGCGAGAGTGAAGGATGGGCTACGTGCTGAGACCAAAACGCAATTGATGAGGAGGCCCATGAAGGAACATAGAGTGCAGGCTACGTCTAATATGTGACTATCTACGTCTCGGAGTATTAGTCGAAAGAACACTTCCACTGTCAGTTTCATGAAATAAGGTTGAATGCGCCGGGTGATGGCAAGGGCCACGCCCTGCGCGAGTCCTGTAAAATGGCCCAGCTAATCCTACAAGAAATCTGGCTTTGACAAGCTTGCAAACGTAAGGGTGGGGGAAGATCGATGAAGGTCGTCGAGGGAACCAGAACACGCAGTAGTGGCCGCTAAATCAAAACGGAAAGCCGGAAGCAAGACTAGCCTGTTTTGGACTCGGGGGGACTGCATGCACGGTCCACTATACGAGCAGATGGGTCCGCTCAAAGGTTTGTCAAGCAAAGGAGTTGAGGATCAAGGACAAATGACTAGGTACCTTTGTGAGGCGACGGCTGTGGGTGGCCATTGTCCTGGAAAATGAGCTGATCATAGCTTGTTTGGCAAGAACAAAAATGAAGTATGATGCCTTGTGTGTGATCAGCCGGTACCCAATTGACGCTGAGATAGCTGACCAGAGTCTTGTTGCAAATAAGTAAAATGATATAAGCTTAGGATCATCGCTGTTGCCCATGTCGGCCCTGAGGAGCTGATGTCAGAGCCTTGTTGGCCAAGAGGTGCAAAATGGAAAGTATGATGCGAATAGCCTTTGTACCCTGTTACCCATGAGCGCTGTGAGGAGCTGATCATGTAGTGGCGTTGTATGGCCAAAGAAGGGCACATGCATTATATGCCTTGTGTGAGCACGCGGTGGCGCAGTGTTGGTGGAGAGTGCTGATTGGAGCTTGGTTGGCAAGGTGGCGAAAATGACGTGGGGGGTAGCCTGGGTGGTGATCAGCCTGTACCCATGTATCAAAACTTAAGGAGAAGCGATCATAGCTTGTGGCAGAACACAATGAAAAATTGATATGCCTTGGTTGAGCTCCGTGTGTTGGGCCGCATTTTCGAATGAGTATGTACTGAATTCGTAGCAAATGTTGTGGGCCAAAGACAAATTGTGTGCGATAGGATATGGCCGTGAGTGGAGCAGCCCTGTTGCCTAGTGGCCCTGGGATAGGCTGATCATGGCTTGGTTAGTGCCAGGGCCAGCAAATACTAGGAGATGCCGTAGCGAGTCAGCAAATGTGCCCATGGTACGTGGAGGTCTGAGGTTCAAGGACCGTTTTTTGGAAAAGGGATAAAATGACTCTGATCGTGCCTTGTGGTGGAGGGTGGGGCGGCCTGTGCCGCATGGGGTACGTGGGAGTACCTTAGTTGGACCTATTTTGTGAAAAGGACAAAAAGGTGGGCTAGGATAGCCTTGGTGATCATTCCTGTGCCCATGGGATCCGGGTTGGGAGGAGTGTTGAGTCAATGGCTTGGTTGTGGCCAAGGAGGCAGAATTAACTAGGATAGGGCCTTGTGTGCGCAACGGGGATTTCCCGTGGGTCGAGGAGAGCAGATGGGGGTGGGCCCTAAGAGAGGGTTAGGTGGTGGTTGGTTTTGCGGTGTCGCAGAGCTACTACAGATAAAGCTTAGCAGACACCGCCTTAAGCTAAAACAGCGCTAGAAGACCGGGACCTAAAAGACAAGGAAAACAACACTGACCAAAGACCTGGTAACTCAACAGGTGGCCACAGGACGAAAATAAGGCAAATACTAGGGGGCGCATGAGCAGGCCATGTCATGGGGCCACAACAAAGTCAACATAAATGCAAATGACTGGGATGGGCCATACAGGTGCCGGACGAACGCAAATAAGACCGAATACTGGGCCGATAGCAGAGGCCACAAAGCAAATCCAATAGGAGCAGAATACTGGCCAGACAGGCCACAAAGGCGGCTAATAATCCGCACACGGTGGGGGCGATACAGTGCCGAGCACAAATAAAGCCCATACAGGGCCATAATGCGAATAAAGCAAATACGGGGCCATACAGGGCCTAACCTTAACCCATCCTGGGCAATACATGGCCACAACGCAAACAACGCAAATACTTGGACCATGCAGTTGCCTACAATGCAATGTCAACAACCAACAGCGGTACACACGGGTAGCCATGTGGTCGGCGAGGTAGAGCAGGTAAAGTGGATAGACTTCGCTTTGGTATGGTCCGTATGTGCTGTCAGGTCAAACAGGGGTTAGGCCAAATAGGCTAAAAAGACTTGCTCAAACCGATGACAAAGGGGGGGCTAAGAGCGGAATGGCACGTGATGAACTGAGAGCCAACGACAGATAACATCGGTTTTTCAGCCTAAGGGCGGGGCGCCTGTTAAATTTGTTAACTACCAGTTAGAATGGTGTATGTCCTTTACTGGGGCACGAGATGGAAGAGGAAACACTTATGACAGGGGGGGGTGTTGCATGGGCTGTATTATTAATTTAGGAGTTGGTTCATACTGATTAAATATTTGGCATCAATGTCTAGCGCTAATTACAAGCGTCGATAGGTGGGTTTGTAATGGTTCATGATGTGCAGTTAGTTAGGGTTTTCATGCTGCTAGTTAGTTAGTTAGTTAGTTCATCTGCTAGTTAGTTAGTTAGTGTCATCGTTCTATCATAAGAAATCGTTAGGTTATGTTCAAAAAACTGCTAGAGTGTATGTTCTGTTTTATTTTATCTCGAGTGGTAGTTAGAATTCAGTAAGAAATCATCTGTATTGGGGGTCTGACATTCATGGATGTTGTTAGATCTATCTGCTAGTTAGTTTTAGATTGTTCAATCTGTTAGAATCTTGGTCTCTAACTTCATTGTTAGTTTAGAATTCATAAATCTTTTGTTGGTATCTTATGTTAGGTAGGTTGAGTTTTGTAGATATCATAAATCTCTAGTTCAGTTTAGTATTTAATCTGGCTAGTTCTTTGGTAGGTTCAGTCTGCTAGTTATTATAGTTTAGGTTTATAGCTAGTTATTTAGTTGAGTTAGAAAAAAATTCATCGTGCTATTAGTTAAGTGTCTGCTAGGTTGGAAGTGTAGTGTGTGGTTAGTCTGCTAGTTATGTAGTTGTAGTTATTTTTCTGCTAGTTACTAGTTAGATTGCAATCGTGCTAGTTTAGTTAGTTAGTGTCAGTACTGTACAGTGTGTTGGTTAGTTAATCGCTAGTTTAGTTAGTTAAATTTATCTGTTAGGTTAGTTGGTTCCTCCTGCTAGTGGTATTTATGTTTCACATGTTGTATTTGGAGTGGTCAGGGTTCGAATCTCTACGGTGCGTCCTGTGTCCGTGTAAGTACACTATCAAACGCGCCATGGTAGCCTTGTCCAATTGTCCAGGTGAAAGCAAGAAGGGGCCCGTTCTCGGTGAATTGGAGGCTTAAGACTAGGCTCGACCTTACAAAAAAGGAAACCACATCCCCACCGCGATCATATTACTTATAATAAATCAATAGTACTTCTTACTACGAGGCGTGAGGCTGAGGGGGCTAGCCCGTTTTCTTTGCTCTGAGCCAACACACTCATAGCTTAGTAAAATTATCTTGATCAGGGTTTTTTTTGCAAATCGTTGTTAATTAATCCTAATTTGCTACACAAAAACCTAAGTTGAGTCATGTGAGCGGTAAGAGACATACATATTGCTAGCTGTCGGGGAAAATAGCGTCGACTTTGTTGTTTTATAAGTTTCTCCGCAAGGCACTTTGGGTATTGCTTCATGGAATGCCCGTCCTAAGGGCATGCAAGCTCACCCCAAAATCCACATACGACACCATGAGTTCTACATGTATGTATGATTACAGCCAGGGTATAGCTAAATAGTCTAAAGTGGAGGCGTTGGCGCTAACCGTATCAGTACAAGGGGCTTAAAAAGAAAAAGCACTGTGAACTGGAACCCCAACAGTGGCGTTTAAGAACGACGGTTGTGCCTAGTTCGGTGCTAGGCAGTGAATAAATTTATTCTACATAATTAAACACTGTGTTATTTCCTTCCATCCAATATGGCCCATGCGTATTTATTGGGAGGGAGGGACCCGGACCGGGGGGGGGGGGACAATCATATGATGCTGACGCAAAGACGTATGATATGAAGCAAAATATAATATCAGTGGACATATGATTAATATCATATGAGTATTATTCCGTAGGCCCAAAGTTACCTAGTCATAAACCGCCTGGCGTCGTATGATATATAATGATGACATATAATCATAGTTGATATCATAGGGGGGGGTATTGCCTATCCCTAGGATTTAACACACCCCTGTACAATCAGGGTAAGGGGGGGTGACAAAATCTGGTCCTGGAATTGGTTGGCCCCACACGTTTTTTTTTTGTAACGCCCTGCGGTGGGGGTAAGCATTGGGGGTAACTCCATTCGTATTTCCCACCTTTGTCTATTTATGAACACGCATATTTGTTGGGTTTAACCACTGCGGCGCATTTGGGGGGCATTTTGGGGACATCCTTTTTACAAAAGTTCCAAATCTGGGTGCCGCAATAAATGTGAGGCCTAAAGCACACTGGAAGCTTCATACGTTGTAACTTGCAATATGCATAAGTCTAGAAAACAAAGAAACTGGTCTAGAAAACAAAAAAACTGCGCTCTGTAGTGCTAAAACGCAAAATGTGCTTCTACTGGCGCCCACAGCTGTTTTGTCAATAACTGGCGCGACAACGCGCAGTGGGGCATCAGAAAAGGCAGCGCGCGCATCCTGCAAAAGGCGCGTGCTTGGAATTACCAACTGCGGGAGCCTCGATTTACTGACATTTCCGCACGCGGCAAGCGGCGGGAAATTGGGCGAAGAGTGGTGTTTTGTGGCAACCTGAACGAAGAGGTGGGGCAACGATGGAGGCTGGACCGCGGAGCTATATTTAACGGCGACCGTTGCTTGACGTTTCGGGCTTCAAGTGGGGTATTTTTACAAAAACCTTCTTCTTTCCCGGGGTCGAGGACAAATGGGTGGACATGGGGGCTCCCGCCCCCCTTGAAGAGGGGGCTCCGCCAAAACCCTGAACACAGGGTCCGATGCTATTGCTATCTGATCTCGCTAACTGGTATAGCGCGCTGTCCTACAGGCAGGGCCCAACTTAATACACATTTTGAGATACATGCATGTGATTAGCTTTAAAACATTTTAGTAGTTCGCTACTTGCCTTACCCATTTTGATTGGGCCAGTAGGCCACACAAACTTTGACCTACTGATCTACATCTCAACAAGCTCGAAAAAACATGTTCCTGGCAACGGCCCCAATTCAAATGTAGCTGAACACCTGGATCACCTACATGTAATCAGCTTGGCAATAGTCAGATGGAGTTAGTAGTTGGCTAACAAATTACATAGATACAAGGTCAGGGGGTTTACATATAAGTTCAATACGGTGGTAAGTTATCTACGGTAGACCAGAATAATTCGACCAGAATATCTAAACAGCTTGAAGTAAGGCTGGCAGCATCTAGCATGTCCCTCAAGGAGATGGGCCCGCTGTGATCTTCATTCAGGTGCAGCTGAGGTGTAGGGCATCTATGTCCACGCACAGGGGGTCACCCCTTTTCTACAACCATCACTACGACTGAGTCAAGTACCGACGCAGATCTGGACACACGAGAGATCCGCGTCTGTCCTTACCATGCTCTCTCTTTTACCAACCGCATTGGACTCGATATCCAATATGTGGGCAACCGAAGGATGGATTTTGTGGGGCTGCGGTATTCGCGCATTGGAAATTTGGGCTACGCCGGTGTTGGTCCCTACCCACTAATCAGTATTGTTAGTAACAATCTGTCCAAGACCTATAACTCTGTTACCTGGATCCTTACTGGCTAGGCTGCTCGCCGTCTTCGCAGTAACATCAATCAACGAACTGGTCCAGACATGTGCTATCTGCGCCACATGCTACCCTGAGGCCACATGGCTACGCTGAATAACGGGAGCGCGCCTATACTAGGGAACATATCAACTTTGTTCGGAACAGGGGTGGCCAGCTGGGCATAGTACTACCGTATTTACAGCCCAGGTTAACCCTACACCCTACAACCCTTGCTAGCCAGATGGCTGAGCATGTATCTGACTTCCCTAATAATAAATAAGAAGTGTTCATGCCGTTAAGGTGGTACTCCAGGGGTGTGGTGCGGGGAGGGGGTGACCTGTGTCCCTCCTTACGCATACTCACAAACGGTCGAAGTGTCCAATAGAGCGTAGCGATTGCCAGAAAGAGGGTCGGCATATTGCGTGCCCAGTACGCGATGCTATACAATTGTGTTGCGTCGTGGCAGCATCTGGGGGGTCGCTCAATAAGTACCCTGGGGTCAAGGTACGTATCTGCATATACCGCTTGTTTAGCAGATGACTGAGCAAGAAAGGGGGTCATCTGCTTTTTACAAATTTAGAATTATCAGTTTTGCAATTCCCTTAAGGTTGACAACTTGACACGAGGTGGGTTAAATCGCGCGGAGAGGACAACAGACGTCCTGTGAGGAACTGTATACCCTTGATGTAACAATTTCAATTTCAATTCCAGAGGACCCCCAAATCTGCTGAGACGCATCCTGTTTCAAAATATGCTTCTTGCGACACACCTAGTTTCAAAATATGCTTCTTGAGACATACCTAGTTTCAAAATATGGCGTCTTGCGACAACAGCGGCTTGTTCAAAAGATACTGGTGCTTGGGAGTGCGTACCACAACCTAAGTTCAAAGGTGAATGCGTCTTTGCGACACAAGCCTAGTATTACAAAATATGCTTCTTGAGACACACCTAGTTTCAAAATATGCTTCTTGAGACACACCTAGTTTCAAAATATGCTTCTTGAGACACACCCGGTTTCAAAATATGCTTCTTGAGACACACCCGGTTTCAAAATATGCGCCTGCGACGCAACGGAGCCCCCCAAAGCTACGTCTGGAACACACCCAGGTCCTCTGAGATGCAAGAGACTGTCAAAAATTTTGCTTGTCCAAAAGCTCGAACGACCCACTGGAAGATTGGCATCTGTCGACACAACTACACCGTCCTTTGCTTTGGCGTCATGATAGTGTCTGCAATGCACTGGACGGTGACCTTGCCACGGTTTGCGTCTGCAAGCAGTAATCTGTGTCTGAGCACGAGGACGCGAACTAAGGTATAACATATCTAGGTGGCAGCCATCCAATCTGTCCTACTACTTGTGTAACTACGTTACCGACGCGTCGACAGGGCTGCACAATCAACTGTCAGTATGCGCATAGCATGCGTCATTGTATATTCCTGTGGACACGCAGGCGGGGGGGGGGGGGCTGTGACTTGCAAGACTTTGAGCACCCAGATTTACCTGAAACAGACATGTACAATTCAAATTCTTAAGTGAAAGGTCTCCATTAAGTGGTCCGACTTGCCAGGGTTTTCCGTCCTCAGGGTCCGGTTGCACAGATGGGACGCCCGAATCAAAGCTAGTGTGCACCGTGGATGCCGACAGGTGAGTCACTGCCTCTAGTCAGCCAGCTGTTCTATGGTAGGCAAGTGCCTCTAACTGGCTATCATCCTGACCAAGCAGGCTAGTTCACCAGGATCCAGGCATAGTCCCAGGTCCTCTAGCACCAGCGCATCTTCTGAGGTAGCCAGAAAGTCCTCTAACTGGCTATTCAGCAACCAAGCAGGCTAGTGCACCAGAAGCCGCTAGTCCAGCAGGCTCCTCTAGCAAGCTACCATCTTCTAGGTACTCCTCTAACTGGCTATTAGGCCTGAGCCAAAGAACCAGGGTCTAGTGCACCAGAAGCCGCATAGTCCACTCCTCTAACACCAGCTCTAGGTAGGCTCCTCTAACAGCTAGCAGCCTTAAACCAAAAGGCTAGTGGCAACCAGGAGACGGCATAGTCACTCCTCTAGCACCAGCTTCTAGGTAGCTCCTCTAACTGGCTATTCAGCCTGAACCAAAGCAGGGCTAGTTCAAACCAGTGAAGGGCCTGCATAGTCCACTACCTCTAGCAGGCCAGCTTCTAGTTAGTGGCTCTGCTACTGTGGCTAGTGTTCTAGCCTGAACCAAAGCAGCTAGTGCAACCAGGAAGCCGCAAGAGTCACTCCTCTAGCACCATGCTTTAGTAGCATCCTCTTGGTCGGTGGCTATTTCACAACGGGAAAGGCCAAAGCAGGGCTAATTGCCCATGAAGCCGGCATAGTACACTCCTCTAGCACAGCTTCCTAGGTAGCTCCTCTCAATGGCTCATTCACGCTGACCAAGCAGCTAGTGCACCAGAAGCCGGACATATGTACCCACGAAAAGAGAGAAAAGGGTGAGGCCTGGCCATTGGGGCACCAGCTTACTAGTTATCGGTCCTCGTGAAAACGTGGGGCTAGTCAGCCTGGTAACCAAAGCATGCTAGGTTGCACCAGTAGCAAAGGGGCCACATAGATTCACTCCTCTATAGCCCAGCTTGACTATTGTAGCGGTCCTCTAACTGGACTGTTCAGCCTGAACCAAGCAGCTAGTGCAGAGAGAGCCGGGATTCCTACATTTCACTTCCTCCATCACGCCCGAGTCTGGCTAGGTAAGCTCCTCTAACTGTGGTCCTATTCGAGCCTGAACCCAAATGCAGGCTAGTATGCAAACCAGACCCTAGCATAGTTTCACAAGGTCAAACTGCTAAGGCACCGACTTCTAGGGTCGCTCACTCTACACGGTCTATTCAGCGCTAGGGCAGAAGCAGCTAGTGCACCCAGGAAGCCGCATATTCAGCTCACTCCTAGCACGCAAAGGCTAGTCGTATGGTAGCATCCTCTAAACTGGCTATTCAGCCTGAACGCAAAAGCAGGCTAAGTGCCACGGATGCCACATAGTTCGACTCGCTCTGAGGCACCGAGCTGCTAGGAATGGCATCCTCTAACTTGCTATTGGCGCCTGAACGGGCAAAGCAGGCTAGGATGCGCGCGGGATGCCGGCATAGTCCCCTAGCCGTCTAGCCCCGATCTCTAGGTAGGCAGCTCCCTAACATGGCTATTCAAGCCTTACCAAAGCGGCTATGCACCAGGATCCGGAACATAGTCAGTTCTCCAGCACCAGCTTCTAGGTAGCTCCTCTAACTGGCTATTTCAGCTTAACCACAAGCGGATTAGTGCACCCAGTAAGCCGGCATATTCACATCCTCTACAACCACGTTCTATGGAGCTCCTACTAGACTGCCTATTCAGCCCTAACCAAAGCATGCTAGTGCACAGGAAATCCGCATAGTCCTCCGCTAGCACCAAGCTTCTAGTATGCTCCTCTACTTGCTATGTCAGCCTGAGCCCAAGCAGGCTAGTTGCACCAGGGAATCCGTCTAGAAATCTCTCTATCACCGACTCTTGTGTAGGCTCCGCCTTAACTGGCTATTCATCCTGACCAAAGCAGCCTAAGTGCACCAGGAAGACGGCATAGGTGCAAGGTCCTCTACACCATCTTCTATGTAGCTCCCTCTGGAAACTGGCTCGTTCAGCCTAACCAAAGCCGGCTAAGTGCACCAGGAATCGCCGGCATCGGTCACTCTCTAGCAGCCAGCTTCTAGGGGTAGCTGCCTCTAACTGCTATTCAGCCTGAAACCAAAGGCAGGCTAAGTGCACCAGGAAGCGGCATTATCACACTCCTCTAGGCACAGCAGCTTCTAGGTAGCTCGCTCTAACTGGCTTTCACCTGAACCAAAGCAGGGCTAGTGCACCATAAAAGCGCGGTCATAGTCACGTTCCTGGGGCTAGGCACCCAGGCTTCTGCTAGGTAGCTCCTCTAATCTGGCCTATTCAGCCTGACCAAGCAGGCTATTGCACAACAGGAAGCGGCATAGTCACGTCCTCTAGGCACCTACGCTTCTAGGTAAGCGGGTCTCTAAGCTGAAATGGCGATTCAGCCACTGAACCAAAGCAGGGCTTGCAAATATCCGGGGGATGCCGGGCATGGAGTCACAAAGAAAACCTCTACACCGCTTCTAGGTAGCGGTGAAAATCCTCTAACTGGTATTGCAGGGCTTAAAGCCAAATCAGGTGCCTAGTGCAGACCGGGGGCGTGGATGCCGAATAGTCACGAGAAATCCTCCAGCATCCAGCTTCTAGGTGTATCGATCCACTCTAACTGTCCTTATTCACCTGAACCAAAGCCGGCATATTGCAACCAGGGAAGGGCCGGCATAGTCACTCCTGCTAGCGCACCAGCAGTTCTAGGTTAGCGGGCGTCCTCTAACGGCTATTTCAGCCTGAGGCAAAGCAGGCTAGTGGCCCCAGTAATCCGTCATAGTCAACGTCCTCTGCACCAGCTCTAGGTAGGCGGTCCTCGAGCTGGCTATGTCAGCCTGAACGCACAGCCGTCTAGTGGCCCGGGAGTGTGGCCGGACGGTATTCACGTCCGCTAGTCACCAGGCTGAGATTCTATGTGTGCGGTCCAAAAGGTCGAACTGGCTTTCAGCCTGAACCGGAAATCAGCCAGTTAGGGCCACGCAGGAGCACGGCATAGTCCACGTTCTAGCACCAGCCTCCTAGGGTAGCTCCTCTAACTGGTATTCCAGCTGAACCAAAGCCAGCTAGTGCATGCACCAGGAAGCCTGCATAGTCCACCCTTCCATTTTTCTCTCTAAGCACAGCTTACCGTGAGATACCCTCTGTTAGCTCCTCTAAACTGGGGCTATTTAGAGCCTGAACCACAGCAGACTTGCCAACCAGGAAACGCATAGTCACTCTTCTAGCACCAGCTTCTAGGTAGCTCCTCTAACTGGCTATTCAGCCTGAACCAAAGCATGGCTAGATTAGATCACCCTCCCACTCAGACAAGGACCGGCATAGTCACTCCTCCTAGCGTCAAAACCCGACGAAACATACCTCTAAAACTGGCTATCCATCCCCATGAGACCCACAGCAGGCTAGGATCCCACCCGCACGTTACCAGAAACCCCGGCATAAGTCCCTTCTCGAGCAACACCAGCTTCTAGTAGCCCAAATACCTAGTAACAGTAACCAAAATCAATTCAGCCTGAGTCCAAAGCAGGCTAGTGCACCAGGAAGCCGGCATAGTCACTTCTCTAGCACCAGCTTCTAGGTAGCTCCTCTAACTGGCTATTCAGCCTGAACCAAAGCAGGCTAGTGCACCAGGAAGCCGGCATAGTCACTCCTCTAGCACCAGCTTCTAGGTAGCTCCTCTAACTGGCTATTCAGCCTGAACCAAAGCAGGCTAGTGCACCGAGATGCCGACATAGTCACTCCTCTAGCACCAGCTTCTAGGTAGCTCCTCTAACTGGCTATTCAGCCTGAACCAAAGCAGGCTAGTGCACCAGGAAGCCGGCATAGTCACTCCTCTAGCACCAGCTTCTAGGTAGCTCCTCTAACTGGCTATTCAGCCTGAACCAAAGCAGGCTAGTGCACCAGGAAGCCGGCATAGTCACTCTTCTAGCACCAGCTTCTAGGTAGCTCCTCTAACTGGCTATTCAGCCTGAACCAAAGCAGGCTAGTGCACCAGGAAGCCGGCATAGTCACTCCTCTAGCACCAGCTTCTAGGTAGCTCCTCTAACTGGCTATTCAGCCTGAACCAAAGCAGGCTAGTGCACCAGGAAGCCGGCATAGTCACTCCTCTAGCACCAGCTTCTAGGTAGCTCCTCTAACTGGCTATTCAGCCTGAACCAAAGCAGGCTAGTGCACCAGGAAGCCGGCATAGTCACTCCTCTAGCACCAGCTTCTAGGTAGCTCCTCTAACTGGCTATTCAGCCTGAACCAAAGCAGGCTAGTGCACCAGGAAGCCGGCATAGTCACTTCTCTAGCACCAGCTTCTAGGTAGCTCCTCTAGTGCACCAGGAAGCCGGCATAGTCACTCCTCTAGCACCAGCTTCTAGGTAGCTTCTCTAGTGCACCAGGAACCCGGCATAGTCACTCCTCTAGCACCAGCTTCTAGGTAGCTTCTCAAGTGCACCAGGAAGCTGGCATAGTCACTTCTCTAGCTCTGTTGAAGTCTGTGGGCTTCGCCCTATGGCTGGCTCAGGGAGCTACCCAGAACTTGCTGCTCGTAGCTGAAAAGAAAAGCACTGTTTGTAGACTCTGAGCACGTTTTCTTTTTGGCTACATGTAGAGTAGCTTCTAGGAAGCTCCCTTTCCCAGTCTTTGGGCTGAAAACACGTACCCCAAAAAAGAAACTATGAGCAATTCCATTATTTTTACCAGCAACATGATAGGGTAGCCACAAACAGAAACAGTGTAAGCCACACCCCCGTGGTTTCGCCCCGTGTGAGCCACACCCCCGTGGTTTCGCCCCGTGTAAGCCACACCCCCGTGGTTTTGCCCCGTGTGAGCCACCCCCCCGTGGTTTCGCCCCGTGTAAGCCACACCCCCGTGGTTTCGCCCAGAGCATGCCACACCCCCGCGCCACAGACCCACTCTATGCCATCCCCCCGTGGCTACGCCCCTGACCCTGCCGCCTCACGTCCGACCGTCGGACCGCACGCCTTACACGACCCAAGTGTAGGGATGAACCATGCTGGCGACCGTGGATGCTAAAGTCTGGGAAAGAGTCAGCATCGTTGGTTCCATTCTTTCTATGGCCGGCACCATGATGGGTCAGCCGGCTGGCGAGCACCTTCATGATCTGTGTGAAGGCGTCCTCACTGCTGTCTGCAACAGTTTGAAGGACAGTTGGGAATTAAAACATGATGCAGTACCATTTTGTTGGTGCTGGTGTGTCTGTGTGATTGTGTGTGTGTGGGGGTGCGTGTGTGTGGGTGGGTGGGTGTGTGTGGGTGGGTGGGGGGGGGGGGGGGGGGGGAGGCGTATGTCCGTGTTGGTGTTGCTGCTTAGGCAATATGGGGAGTTTGCCTATGACCCGTTTTGTTAATCGTGTGACCAAGACCATGACGGGTTAGCCGGCTGGAGAGGACCATGATCTGTGTGAATGCGTCCTCACTGCCATCTGCAGCAGTCACTCCCCCCCACCCCCCCACCCCACCCCCACCCCCACCCCCACCACCTCCACCACACAAACACATCCACATCCACATGCACATATACATCCAAATCCATATGCAGCAGTCACTTCCCCCCCCCCCTCCCCCCTCCCCCCCCCCCCCACACATCTAAATCCATAAGCTGATATGCACATATACATCCACATATACATGCACATCCAAATCCAAATATCTGTATACATCCACATGCAGATACATATCCACATCCACATGCACATCCACGTATGCATCCACATATGCACATCCAAGTCCACATCCACATCCAAATAGAAATCCACATGCACATCCACATGAAAATTCGCATTCAGATTCACATATACATCCACATCCACATCACCTGTGACGTGCAGATGCAAATCCACATCCAGACCACAAATACATCCACATCCACATCCAAATACAAATCCCCATGCACATCCACATCCACATGCAAATCCGCATTCAGATTCACATATACATCCACATCCACATGCGCATCCACATGCAGATGCAAATCCACATTCGGACCACAAATACATCCACATCCAGATCCTTATACATCCACATATACATCACGTGTGACACTCACCTTCCCCGAAGTATGTTGATTCTTGAAGGTGACCGGAGTCGCCAAACAGAAAGGGAGACATCGACGAATCCAGCAACTCCCTCAACATCCACATCCATATACACATCCACATATACATCCACATCCATATAAATTCATATCACCTGTGACACTCCCCAAAGTATGTTGATTCTTTAGGGTGACCGAAGTACCCAAACAGACCCTAAGAAGTTTGCAGAAGGCAGGAAGTACCCAAACAGACCCTGCTGACCCCAAACAGACCCTAAGAACTTTGACCTGTTTGGGTACTTCGGTCACCCTAAACAGGTCACCCCAACTCCCCAAAGTATGTTGATTCTTTAGGGTGACCAAAGCACCCAAACAGAAAGCGAAACATGGACGAATCCAGCAACTCCCTCAACATCCACCTCCATATACACACATACATTCACATTGACTTTGACACCCACCTTCCCCAAAGTATGTCGAGTCCCGAGGGCGTCTGGAGTCATCAAACAGAAAGGGAGACATCGAAGAGTACAGCAACTTCCTCCACACCTATAGGTTAGGCAGGCAATGCAGGTTGTGATCGTAGTGCCGTAGGCAGTTATTGCGGGTTGTCATTGTAGTGCCCTAGGCAGGTATTGCAGGTTGTCATTGTAGTGCCGTAAGCAGTTATTGCAGGTTGTCATTGTAGTGCCCTAGGCAGGTATTGCAGGTTGTCATTGTACTGCCGTAAGCAGTTATTGCAGGTTGTCATTGTAGTGCCCTAGGCAGGTATTGCAGGTTGTCATTGTAGTGCCCTAGGCAGGTATTGCAGGTTGTCATTGTATATATATATACATATAGAAGAAATGTGTGTGTATTTCTAGAGTACAGGGGTAGCCAGACAGGCTAGAGGGACTTACCCAACCTTAAGACAGGAAAGGCAGTTCAGAAAACAAGCACTGGTGAACTGAACCCCTACACACCTTCTTCATGTTCTGCCTCATCATCGCAGCTTGACCTGAGGTCACCAGCTGCCTAAGAATTGGGTCCAGTCGAGTCTTCAGCTCATGCTTGTGAATCAGCACACTGAACTCGCGCCAATCAATGACCTGCCAGCATAAAGACAGTGATTGTGAATCAGCACACTGAACACGTGCCAATTAATGACCTGCCAGCATGAAGACAGTGATTGTGAATCAGCACACTGGACTCGCGCCAATCAATGACCTGCCAGCATGAAGACAGTGATTGTGAATCAGCACACTGAACACGTGCCAATTAATGACCTGCCAGCATGAAGACAGTGATTGTGAATCAGCACACTGGACTCGCGCCAATCAATGACCTGCCAGCATGAAGACAGTGATTGTGAATCAGCACACTGGACTCGCGCCAATCAATGACCTGCCAGCATGAAGACAGTGATTGTGAATCAGCACACTGAACACGTGCCAATCAATGACCTGCCAGCATGAAGACAGTGATTGTGAATCAGCACACTGGACTCTCGCCAATCAATGACCTGCCAGCATGAAGACAGTGATTGTGAATGAGATGTGAATGTGATGTGAATGCAGCAACTACAGCTATAGCACAAAAAAGCAACAGCATAGAAAAGAATAACAAATGGCATCATCAGCAGCAACTACAGCTCTAGCATCAGCTTGAAATTGAACTTGGTTACATGGCTCCAGTATCAAAAAGCTCCAGTATCAAAAAGCAAAGGCATCAAAAAGCAACAGTATCAAAAAGCATAACAAAAGGTAACATCAGCAGCAACTACAGCTCTAGCATCAGCTTTAAATTTAACTTGGTTACATGGCTCCTGTATCAAAAAGCTCCAGCATCAAAAAGCAACTGCATCAAAAAGCAACATCAGCATCAAAAAGCAACATCAGCATCAAAAAGGAACAGCATCAAAAAGCAACATCACCATCAAAAAGCAACAGCATCAAAAAGCATAACAAAAGTTAACATCAGCAGCAACTACAGCTCTAGCATCAGCTTGATTTTGAACTTGGTTACATGGCTCCAGTATCAAAAAGCTCAAGCATCAAAAAGTAACAGCATCAAAAAGCACAACAAAAGCAACATCAGCAGCAACTACAGCTCTAGCATCAAAAAGCATCAAAAAGCAACAACATCAAAAAGCAACAGCATCAAAAGCTCTAGCATCAAAAAGCTCCAGCATCACAAAGCATAAAAAAGCAACATCAGCAGCAACTACAGCTCTAGCATCAAAAAGCATAAAAAAAGCATCATAAAAGCATCAAAAAAGCAACAGCAGCAAAAAGCAACAGCATAGAGAAGAAAAACAAAAGGTAACATCAGCAGCAACTACAGTTCTAGCATCAGCTTGATTTTGAACTTGGTTACATGGCTCCAGTATCAAAAAGCTCCAGCATCAAAAAGCATCAACATACAAAAGTCAACATCAGCAGCAACTACAGCTCTAGCATTAGAAGAAGCATAAAAAAGCAACAGCATTAAAAAGCATAACAAAAGCAACATCAGCAACAACAGCAGCTCTAGCATCAGCTTGAGCTTTATTACTTGGCTCCAGCTATATTAGTCATGCAGCCTGTTGCTCGATCTAGTCACCACAGGAAGGACGGGATACTGTAAATTTGAACTTGAACTTGGTTAACAGGAACAGGAACAGGAACAGAACAAGCAACAGCAGCAGCAGCAACTACAGCTCTAGCGTTAAAAGAAGCATAAAAAGGGAACAGCATCAAAAAGCATAACAAAAGCAACAGCAGCAACAACAGCAGCTCTAGCTTGAACTCGATTACTTGGCTCCAGCTATAGTTAATGATAACGTCTGGTGGGGCGTGGTGTTAAGGGAACCCGTCGTACGCGGATAGAGAGCGGTCTTCTACCTCAACTGGACAAGCTACCATCGCGGTTGACAACGACCTGCAACACTAAGAGCGACGGTAGGGAGAGTCGAACCCCCAACTCTTCGTCCTCAGAGTGATTTGGTCTACCACTAGACCAACGTATATCACTGAAAGGGGCTGCTCCAGCTATATTAGTCATGCAGCCTGTTGCTCGATCTAGTGGTTCACTACTGGTTCTGTACTCTGGAGTGTGATCTCCGTTCAACGAATGGCTGAATGGCAGAGCTCCTTGAACGGCGTAGATGCCCAGTTCGAATCCCCACGGGTGCGCTTAAGTATTCACGGTCGCTGTCAACCTCCATGGTAGCTTTGCCCAGGTTAAGTAACAGCCCGTTCCCTACCGCCGAAAGACGGGGCTCCCTTAATACCATGCCCCACCAGGCGTTAGCATTACTTGGCTCCAGCTACATAAGTCATGGAGCCTGTTGCTCAATCTAGTCACTACTGGAAGGATGAGATATTGTAAATTTGAACTTGAACTTGATTCCCTGGCTTTAACCTTGAAGTCTGCTCGCCGTCCTCGGCAGTAACACAACTTATTCAAATCAAAGTATTAAAAAAACTTGAGAAGACTTGAGCTCTAGCATCAGCATCAGCTCCAGTGCAAGCCAATCGGAAGGTTCCTTCAACCTCACGCCCGTGGTAAGGCGAAAAGTTGTTCAATTTTCAGCACCAGCATCGGCACCAACAAAATCGCCGTCTTCGGTAGTAACATAATCGATTGAAATAACCAAATCACCACCTGACCAAATCGCCACGCCACACCAGCACCAGCACCAACAAAATACTTCCTTGAACGCGAACTTGTTTACGTGGCTCCAGCCTTCAAGGCTGGTCGCCGTCTTTGGTAGTAACAGAATCGATAGAAGTTACCAGATATCTACCTGACCAAATCACCACGCCACACCAGCACCAGGACCAACAAAATACTTCCATGAACGTGAACTTGGTTACATAGCTACAGCGAGCAATTCAAACTGCTCTAAGTGCGCCTACTCTTTTGTAGGAGTGGCAACGCCATTCAAACTGAATACTCGGTGTCGCTGGTTTGTGTCGGGAAAACCACCTCCTGGGGTGAAATACCTTACACAACTAAAAATAAGGGGTAGTCTCAACCAAAAACTTCCACGGCCGCACCTCTTCTAGGGGTAGTCCCATCTCACCCCACCCCACCCCTCTCCAGCCGCACCTCTTCTAGGGGAAGGTCCATCTCACCCCACCCCACCTCACACCACCCTACACCAAACCAGCCGCACCTCTTCTAGGGGTAACCCCACCTCACCCCACCCCACCCCACTCCACACCAGCCGCACCTCTTCTAGGGGTAACCCCATCTCACCCCACACCACACCACACCAGCCGCACCTCTTCAAGGGATAGTACCATCTCACACCACCCCACCGCACCCCACCTACGGCACCCCACTCCACCCCACACCACACCAGCCGCACCTCTTCTAGGGGTAGTACCATCTCGCACCACCCCACACCACCGCACCCCACCTACCGCACCCCACCCCACCCCACACCAGCCACACCTCCTCTAGGGGTAGTCCCACCCCACCCCACCCCACCGCACACCAGCCGCACCTCTTCTAGGGGTACTCCCACCCCACCCCACCGCACCTGACCCCACCGCACCCCACACCACCCCACACCACACCAGCCACACCTCTTCTAGGGGCACTCCCACCCCACACCACCACACCCCACACCACCACACACCACACTACTCCACACCAGCCGCACCTCCTCTAGGGGTAGTCCCATCTCAGGCAATTGCCATCCTGGGGGTAGATAGGGATCTTGCCCAACAGTCACCAACATGACTGGAATGCATCCAAACATGAGAGCAGCCACTGTAGAGAGGGCAGCACACACAGGGGGGCATTACTTAGGGTGCGAGCGTGGGTGTTGTTGTGTGGGTGGGTGGGTGTGAGCGTGGGTATTGGTGTGGGTATGAGCGTGGGCATTGGTGTGGGTGTGAGCGTGGGTATAGTTGTGGGTGTGAGCGTGTGTATTGGTGTGAGTGTGAGCGTGGGCATTGGAGTGGATGTGAGCGTGGGTTGGTGTGGGTGTTGGTGAGGGTGTGGGTGTTGGTGTGGGTGTGAGTGTGGGTGTTGGTGAGGGTGTAGGCGTGGGTGTGAGTGTGGGTATTGGTGTGGGTGTGAGCGTGGGTGTTAGTGTGGGTATTGGTGTGGGTGTGAGCGTGGGTGCTGGTGTAGGTGTGGGTGTGAGTGTGGGTATTGGTGTGGGTGTGAGTGTGGGTGCTGGTGTGGGTGTGGGTGTGGGTGTGGTGTTTGTGGTGTGGTGTTGGGTTGTGTGTGTGGTGTGAGTGTGGGTATTGGTGTGGGTGTGAGTGTGGGTGTGGGTGTGGGTGTGGATTCCAATCTACAGAAATTGGATGTAATGAAGAGCAGCCATTGTACAGCACAATAGCCACTCTACAGCCACTGTACAGCCACTGTGCAACCACTGTACAGCCACTGTACAGCACAACAGCCACTGTACAGCACAACAGCCACTGAGCAACCACTGTACAGCACAACAGCCACTGTACAGCCACTGCACAGCACAACAGCCACTGTACAACACAACAGCCACTGAGCAACCACTGTACAGCACAACAGCCACTGTTACCGCCAGCTTGCACATCACAACAGCACGTAAAACAGGCACAACAAGTAAACAGCCCCTGAGCAAAACCCTTAGTACAGCACACCAGGCCCAGCCTCTGTACGCCACTGTACAGCACAACAGCCACTGTACAGCCACTGTACAGCACAACAGCCACTGTGCAACCACTGTACAGCACAACAGCCACTGTAAAGCCACTGTACAGCCACTGCACAGCACAACAGCCACTGTACAGCACAACAGCCACTGTGCAACCACTGTACAGCAAACGCCACTGTAAACATCCACTGTACAGCACAACAGCCATGTACAGTCACAACAGCCACTTGAGCAACCACTGTACAGCACAACTCCACTGTACAGCACAAAACAGCCACTGTACAGCCCACTGTACATCACAACAGCCACTGTACCAAAACACCACTTGTGCACTCCACTGTACAGCACAACAGCCAATGTACAGTCCTACTGTAGCAGCACACAACAGCCACGTGCAACCACTGTACAGCACAACACCACCTGTACACCACTGTAACAAGCACAACACACTAGGCAAAACCACTGTCCAGCACACAGCCAACTGTACAGCACAACAGCCACTGAGTACCACTGTAACAGCCCAACAGCCACTGTACAGGCCACTGTACACACACCAGCCACTGTAACAGCCACTGTTACAGCACAACAGCCACTGTGCAACCACTGTACAGCACAACGGCTACTGTACAGCCACTGTACAGCCACTGCACAGCACAACAGCCACTGTACAGCACAACAGCCACTGTACAGCACAACAGCCACTGTGCAACCACTGTACAACACAACAGCCACTGTACAGCCACTGTACATCACAACAGCCACTGTACAGAACAACAGCCACTGTGCAACCACTGTACAGCACAACAGCCACTGTACAGCACAACAGCCACTGTACAGCCACTGTGCAACCACTGTACAGCACAACAGCCACTGTACAGCCACTGTACAGCACAACAGCCACTGTGCAACCACTGTACAGCACAACAGCCACTGTATAGCCACTGTACAGCCACTGTACAGCACAACAGCCACTGTACAGCATAACAGCCACTGTGCAACCACTGTACAGCACAACAGCCACTGTGCAACCACTGCACAGCACAACAGCCACTGTACAGCACAACAGCCACTGTGCAACCACTGTACAGCACAACAGCCACTGTACAGCCACTGTACAGCACATCAGCCACTGTACAGCATAACAGACACTGTGCAACCACTGTACAGCACAACAGCCATTGTGCAACCATGTACATCACCAGCCCCTGTACGCCCTGTACAAGCCACTGCACAGCACAACAGCCACTGTACAGCACAATAGCCACTGTGTCAACACTGTACAGCACAACAGCCACTTTACACCACTGTACAGCACAACAGCCCTGATCAACCACTGTACGCACAACAGCCACGTACGCAACACCGCCACTGTACAAGCACAACAGCCACTTTGCACAACCACTGTACAGCACAACAAGCCACTGTACAGTCCACTGTAACAGCACAACCAGCCACTTGCAAACCCACTGTACATCACAACAGCCCTGTCCAGCCACTGTCCAGCACAACAGCCACTGAGCACCACTGTACAGGCACACCAGCCCTGTACAGCACAGCGCCACTGAGGCAAACCTGTAACAGCCCAACAGCCACTGTAGCAGCCCTATGAACAGCACAACAGCCACTGTGCAACCACTGTACAGCACACGGCCACCACTGTAGAAGCCATGTACATCACTGCACAGCACAAAGCCTACTGTACAGCACAACATCCACTGTGCAAACCACTGTACAACACATACCCACTGTACAATCCACTGTACAGCACAACAGCCACTGTACAGCACACAGCCACTGTGCAACCACTGTACAGCACAACAGCCACTGTGACCGCAACAACACCACTGTACCGCCACTGGCAACCACTGTACAGCACAACAGCCATGTACAGCCACTGTATCCGCACACTCAGCCACTGTGGCAAAACCACTGTAGCGCACAACAGCCACTGTATATCCACTGTACATCCACTGTACAGCACAACAGCCACTGTACAAGCATAACAGGCCACTGTGGCAACACTGTACAGCACAACAGCCACTGTTCAACCAACTGCACAGCACAAACAGCCACTGTAACCGCACAACAGCCACTGTGCAACCACTGTACAGCAAACAACAGCCACTGTCGCAATAGGACAGCCACTGGGCAACCACTGTAACAGCACCACAGCCACTGTGCACCCCTGCACAGCACAACAGAAGCCACTGTACAGCAAACAACAGCCCACTGGTATCAGCACAACAGCCTCTGTACAGCCACTGTACAGCACAGCAGCCACTGTACGGCACAAACAGCATTACTTTGAGTTGAATGCTTGGTTGAAGGCTTTCAGAAGCCTTTTGCCCTGCACCCCCCCCCCCCCCCCCCATTGGCTTAAAAGGCCAATATCTTCCTCACTCATAATAATTATGTCATTAAAGTTAGGTGAATACTAATTCTCACGTCGATCTCTATCAGTTGGTCACCTAAAAACGTGGTTTGGCTTACATATAAGCGACCCCTGCCCCACTACCACCGCCACCCACGCAAAACCTCCCCAAGGCTCGGCTGAAGGCCTTCAGAAGCGAAGGAATACATGGCTTTGCAATTTTTTCGTCCGTCATACTAGGTTCCGAATTCACATATTAACAGATTTAACACAAACAGGGGGCCGGATTTTGAGATCCCCCACGCCTCTCCCATCAGCCGTCATACTGGGTCCCGAATTCACAAACAATTTGCAACATATGATATCGTATATAAATGGTAGCTTTAGCCTAGTCAGACTGCCGGCATTATATGATTTCATTTGACATCATATGATGACATGATATCATATCGCCGTTCCTTACCAACCAACTAAGAGACTAAACCAACCATATCGATCTGGGTACCCTAGGTCCGTTCCTGAGGGGGGAGAAGGAGGAGGGAGAAGGGGGAGGGAGGGACGAGAGAAGGGAGGATAAGGGAGGGATGAGAGGAGAAGGAGGGAGAGAGAGGGAGGGAAGGGAAAAGGGAGGGAGGTAGGGAGAAGGGAGTTGTGAAAGAAGGGAGAGAGGGGAAGGGAATGGATAGGAGTGAGGGAGGGATAAGTAGATGTGTTGCTCACCATATTGATCCGGACCCCTAGTTGTGTCCTGCTGGGATTGAAGTGTAGGTAGGTATAATGTAGTGAGGGAGCAGGAAGAGAGAAACATGCTGAAAGGGCCTTGAGATATAATGTTATGTAGATAGAAATTAACTGATAGATACACATGGAGTTCGTGTAGAAGGTTGATTTAGATATAAGGATTTTATGTGTTCTCCTTTCTTTCTTTCTTCTTTCTTTTTTTCGACTTTTCTTTCTTTCTCCTCCGTTCTTTCTTTCTCTTTCTTTCCTTTCGACTCCCCGTTCTTGCCCGCTCTCCTTTCTTGTCGTTCTCCCCTTTCTTTCCTTTCTACTCTCCCCTTTCTTCCTTTCTCCTTTCTTTCTTTCTCCTTCTCCTTGCTTCCTTTCTCCTTTCTTTCCGTTCTCCTCTCCTTCTTTCTTTCTCCTTTTTCTTTCTTCTCTCTCCCTTCTTCCTTTTCTTCCGTTCCTTCTCTCTCCTTCCCTCTCCTTTCTTTTTTTCTCACAATCGTATCCTGGTCCCAAGTCGTGTCCTTGTGGTGAGACGCAAACTCTGTCGAATTTTGACTCCTTGCCAGAAGGCTAACTTCTTCTTCTTCCCCTGAGCTGTGTCATGGATGAGATAGTCGCTTCGGTTGCTGTAAGTTTCCCACACATCTTTGCGTCCATTCTGCTCGCACTTGGAACAATGGGAGGCCTGCCCTCCGTAAAAGAAAAGGTACCTGGGCCAGGTAGGAAGACGCATGGTTGGGTGTGGCAAGGGCAGGCCGGGTTCCGTTGTGCATTCACGCCCAATAGAGGCTTCAAAATAAAAGGTGCCCAAGAAAAGTTGAAAAACGTCGAAAAAGTCGAGAAGGTCGAAAAGGTAGAAAAGGTAGAAAAGTTGCAAAAGGTCAATAAGGTCAAAAAGGTCAAAAAGGTGAAAAATATGTGAAAGTTGCATAGGTGCAAAAGGCGCAAAAGAAAAGGCACCTTCAACATGGGTGTGTAAAAGAAAAGGTGCAAAAGGTGCAAAAGAAGGTGCACAAGTTGAAAAGGTGCAAAAGGCGCAAAAGAAAAGGTACCTCTAGCATGGGTGTGCTGGACACGTTCCTTTCGCGCTCTGCACAATAGGAAGCCTCTCCTCCAAAGAAGAGAGGTACCTTCATCCATAGATGTGATACCCCCCCCCCCCCCCCCCCCCCCCCCCCCCCGCACACCGCGCCCCACGCACCCTAATCCCCATCCACCTCATTCCACGCACTCCACCCACCCTCCCTCCAAGCATCCACCCACACAGCCCTACACACTACACCCGCTCTCCACCCTCCTCCTACCACCGACCCACACAGCTTACCCCCCCCCCCCTAACCCCCCCCCCGCCATCCTACCCCCCCCCCCCCCTCCCCCCCCCCCCTCCAACTATCCACCCACACATCTCCTACAACAACCCTCTCACCCATCTCCCTAAAACCATCCCACTCTCACAGCCCCACTCACTCTCGCTTTCGCTACCAACGCATTTTCAACTACCTTGGCTTCAATGCCTGCAAGCGCTTCTTCTTCGGCCCCCCCACCCCCCTCCCACACACACACACCACCCACACACACCACACACCCACACACCCACCCTCAACCCACCCTCCCTCCCCTCCAACCCTTCACCCCACCCAGCCCCACTCACTCTCGCTTTGGCTCCAACCACTCATCCACCTTAGCTCCAATTCCTGCAAGCGCTGCTTTGTCCCCCCCCCCCACACACACACACATACAACTCCACTCACCCCACCATCCCTCAAATCCTACACCCACCCAGCCCCACTCACTCTCGCTTTCGCTCCAACCACTCATCTACCTTGGCTTCAATGGCCGCAAGCGCTGCTTTGGTCCCCCCCCCACCCACCCACCCACCCACACACACACACACACACACAACCACACACACACACACACCACACACACACCACCCCACCCACCCACACTCCACTCACCCACACTCCACTCACCCCACCCTACTTCACCCACCCAGCCCCACCCACTCTTGCATTCGCTCCAACCACTCATCCACCTTCGTGTCAATGCCTGCAAGTGCTGCTTAGTCCCCAGGAGCTGCTGGCGCTTGTGCGTAATTTCAAAATTCTCACTCATTCACTCTCTCACTCTCCCATCCTCTCCCCCACTCACCCTCGCTTTCGCTCCAACCACTCATTCACCTTGGCTTCAATGCCTGCAAGCGCTGATTCGTCCCTACCCCCCCCACACACACCCCTACCCCCGCACCCCACCCCACCAACCCACACCCACTCCTCCCACCCCACCCACTCTCCCTCCAACCCTCCACCCACCCAGCCCCACTCACTCTCGCTTTCGCTCCAACCACGCATCCACCTTAGCTCAAATGCCTGCAAGCGCTGATTCCCCCCCCCCCCACCCACCCACCCACCCACCCACACACCCACCCCACCCCACCCACACACTTCCTTCACCCCACCCTCCCTCCAACCCTCCACCCACCTAGCCCCACTCACTCCCACTTTCGCTTCAACCACTCATTCACCTTGGCTTCAATGCCTGCAAGCGCTGCTTTGTCCCCCCCCACCCCCTGCCCCCCCCCTCCCCCCCCCCCACTCTCCCCCCCCCCACACACCTTCCCTCCAATCCTTCACCCACCCAGCCCCACTCACTCTCGCTTTTGCTCCAACCACTCATCCACCTTAGCTTCAATGCCTGCAAGCGCTTCTTCGTCCCCCCCCCGCACCACACACACACTCCAACCCCACTCCACCCACCCAGCCCCACTCACTCTCGCTTTTGCTTCAACCACTCATCCACCTTGGCTTCAAGCGCTGCTACCCACCCCTACCCCCTACCCCCCTACCCCACCCCATCCACCCACTCGACCCACCCCACTCCACCCACCCCACCCTCCCTCCAACCCTCCACCCAACCAGCCCCACTCACTCTCACTTTTGCTTCAACCACTCATCAGCCTAAGCGTCAATGCCTGCAAGCGCTGATTTCCCCCCCCCCCCCCCCCCCCCCCGCACACACACACACACACACACACCCCACAGCACACACACACCCCCACCACCCCACCCCCCACACACACTCCTTCCACCCCACCCTCCCTCCAACACCTCCACCCCACCCAGCCCCACTCACTCCTCGCTTTCGCTCCAACCACTCATCCACCTTGGCTTCAAGCGCTGCTGCCCCCCCTAACCCGTACCCCCCCACACCCACCCACCCACCCCACCCCCCACACACAATCCACCCTCCCCCACTTCACCCACCCAGCCCACTCACTCTCGCTTTTGCTCCAACCACTTATCCACCTTGGCTTCAATGCCTGCAAGCAATGCTTCGTCCCTACCCCCCCCCACACCCCCCACACACCCCCCACACACTCCACACACCCCCCTCCACCCACCCCACTCCACCCACCCAGCCCCACTTACTCTCGCTTTCCGCTCCAACCACTCATCCACTTTGGCTTCAATGGCGGCAAGCCCAGATTCGTCCCTAGGAGCTGCCAGCGCTTGTGAATTCGAATTTGAATTTGAATTTGAATTCGGCGCTTGTGGGTAGTACAGCTGCCACACAGACTCTCTCCGAAGGTCGGCCAGCTTATAGCCGCACAAGGGTCCGCACACCGCCTCCATGGTGGGTATTGTGATGTCCTTTCCAGGCATGAAGCAGGATTTGCACACGTTGGCCCCTTGATCAGATTTTGCCCAATCACTACACACCAGAAATTTTGTTTTCAGTTCAGAAAGTGGGTTACCTGGCAGCTTTTGGCACTGGGCATTTGCACACGTTGCCCCCTTGATCAGATTTTGACCAATCACTACACACCAGAGAGATGCTTTTCATTTTTCAGTTCAGTATTGTGAAGTGGTAGCATGAAGCAGGATCTGGAGAGGTTGCCCCCTTTAACAGGTTTTGACCAATCACAACATATCAGAGATTTGTTTTTCGGGTTTCAGTTCAGTAAGTGTGTTACCTGGCAGCATGGAGCAGGATTTGGAAACGTTGCCCCCAAGAGCAGGTTTTGACCAATCACAACACACCAGAGACCTTGTTTTCAGTTCAGAAAGTGGGTTAACCGGTAGTTTTTAGCACTGGGGATTTGCACACGTTGCCCCCTTGATCAGATTTCGCCCAATCACTACATGTCAGAGATTTATTTTTCAGTTTTCAGTTCAGAAAGTGTGTTACGTGGCTTTTCGCACTGTGGATTTGCACACGTTGACCCCGTGATCAGATCTTGACCAATCACTACATGTCAGAGATCAGTTTTCAGTTTTCTGTTCAGAAAGTGTGTTACGTGGCTTTTAGCACTGGGGATTTGCACACGTTGACCCCGTGATCAGATCTTGACCAATCACGACATGTCAGAGATTAGTTTTCAGTTTTCTGTTCAGAAAGTGTGTTACGTGGCTTTTAGCACTGGGGATTTGCACACGTTTCCCCCCTGATCAGATCTTGACCAATCACTAGACACCAGAGATTTTTTTTCGGGTTTCAGTTCAGTAGTGTGAAATGGTAGCATGAAGCAGGATTTGCACACGTTGCCCCCTTTATCAGGTTTTGACCAATCACTTCACATCAGAGATTTGTTTTTCCGGTTTCAGTTCAGAAAGTGTGTTACCTGGTAGCATGAAGCAGGATTTGGACACGTTGCCCCCTTGATCAGATTTTGACCAATCACTACACACCAGAGGCTTTGTTTTCAGTTCAGACAGGGGGTTATCTGGCAGCTTTTAGCACTGGGCATTTGCAAACGTTGCCCCCTTGATCAGATCTCGACTAATCACTATATATCAGATATTGTTTTTCAGATTTCAGTTCAGAAAGTGGGAAACCTGGTAGCTTTTAGCACTGGGGATTTGCACACGTTGCCCTCTTGATCAGTATCTGACCAATCACTACATATCAGATATTGTTTTTCAGATTCAGATTTCAGTTCAGAAAGTGGGTTACCTGGCAGCTTTTAGCACTGGGGATTTGCACACGTTGCCCTCTTGATCAGTATTTGACCAATCACTATATACCAGATATTGTTTTTCAGACTTCAGTTCAGAAAGTGGGTTATCTGGTAGCTTTTAGCACTGGGGATTTGCACACGTTGCCCCCAAACCAAACACTAAATATTTTTAAAATCATGTTGAATAACGTTTACCAATCACTACACATGTTGTTAAACAATATAGACCAATCAATACATATTATTTAAAACAATGCTGAATAAACTTTACCTATCACTACACATGATGTTAAACAATATAGACCAGACATTAAATAGGTTTTTAAATGATGCCAATAACCTTTGCCAATCACTGAATAGTTTTTTAAATGATGCCAATAACCTTTACCAATCACTACACATGATGTCAAATAACAAGATAGACCAATCATTACATGTGATTAAAGATGATTAAAATGGTGCCAAATAGCCTTTACCAATTACGACACATGATGTCAAATAATAGACCAATCACTAAATATGATTGAAAACAATGTTGAATAACCTTTACCAATCACAACCCATGATGTCATAGTATACACTTACTATGCACTTACTATACACTTACTATACACTTACTATACACTTACTATACACTTACTATGCAATTACTATACACTTACTATACACTTACTATACACTTACTATACACTTACTATACACTTACTATACACTTACTATACACTTACTATACACTTACTATACACTACACTTGTTGTCAAATAATATAGACCAATCACCACATATGTGATATGTTTTAAATGGTGCCAAATTACCTTCACCAATCACTACACATGATTTCAAACAATATAGACCAATCACCACATATGCCTTTAAATGATTCCAAACAACCTTTACCAATCACTACACATAATGCCAAATAATATAGACCAAGCACTAAGTATGACTTCAAATAATGTCGAATAGCCTTTACCAATTACGACACAAGAGGCCAAATAATGTAAACCAATCACTACATATGACTTCAAATGATACTAAATAACCTCTGCCAATCACTACAAATGATGTCAAATAATGTAGACCAGTCACTAAATATAAAATATTATTTAAAATAATGTTGAATAACCCTTACCAATCACTACACCTGATGTAAAATAATGTTGACCAATCACTACATATGACATTAAACGCTGCAAAATAGCCTTAACCAATCACTACGCATGATGTCAAATAAACTAGACCAATCACCACATATGCTTTTAATTGATGCCAAATAACCTTTACCGATCACTACGCATGATGTCAAATTATACATACCAATCACCACATATATTTTTAAATGATGTCGAATAACCTTCACCAATCGCTACAAATGATGTCAAATAATATAGACCAATCACTACATCTGTTTTTAAATGATGCCAGATTACCTTCACCAATCACTGCACATGATTTCAAACAATAACGAATAGTACGAAATATCATGTAAATACAATGTTGAATAACTTTCAACCATCACTTGCACATGACGTCAACTATTAGTTACCAATCATCACATTTGCCTGAAATGATTCCCACACCTTACCAATCCTTAACGCCAGCTCAACTAGTGACCTAACTCTAAAAGATATTGAAAACTTGGATGTTGTACATAACCTTCACCAATCACTACACATGATGTCAAACAATATAGACCAATCAATACGTAAGACATTAAAAGCAGCAAAATAGACTTCCCCAATCACTACACATGATGTCAAACAATATAGACCAATCAATCACAAACGATCTTAAAGCATGCAAAATAGACCTCCCTCATCACACCCTACATCATGATGTCAACCATTAGACCATCAATACATTAAGACAATTATAAACAGCAATAGCCTTCCTCCCATCTCTACGCATGATGTCAAATAATATAGACCAATCACCACATATGCTTTTAATTGATGCCAAATAACCTTTACCGATCACTGCACAGGATGTCAAGAATATAGACCAATCACCGCATACGCTTTTAAATGATGTCGAATAGCCTACACCAATCGCTACAAATGATGTCAAATAATATAGACCAATCACTACATCTGTTTTTAAATGATGCCAGATTACCTTCACCAATCACTGCACATGATTTCAAGCAATATAGACCAATTACTAAATATTATTTAAAACAATGTTGAATAACCTTCACCAATCACTGACATGATGTCAAATGATATAGACCAATCACCACATATGCCTTTGATTCCAAACAGCCTTTACCAATCACTACGCATAATGTCAAATAATATTGACCAATTACTAAATATGATTTAAAACAATGTTGAATAACCTTCACCAATCACTACGCATGATGTCAAATAAACTAGACCAACCAATACATATGACATCAAATAATGTTGAATAACCTTTACCAATCATTACCCATGATGTCAAATAATACAGACCAATCAGCACTTATGCTTTAAAATGCCTTTTCTTCTAAAGCCCTATACGGTTGGGCAAGTCCCTTCAGCCTATTTGGCCTACCCCTGGACTGTTACATACATGCAGGTGGGCATAGATTTGAATTTCATCAAATTGTTTGATACCGGTATCATGTGTCATGATTGGTAAAGGCTATTTGGCATCATTTTATGTATGCGTGTTACAGCCCAGGGGTAGGCCAAATAGGCTAAAGGGACTTGCCCAACTGTATAGGAAGGGCTTAAAAAGAAAAAGCACTGATGAACTGAGCCCCAAACAATCGTTTTACCAACGGGGGCCCTCGGTTCGTGCTACTGTGATCATTTAATTATACACAATACTTGGTGGCCCCCCTCCAGGGTGCTTCCATTGACCAAATTGGCCAGCACTTGAAAAAAACAAAACTGCGCTTTGTACTGCAAGAAGCGCAAAAATTGCTTGCTGCGCCCACAGGGGGTTGCAAAAAACTGCACAAAACGCGCAGTGGGGCTCAAAAAGGCAGCGCGCCAGCGCGCATAAGCGCGCGCTTGGAAGTACCCTGCCCCCCTCAACCCCTCTGTCATCTACTGGACATATAACATATTACCACTACCCTTGCCTCTCCTTCAAAAATAAATTCAAATATATGCCCACCTGTATGCACTGAACATGATGACATTCAAATCTATGCCCACCTGTATCCAGTGAACATGATGAAATTCACATTGCGAAATGGATTGGCGGGGTTCACGTCACTTGGAATGGGGCTGTCGGGATGGCTTGGGAACGAGATAGGATCCTTGATACACTGCTAGCTTGGTTGTTGGCGTGTTGGGTGATGTGTGTTGGGTGTTGGGTGGGTGTGTGTTGTTGGTGGCTTGTGGTGGTGTTTGGTGTTTGGTGTTTGGTGGGTCTGGTGGTGGGGTTCACGTCACTGGGAATGGGGCATGTCGGACCGGTTGGAATCTGAGATAAGGATCCTCGTGAACTGCTGTATGTTGGTGTTGGTGTTGTGTGTTTGGTGTGGTTTGGGTGTGACTGTGTGTTTTGGGGGTTGGTGTTGGTGGTGTTGGTGGTGTTGGTGGGGTTCACGTCACTTGGAATGGGGCTTTCGGGATGGCTTGGGAACGAGATAGGATCCTTGGACATGCTGCAGCAAGTATTCAAATTTGAACATTTGGAATTTGATAGGCGACGTGAACATGCTGCAGTAAGTATTCAAAATGCGAAAGTTTGAAATTCGGTAGGCGACTTGAACATGCTGCAGCAAGTATTCAATATTCGGAAGTTTGAAAGTCGGCAGGTATTAAAAATTCGGTTGTTGTAATTGTAGCAAGTATTAAAAATTCGGTATTTTTAAATTGTTACTTCTTGCCACGGGGCAATGCGTAACAATCATTATGCATGCGACCAGCAATGCAGTCAATGACATTGAGTGATTATGATAAGATTACTGAATGGTGGTGGTAATGAGATGAATGATGATGATGATGATGCATATGATGATGATTATGATTGATCGATATGATGATATGAGGGTGGTGATGGTAGTGATGTGTGGTGGTGTGGTGGTGTAGGTGGTGGTGGTGGTGGTGAGGGAGATGGGAGCCATCCACTCCCCTCCCACTCCCACTCCCTTCTCACAAAGTTGCAGTCATGAGGGGCGTGACCTAGAAGCCCAGCCACGCCCCTCCCCTCTTTCCCCTCCCACCCCCCAGCACCCCCCCCCAACACCACACTGCGGCGCGTCAGCTGAAAGAAAAAGCTATGCCGTACACCCAGGCGGCTTCTCCCAGGACCATGATCCCAGTAGGGAGTCATGATGTGGCGACCATCCAAGCCCATCCAACCATCGCCCCCCCTTCCCACCCACCCACCCTCCACCCTCTCTCCCTCGCAATCCCCCTCCCCCCACACCACTGCAGCCCGGATGCTCGTAGCTGAAAAGAAAAGCTATGCACTCACCAGTCTCCGGGACCATGATCACAGAGGGCAGTCATGATGTGGCGACCATGAGAGCCCATCCACTGATGCGGGTACTTCTTCTTGATGTGATCAAAGGTATCCAACATAGTAACATTAGGAAAAGCAAAGTGGTCTGCACTGTCTGCAAGAAGGGAAAAAAGAACACTTAGGTAAGCTGGTGGTGGGAAAAAAAAGTGGTTGGCCCCAGTGAAAGCAAACTGGCTGGCCCCTTCAACCTCACGCCTCGTAATAAGGAGACTATTTATTTATTCATTTATTTATCTATTAGTTAGTGTTAGTTAGTTAGTTAGTTGGTTAGTGTTAGTTTTGTTATGTATTAGGTTAGCTATTAGTTTGGTTAGTTAGTTAGTTATGTTTAAGGTAGGTAGCTGGTTTGTACACTGTTGGTATCCCGGCCAGAGGCAGCCAATGCTGATTTTGGAGGCGTCTTCTAGCCCCTTTTGTTTGGCCTGGGGAGGGCTGTGCACTTGTGTGGTGAGGATTGGAGTGCTGAAGGGGTAAATAAAGGGGTCACCAGCCCCCCTTGATTTGCAGTGAGCCCCAGCCCCAGGCCACCCCAGTTAGGAAAAGCCAGACAGTCTATTCGCTGCCGTGGCAGAAACGATTAAAGTGTGAGTCCGGATGAGATCCTCGCTAAGCCTTAACTTTTAAGTGAATCCAGGACCATCAGCCACCCTGATTGGCATTTTACTATGACAAGTGGCCCCGCCTTGTCCGGAGCGGGCTTGTTGAAACACTATGTATTATTAACTCTAGCTTTGCCTGGAGCAACTTGTCTCTCGCTCTCTCTCTCCCCGCCCCGCCCCTCCCCCCCCCACCTCCACACCATCTTCACTTCCACCTAACTCCACCTTACGCCTCATCCCGCCCCCCCTCTTAACCGTCCCCTGCCACCCACCACCCCACCTTGCATCATAACTTTGTCTTTGTAACGGTGGATTTTCCCTTGCTAACCTCACCGTGCCCATCCCTCCCTGTTAAAGGCGGCCCTCGGCAGACCCGTCGGAAATGGTCCGAATGGATGGTCTAACATAAGTAAACTTAGTAGGCTGTTATGCAAAAACGAAGTGAAATAACAGAACTCTACAGCTCATTAGTAAGCTGTTTGCACACAGGGGGGGGGGGGGGGGGGCCAACATGGTGCTACATAAAGTTACTATTAGGTTAGCTGGTGCACAACCGACTGGTGACTAACTATAAGTCACTTAGGGGTAAGCTGGTTGCTACCAATCGACTGGTGATCTATCAGAAGTAATCACTTAGGTTAAGCGGTTGCACACCGACATGGTGACAACATAAAAAAGTAGCAAGCTTAGGTGCTGTTAGCACACCGACTGGTGACTAACATAAAGTACACTTAAGTTAGCTGGTTGCACAACCGACTGGTACTACATAAAAGTTACACTTAGGTTTAGCTGTTGCACACGCTGGTGAGACATAACGTACACTTAGGTAGCTGGTTTGCACACGCGATCTGTGACTACCTAAGTACATTAGGTAGCCTGGTTTCACCCAGACTGGTACTCCCTAACAAAATTACACTTTAGGTACTTGTTGACATCGACTGGTGACTAAACATAAAGTATCCTTAGGTCAGCTGTTGCACCACGTGCCTGGTGACTAACATAAAGTAAAACCTTAGGTTTATAGCTGGTTGGCAACACCTGACGTTGTGACTAACAATAAAAGTACACTTAGTAAAGCTGGTTGCACACCCGTACTGTGTGACTACACGAAAGCTACACTATAGGTTGAGCTGGTTGCACACTAGATGGTGATAACAATAAAAGTACACTTAGGGTAAGCCTTGGCTTGCACACCGACTGTGACCTACTAAAGTACCTTTGGTTAGCTGTTGCACACCCCGACTGTTTGGACTAACATAAAGTAATCACTTTGTAGAGCTGGTGTGCAAACTCCCGACTGTGAAATCTAACATAAGTCCACTTGGTAGCTGGTTACAACACCGACTGGTGACTCACATAAAGTACTACTTAGTTAAGAGCTGGGTTTTCACACCGACTGGTGACTAACATAAAGTACACTTAGGTAAGCTGGTTGCACACCGACTGGTGACTAACATAAAGTACACTTAGGTAAGCTGGTTGCACACCGACTGGTGACTAACATAAAGTACACTTAGGTAAGCTGGTTGCACACCGACTGGTGACTAACATAAAGTACACTTAGGTTAGCTGGTTGCACACCGACTGGTGACTAACATAAAGTACACTTAGGTTAGCTGGTTGCACACCGACTGGTGACTAACATATGATACACATTAGGCTCACGCTGGTTGCCGCACGCGACGGTGACTAATGTATAAAGTACACTTGGGTAAGATACGCTGTTGCACACCGACTGGTCTAAACTACAAGTTCACTTAGGTAAGCCTGGTTTCCCACGCCGACTGTGACTACGAAAGTAACACGTTAAGGTAGCTGTTTGCAACCCCCGAACCTGTGGTAACTAACATAAAGGTACACTCTATAGGTGTTTGCTTGGGTTGCAGCACCCGCGTTACTACCACTAAGTACCATCTTTAGGCAAGCTGGTATTGCACACGGCTGGTGACCTACATAAAGTTACACTTAGTCGTATGCTGCGTTGCACAGCCGTGGCTGAACTTAACATAAAGTACACTTAGGTAAGCTTGGTGGTTGCCACACCGACTGTGACTAACATAGAAGAGTTAATCACTGGTAAGCTGGTGCACACACGGCCGACTGGTGACTCACCTAAAGTACCTTAGGCTAGCTCGGTCTGTCGACACCCTCGCGACTGGTTGACTAACTAAGTTACCCTTAGGTTAACCTGGTTGCACACCGACTGGTGCTATCTATAAAGTACACTTAGGTTAAGCTGTTGCCATTACACCGACTGCGTTGACTAACATAAGTACACTTAGGTAGCTCGTTGCCACGACTGTTGACTAATCCATAGGTACACCTTAGTTTCGCTGGTTGCTATATCACCGACATCGCGGTGACGCTAACAATAAAGCTACCTTAGTAGCTCATGGCTTTGCACACGACTGGTGCTAACAATAAGTACACTAGGTTAAGCTGTTGCACCCCGACTGGTGACTACATAAGTAACACTTGGTAAGCTTGGTTGCACCGTCGACTGGTGACTAACATAAAGTACACTTAGGTGAAGCTCGGTTTTGCCACATTGCAACACGCGACTGGTGACTAACACATAAAGTAACACTTAGGTAGGCTGTCTTTGCACCGCGATGGTGACTACATACAGTACACTTAGGTTAGCTGGTTGCACACCGACTGTGACATACCATGGAAGTAACCTTAGGTAAGCTGGTTTGCACACGCTACTGACTGGGTGACCTACATAAAGTACCTTAGGTCAAGCTGGTTGCACCAAGCGCGAACTGTTGACTAACTAAACGTCTACTAGGTATAGCGTGGTTTGCAAACTACCATCTGGTGACTAACATAAAGTACACTTAGGTAAGCTGGTTGCACACCGACTGGTGACTAACATAAAGTACACTTAGTAAGCTGATTTTGGCACACCGACGTGGTGACTACATGAAGTCACTTAGGTGAAGCTGGTTGCAACACCGACTTCGTGGAACTGAACATAAAGTACACTTAGGTAGCTGGTTTTTACACGCCCGACTGGTACTAACAATAAAGTACCTTAGGTCGCTGGTTTTGTCACAACGACTGGTGACTAACATAAATGTACA
>JACBWV010000673.1:3778397-3820760 GCA_013435795.1 Chlamydomonas sp. ICE-L
TACTCAGAGGCAATTGGCTGTACGCATGTCCCCAACGCTCCCTACCCACCCGACCGAACGACACTACCCAACCGACCGAACAAAGCAAGCAGGTTGTAAGACAACGCCCCATAGTTTTTCTTCTCAGCTACGGGTAGCAGCTACAAGAAAGCTCCCTGAGCCAGCCACTGGGCCAAGCCCCAAGATTTTGACAGTTTGGGACATGGGATACTGTCAGCTTCCAGATACTCTAGGCTGCATTAGCCAGTCCAGGGAGCTGCCTAGAAGCTGCTGCTTCGAGCTAAAAAGAAAAACACTGACCCGCCCCATTCATTGAGCCTCCGTAGCAAGCGGCGTACGCATGTACCCAACACTCACTACTGGGCCGGCATATCATATGATGTTGACCAAAGGCGAGTATTATATCATATGATATCTTACAAATTGCATCATATGATATTTTACATAAATGGTACATTTAGCCTAGCCAGGCCGCCGCCATCATATGATATCATATGATACCATATTGCCGTTCCCTAATTACTCTCCACCCAACCGAACCAAACTGCCCACCTGACCGAACAAGGCAAGCCCATCACCCCTCATCCCTCATCCACTGTGCGAAGGTCCATGCTGCTGCTACCAGTGTGTTTTCTTTTCAGCTAAAAGCAGCAGCTTCTAGGCAGCTCTCCTGATTAGCTGTTCAGCCAAAGTTATTGTAACCTTGTGCGTTTGGAAGCTGATAGAATCTGCTGTCCAGAACTGCCGAAATCTTGGGGCTTAGTCCAGTGGCGTGCTCAGGGAGCTGCCTAGAAGGTGCTGCTCGTAACTGAAAAGAAAAATGTGGGTGCTACATGACAAGGCACCAGCAGGGAATGACTGTCATGTCAGCTTTCAGACGCAGTAGCTAAATTCAGGTTTGGCCCGAGAACAGGGAAAGGGAGCTGCCGAGAAGCAGCGATGAGGACAAACCCACAGGGGAGCCAGTAGTCCGCCTCTCTTACCATGGCCCTGACTGATACGGTAACTAATTACTCCACCATCTCCTCCCCCCCCCCTGCCCCGCTCCTCCTCCCCTCCTCCCCTCCTCCTCTCCTCCCCTCCCCCCCTCCTCCCCTCCTTCCCTACTTCCCTCCTCTCCACTCCTCTCCACTGCCCCCCTCCTCCTCCCTCCTTCCCCCCTCCCGTCCTCCTCCCCATCTTTCCTCCTTCCCCTCCTCTCCGCTCCTCTCCACTTCCTCCCGCGTCCCTCCTCCCCCCCTTCCCTCTCCCTCCTCCCTTCCTCCCTCCTCCCTCTTACCCTCCTCCCCTGCTCCCCTCCTTCCCTCTCCCCTCCTCCCCTCCTTCCCTCCTTCCTCCTTCCCTCCTTCTCCCTCTCCTCCCCTGCCCCTCCTCCCCTCCTCCCCTCCTCCCCTCCGTCCCTCCTTCCCTCCTTCCCCCCTCCCCTCCTCCCCTCCGCCCCTCCTTCCCTCCTTCCCTCCTGCCCTCCTACCCTCCTTCCCTCCTCCCCTCCTCCCCTCCTTCCCTCCTCCCCTCCTTCCCTCCTTCCCTCCTTCCCTCCTCCCCTCCTTCCCTCCTCCCCTCCTTCCTCCTCCCCTCCTCCCCTCCTCCCCTCCTCCCCTCCCCCCCTCCTTCCCTCCGTTCCTACTTCCCTCCTCTCCACTCCTCTCCACGTCCCCCGCTCCTCCTCCCTCTCCTTCCCCCCCTCCCGTCCTCCTCCTCCCCTCCTCCCCTCCTTCCCTCCTTCCCTCCTCGCCGCCTCCTCTCTCCGCTCCTCTCTCAACTGCCCCCGCTCCTCCTCCCCCCCTTCCCTCCTCCCTTCCTCCCTCCTTACCCTCCTCCCTTCTCCCCTCCTTCCCTCCTCCCCTCCTCCCTCCTTCCTCCTTCCCTCCTTCCCTCCTTCCCTCCCTCCCCTCCTCCCTCCTCCCCTCCTCCCCTCCTCCCCTCCTCCCCTCCTCCCCTCTTCCCTCATTTCCTCCTCCTCCCCTCCTCCCCTCCTTCCCTCCTTCCCTCCTCCCTCTCCTCCCTCCTCCCCTCCTTCCTCCTCCCCTCCTCCCCTCCTTCCCTACTTCCCTCCTTCCCTCCTCCCCCCTCCTCCCCGCCTCCCCTCCTTCCTCCTCCCCTCCTCCCCTCCTCCCCTCCTCCCCTCCTTCCCATCCTTCCCTCCTTCCCTACTTCCCTCCTCTCCACTCCTCTCCACCCTGCCCCGCTCCTCCTCCCCTCCTTCCCCCCCTCCCGTCCTCCTCGCCCTCCTCCCCTCCTTCCCTCCTTCCCTCCGTCCTCCCGCTCCTCTCCGCTGCCTCTCCGCTCCTCTCCACTGGCCCCGCTCCTCCTCCCCCCCTTCCCTCCTCCCTTCCTCCCTCCTTCCCTCCTCCCCTTCTCCCCTCCTTCCCTCCTCCCCCTCCTCCCCTCCTTCCCGTCCGTCCCCCTCCTTCCCTCCCTCCCCTGCCTCCCCTCCTCCCCCTCCCCCCCTCCTCCCCCCTCCCCTCTCCCCTCCGTCCCTCCCCTCCTCCCGTCCTCCTCCTTCCCTCCTCCCCTCCTTCCCTCCGTCGCCTCCTTCCCTCCTTCCCTCCTCCCCTTTTCCCTCCTCCCCTCCTTCCCTCCTTCCCTCCTCCCCCTCCTTCCCTCTATCCCTCCTCCCCTCCTCCCCCTCCTCCCCTCCTTCCCTCCTCCCTCCTCCCCTCCCTCCCTCCTTCCCTCCATCTCCGCTCCTCTCCCCTTCTCTCTCCTCCTCCTCTTCCCCTCTTCCCTTCCACCACCCCTCCCCCCTCCCACAATGCGACAAGGACACACTCACAGGGGGATCTCTTAACATACCCCTAACTGATCAACTAATTACTACCCCCTCCCCTCCCCCCCCCCCTGCCCCGCTCCTCCTAGCCCCCCCCCCCCCCCCCCCTCCTCCCCCTCCTCTTCCTGTCCCCCTCCTTAACCCCTCCCCCTGCCTCGCCCTCCGCCTCCCCCCTCCCCCCCACCTTACCTCCCCCCCCCTGCCTCGGCCCCCCCCCCCCCCCCCCCCCCCCCTCCCCCTCCCCTCCCCCTCCCCCTCCCCCTCCCCCAATGCGATGAGGACGCACTCACGGGGAATCCAGAAGAAGTCAGCCTCGGTTATATTTGTCGTGTAGTAAGAGCTGTTCATCAGAACTCGGAGCAGGTACAGCTCAGCTTGTTTGATGTAGCACCCTCGCGTGGAGTCTTCAGTGAACTCTGTCCGTTCGCATGCTGTCAAGTCACCTACATGCAGAGATTGGATATATCAGAGTATAGTTTGATAAGAGCAATGTTTTTAATGGTGTTGCTACTTGATGTGCACTAGAGACTTGGAAGGCCGAGAGAAGCTGCCTCTGTTTACCAATGATTGTATGAATAGATTGCATGAAGCATACTTTGACAAGAGCGATGATTTCAATGTTGATCGTAATACCCAAGACGGCGAGCACGGTCCAGCTTGTTCAATGCAGCACCCTGCCACCCTCGGGTGGAGTCCTCTATGAATGAACTCAGTTTGTTAGCATGCTGTCAATCTACCTACATGAGGAGATTGGATCGAGCATCATTTGATAAAAGCAATGTTCTGAACGTTATTGTTGCCGAAGACGGCGAGCAGCCCCAACAGACTGGTCCATTACACAGTTTTTCTTTTCAGATACGAGCAGCAGCTTCTAGGCATGCAGCTCCCTGAGCCAGCCAATGGGCTAAGCCCCAGGATTATGACAGTTTTGGACAGCGGATTCTGTCAGCTTTAAGACACACTAGGTTGCATTAGCTTAGGCTGAATGGTTAGTCCAGGGCAGCTGCCTAGAAGCTGCTGCATTTAGATTAAAAGGAAAACAATGAGACTGGAGACATGTAGCCCCATCTGGTAGAGAGAACTCAGTCTGTTTGAATGCTGTCAAGCCACCTACATGCAGACATCGGAGCGGGTATACTTTGAAAAGAGCGATGTTCTGAATGTTGATGTTGCAGGAGCTTACATGATCTGATATTGTCCTGAAGACACACCTACTGGCTAGGTCCTAACCCCTGAGCTTCAGGCTTTCTACCCACCATTTGGCACTTCCTTGTACACATAGACTTTCATTCCCTGTCTACTCCAGTCCAACGAGGATCCGGTAACGAACCCCAGGCTGAGAATCGAGGCAGCGAGGAGGCTTTGCAGCCGCAGCATGAGCAGAAAGTACGCTCCAGTGGTCGAGTCGGTTTTGGATCTGGAAGTGTACCCCAAGGAAAGGATACTGCCGGTCGAGTTTGGAATTGTCCGAATCAGGGTCCGAATTGTCCAGCAACCTTTTCCGACGCTAATCAAATTCAAACTTTGTTTTTCGAACTAAGTCCCAGCCCCCCACCTCGGGCACCTAACTGGAACTCGCGGGAGCAAGAATGTGAGTTGAGTGACTTACAGGCTGGCCGGGCTGGCCCGTGCTGGCCCGGGCTGGCCTGCATCAGATACGCTACAGGTACGCTCACGGCGCGAGGCAGCCCGCTGGTGGCAGCAGTTGGGCTTGACAATTTGAAGCATGGCCCTGATTTGAAGCTGCGTTTGAATTTGCTGCGGTACAGCTTGGTTTCAGATCGCATGGGGAACTCGCAGTGCAGCTTCACTACTTATGCAGCAAATGCACTGCGATACTAGATACTAGCAAAACCTCGGAACTTCATTTTTTTAAACAATCACGCGTACTCTCGTTTCTACCAGTGTAACCCCACTGTTACGTATCTATCAATTAGGTTATCAGGTAGCATATATAATATGATATAACAGCTTGATACATATCTGTTCGTGTTATCAATCCTGATAGGGTGAACAAGTTAATATGTAATTCGATTCTCAGTTTTTCCTGAAGTATCAGAAATCGGCAAAACTGCAAAACGACCAATAGCCATTTAGATGTTGAAGAGGCTTCTTTACACATCCCGGCACTTCACTTTCTTGTTTTTCATTCAATTTATCATTTAGATAGCTAATCTGAAAGCTATTGACCTCGTCTATCACAACATGCAATAAAATAAACCTTGCACATGTACACTGTCGTTTAAATGTGGCCTACAATTTGAGATAGATAGCCAGGATGGCAAATCAGAGCGCCACCTAGCCTTCCATTCCACAAGCTGTGCTCCTACGTGGGCTTGAAGGATTGATGGTGCAAGCCTAGTGAAATGTGAACATGTACAATATCGTAATATACTTATATACTTATATTATTAGATTATTATATAATTGGCATTGAATGGCTCCCTTAGATTGGCACCTTTCTTCTTGGTCGACGCGCTTTCTGCTCGGGATTTCTTTTCTGAGAACTGGACAACCTTAACTTGCCAGATATTTTTCTGAAAGTTGATGTGATGTGATGCCAATGAAATTATCAACGCGGCAATACCTTAAAACCCATCCATGGGAATCCCCAGAAGTGCAATAAATACCCATACGTTTTTATATGTTTTATTTGCATACGTTTGTATGTTCTTACATTTATACAGCATATACAAATACAAATACCGGTATACGTTTGCTTCCCAACCCTACAAATGCAGAGCTTATATTTTAAGCTCCAAAGTCGGCAGCTGCATAGAAGCTGTTATGTGCCACCCTAAAAAAGAAACGACGCACCCTACACAAATGCAGAGCTTCTATTTTCAGCTCCCTGGCCGGCAGCTGCCTAGAAGCTGTCATGTGCCGCCCTAACAAATAAACGGCGCTCCATACAAACATGCAGAGCTTATATTTTCAGCCCCCTGGTCGGCAGCTGCCAATAAGTTGATATGTGCCGCCCTAAAAAATAAACGACGCTCCCTACAAACATGCAGAGCTTCTATTTTCAGCTTCTTGGACGTCACCTGCCTTGAGGCAGTTATGTGCCGCCCTAAAAAATAATCAGCCCTCCCTACACTAGTGCAGAGCTTCTATTTTCAGCTCCCTGGCCGGCAGCTGCCTTGAAGCAGTTATGTGCCGCCCTAAAAAATAAACGACGTTACATACTCAAATGCAGAGCTCCTATTTTCAGCTCACTGGTCAGCAGCTGCCTAGAAGCTGATATGTAATATAATACCTAGAAGCTGTTATATATGTGCCTCCCTAAAAAATAAACGGCGCTCCCTACACAAATGCAGAGCTTCTATGTTCAGCTCCCTGGCCGGCAGCTGCCTAGAAGCTGTAATGTGCCGCCCTAAAAAATAAATGACGCTCCATACACAAGTGCAGAGCTTCTATTTTCAGCTCCCTGGCCGGCAGCTGCCTTGAAGCAGTTATGTGCCGCCCTAACAAATAAACGGCGCTCCCTACGCTAGTGCAGAGCTCCTATTTCCAGCTCTCTGACCGGCAGCTGCCTAGAAGCTGTTATGTGCCGCCCTAAAAAATAAACGACGTTACATACTCAAATGCAGAGCTCCTATTTTCAGCTCACCGGTCGGCAGCTGCCTAGAAGCTGATATGTTATATAATACCTAGAAGCTGTTATATATGTGCCTCCCTAAAAAATAAACGACGCTCCCTACACAAATGCAGAGCTTCTATTTCCAGCTCCCTGGCAGGTAGCTGCCTAGAAGCTGTAATGTGCCGCCCTAGAAAAGAAACGTCACTCCCTAGTTTCAGCTTCTAGTTATTTCAGCATACACTATCTTGTAGAAAGCTGCCTTCATTTCAGATTTGTTCAACTTCGTCTGGGTCAACTGTGTATCAAACTGAAGCATATTGTCGGCACCATTAAGCTCTGACCGATCAAAATCCGTCTTCGTTTCAGTATTATCCAGCTCCGCCTTGGCCAGCTGTGTGGCAAACTGAAGCTTGTAGTTCGCAGTCTCCAACTCAGACTTTTCCAAAGCTGCCTTCATTCCAGCCCTGCCCAGCTCCCCCTTGGACAGCTGTGTATTAGACAGAAGCTTGTTGTCGAAAGAATCAAGCTCTCATCAGTTTCTGATCAACTGATGATCAGAAACTGGTGGCCTGTCCATCCAATTAAGCACAGAATGGCCAGAATATGCCTTCATGTCAGCCCCATCGTGCTCAGACAAGTTGTAAGCTATGTTAGTGTCGGAAGCATCCCAATCAGAATTGTTGAAAGCTGCCTTCATTTCAGCATGGTCCAACTTTGCCTTGGCCAGCTGTGTAACAAACTGAAGCTTATTGTCTGCACCATCAAGCTCAGACTGATCAAAAGCTGCCTTCATGTCTGCACCATCAAGCTCAGACTGTTCAAAAGCTGCCTTCATGTCGGCACCGTCAAGCTCAGACTGATCAAAAGCTGCCTTCATGTTGGCACCATCGAGCTCAGACTGATCAAAAGCCGCCTTCATTTCAGCATTGTCCAACTCCGCCTTGGCCAGCTGTGTAACAAACTGAAGCTTATTTTCGGCACCATCAAGCTCAGACTGATCAAAAGCTGCCTTCATGTCTGCACCATCAAGCTCAGACTGATCAAAAGCTGCCTTCATGTCCGCACCATCAAGCTCAGACTGATCAAAAGCGGCCTTCATTTCAGCATTGTCAAATTCCGCCTTGGCCAGCTGTGTATCAAACTGAAGCTTATTGTCGGCACCATCAAGCTCAGACTGATCAAAAGCTGCCTTCATGCCTGCACCATCAAGCTCAGACTGATCAAAAGCTACTTTCATAACGGCACCATCAAGCTTAGACTCGTCAAAAGCTGCCTTCATGTCGGCACCATCAAGCTCAGACAAGTCATAAGCTATCTTCATGTCTACCATATCCTGCACAGCCTTATTGAAAGCTACCTCCATTTCAGCATTTTCCAGCTTCGCCTTGGCCAGCTGTGTATCAAACTGAAGCTTGTTGTTTGCAGCATCTAGCTCCGCCTTGGCCAGTTGTGTATCAAATTGAAGCTTGTTGTTTGCGGCATCTAGCTCCGCCTTGGCCAGCTGTGTATCAAATTGAAGCTTGTTGTTTGCAGCATCCAACTCTGACTTGTCGAAAGCTGCCTTCAATTCAGTATTTTCCAGCTCCACCTTGGCCAGCTTTGTATCAAACCGAAGCTTGTTGTCTGCTGCATCTATCCCAGACTTGTCAAAAACTCTCTCCATTCTGTCCAGCTCTGCCTTGGCCAGCTCGGAGGCAAACTGGAGATAGCTCCCTGCAGCATTATTAAACACAGACTTGTCAAAAGCTGCCTTCATTAATTCCAGTATTGTCCAGCTCAGACTTGTCAAAATCTACCCCCCCCCCACCCCCGCCCACCCCCACCCCCTCCCAACTCTCCTCTTGCTTCCACCTCTTCCACTCCTGCCACCTCCCTTCACTATTATATGGAAACGAAATTGGACTTCTCACGTCCATACCTCCTCACATGCCCTACTACACCGATGGCTTTGCTATTTCTGATGCCTCAGGCGCCACCCATGTATGCATACCCGTGTAGCCTTTGTCTTTTCCCATGTACACTAGGTCCACCTGTCCAGGTGGCACTACAAAGATTAACACCATCCTTTGCGCCAAACTTGTTGAAAACCTTGCTGCCCTCCGATAAGCAAGCACATGCAGACACGCTGACCACTGACCACGGCGCCCGCGAAGCCCTCGATAAACCCTCCTCTTTCATCTAAACCACCTTTCACGTCTTCCCGCCTCGCCCTGCTTCCTCCCCCCTTCTCACCCCTATCGTCCCCACACCCCTCTATGCCTCCTCTCCAATCTCACCACCTCTCTCACTTCCTTCCTTCACACCTATGCCACCCACCTGACCCTCCCGTGTACCCCTTCATACCCATTCGTTGTAGCGTATTTGTCTAGAACCTTCTACCCGCCGTTGATAGTCTTGAAGCTTCTACGTACGCGTAACAATCATGGGCTGTCACATGATTGTTACACCCTTCACATGCGTTCCGGACGCCCTTTCCCCCTCACATACCAGTATACTACTTCTCCCCCTGAACCCCTTAATCTCCGCCCCACTCCTAGGAGGCCTCCTCCGCCCCCTCCCCCCCTCATCCTTCCGAGTCAGAAGTTCCAACTCCAACTTCACACAAGTGGAAATCTTGCTCCTTCCGCACTAACCTCAAATTCCAGCTCAACGTGTTCTGCCCCATACTCCCGCACCACTCCTCAACCTTGCATACACCTTCGACCTTCATTCCGGCCCCTCTATATCGCACGCCATAACTACGCTGTCCTCAAAATATACGATGCCGCTTTCCACGGCTCCTTGGACCACTCGACCTTCTTTGTCGATGCCTCTGTCTGCCAATAAATCCCTCCCTCTCGGCGTCTCCAATACCTGTTTGTCCCCTTGGCTCCTCCACCGCGGCCCGCCTTCCCCCCTCCTACACTTCCTCTGACCCTTGCTCATGTTCACCCACTCCGCCCTGACATTCTCTTCTTTACTGGTCTCCCCCCCTCTGAAGCCCCCTCCCACTCAGCCACGCTTTACCAGCCCACCCTTTCGGCGCTCCAGGCCGCCCACACTGCCTACGCCTGCGGAGTCGGATACCTCTTGGACTACTGCTATCCCCACTACCTCGAACTAAAACAAAAAGCAATGTCAAGGAAACATAACGCAGACGGTGGCGATTGATAAGTGCATGGATTGAGGCTGGTCGACTTTTAAGCAGCGCAGTAGCTGAGTAGCTAGCAACGTCTCGGTGCATCTTCCTGACAGACAGCTGGAGCCACTGATCTGCTGTACGCCCATACACAAATACGAGATTGGCTGAATAACCATCGTATCAAGCAATAGTCAGCCAAGACAGGGATGCACATCGCACAGCTACCTGGCGCAAGGAGCTACGCCCATGCATAATACGAGATTGGTCTGATGCGCTGCTAGAAACCACTTGCTGAATAACCATCGAATCAAGTTAGTTAACAAATACAGGGACTCACGTCGCACAGCTACCTGGCGCAAGGAGAAGGCTACGACGCGAAAAGCTCCTCACCTTAAGTCACGGGAGCGGCAGGAGGTGGCTCCGTTGGGAATAGGGCTCCTGGGCAAAGCTCTGGCTCTCAGCGACAATCCGAACAACGCACGAGAGGCGTGGTAAGGGAAAGAAATTAATCATTTAAAGAACGAAAGAAAGCTTTACGCCAGGGTTGGCATGACATTTTTGAAAAACAAGTGACCACTTGCACACTTGTCGACTGAACGTACTTTGTACACCGTCCTTCGCACGTCGTTGCTGAGATGGCATGCTGCGGATAGTCTGAAAAAAAATCCTGCCCATGGTCGGTCCCGAGCTTGCGACATACGGGTGTATTGCTGATGCTAGTCAGCGAGTTCTATCGAAGAAGTACTCTTACATTACAAAATTACAGCCCACTAGCCCACTTATTTCTAAGGGACCCGTGTTTGATCCTCGCAGGGAGTTGAAACGGATGAGTCGCATTCCACTAACGGGAGTTGGATCGCCTTACCTCGGAGGGCACTTAATCGCGTACGGATCTCAGAGTTGTGGACTGTGGACGCGGTGCAATAAATAATGTTAATACCCACCGTGGATGAACACACTGCTTCTCGATTCGGGTCTCTACCCGGCGATGTAAAGATCCTTCACCTTTATCCGGAACACCCTGCTTCAGCCAGTCGTTGAACCCATGGAAATACCGTTGGACTCAGGTATCAATACGCCAACATTACTTTAGCCCAATCTGGAGGGCGGTATGGTCCAGACCCCGTGGGGTAAAGCTCACGCCCAACGGGACAAGTTCGATCCCTACTGCTGGAAGACAGTGGTGTTCGGAGTCCGTTCCCTCGGGGGCGGTGGTGTTTCCACTAACAGGATAAGTGGCCATTGTTATCTTCTTCTTCTTTCCAGTGAGATGTTCTGCCAAGAGATGACCTGCAGTACTGATGTACATTGTGTTACCAAACTGCGAGATTGAAAAACAAGTGACCACTTGCACAATGATGGCAGAGCGCATCGAACTTAGCACAATTGCTGAGCGCAAGAACCATAGCAGAATTGCTGAGCGCAAGAACCTCAGCAGAATGGCAGAGCGCGACTAACTTAGTTGAATCGCAAAGCAATTCCCATTAGCAGGAATGCAGGCATGCAAGCCGTCAGATTATCCATCCATCGATTGAACGCGCCACCGAGGCTACCAAAGCCACCAAGGCAAGGCGTACTGATTTGTCTCCATGTACTACCCGTACTTTTGTACCCCGTAACCTGTCTCTAAGTTGTTCGACCGCTATATTGAAAAACAAGTAGCGTTTCGCAGATGATGGCGACCTGCAGTATAATTATATAATAGGAAGCGATAGGAAGTACGGGAATCATTACTGGCATCCGAGAATCATCGTTGGCATCCTTGGCTTGGCATCCAGGGTTGTGGCGTACGGGCCGTATGCACCTAAAACCCGTACGTCGTACGGTTTTGGGAAAACCCGCACGCCGTACGGTGCGTACGGTTGACATGATCTTTTTTTGTTCAATATATCTTGGTTAGTTTCAAGAATCAACGGCCTCCTAGAAAGTTTCTTCAAAAGCTCAATGGTTGGAGAGTTACAGCAAAACCGTACGCAAACAGTACGCAATCAAAACCCGTACGCAACCGTACGCATACGCGTACGCAAAACCGTACGCCACAACCCTGTTGGCATCCCACCATTTTATACAAAGTAAACCCTTACGGGAGACAAGTCGGCAAAAGTAATTCGTTGAAGGCGACAGGTCATCAAATCATAGGATTGCAAAATCTTCCCGCCCCGGAGATGTGTAACGCGATATTTGTGACTCTGATTATTGCAATAAAGCTCCCCAGCGGGCAGATTCACAAATATCGCGTTACACATAGGAGCTTTATTGTTCCCTTTTGGCCGTGGACACGGCAAGTTTCGAGTACCGTCCTGAGACGCAACTAACTTTACAGCCTGAGTCCTGAGACGCAACCGACCTGAAAACGACCCACTATCGACCCATACCCTGCGTCCTGCGACGCAACCAACCCACTGAAGCTTCGTCTGCGATGGGGTTTCGGGGCTAACTAACCTTTTATTATTTCAACATGCGCTGCACGAGCAACTTCCCAACTGCCTTACTGCCCCCCCCCCCCCCCCCCCCCCCCCCCCCCCCCCGCTATTTGTTTACGTTTTCAGCCAAAATTGTATTCTCGACTTGTTAACACATGTTGCCAGTTTGCCACAGTGTCCGGAAGAGTCGGGAAGAATTCTGTCTAGTTTACAAGATGGAAGTAAACATATATAAATCTGAAGTTGCAGTATTTAATTGTGGCCTTATAAATGGAATCATAACCTATAAAGAGCAGTTTAAAAGGCCAAGATCTTCCCATTTAAAAGGAGTTTGTGTATCTTATTTTATTCAAAATAACCAGACTTCACTGAGCAAGATTGACTCAATACAAATGATGGAGGTATCTCTTAAATAACAGACATTGACTGGAAATAATCCCTGAGCACAGTAGTGAACCCCGCCCAGGAAACTTGACGATAACTAAGGAATCGGTATTAAAACTATTACGTATGCAAATTGGATGATGTCAGAGGATAGAAACCATAGTTAGTTCCACATACAGTAACCTATATGATCATTAACGCATAGCAAGACTACGTTTTCGAGCTCACAACTTAAATGTTGAATCAGTCAATCAGAAAGGAGTACCTCTCGTTCTGCCAGAATTTGCAGGTGCTGTGATATGCTGGTTGACGGTAGAAGAGTGATTGAAGATGAAATGCATTTCACATTAGAATGTCCGTTAAACGCCGAGGATAGAATTTTTTTTTTTCGAGAAATGAAAATTGAACCGGAATTGGTGGATACCGGTAAAGACTCCAGCATGAAGCTGGTCATGAATCCTGATTTATTGATTCCTTTAAACGATGGAAATACTAATTTAAATGTATAAATTAACGCGATAAGAATCACACAATTGAATTATCATCCCAGATGTATGAGATGACGATTTATTTATATTGTAGATTTAAATGATCACTGTAGCTCGAACTCAGCCCCCCCGTCATTCAAACGATTGTTTGGGGTTCAGTTCAACAATGCTTTTTCTTGCTAAGCCCTTCCTTTAACCTATTTTGACTACCCCTGGAGTCCTGGGCTGTAACATACATAAAATGTCAAACTCTGGCAAGAAATTTGAAAGGTCAGTAATCGGATTGCAGACTAGAAAAAGCAGCTATCCTGGGCTATCGTACATTTTATTTGCCCCAAACAGCCCCCAGTGTGTATACACATCATGCCCCAGGAGTCCTACATAAGTTAGAAACGCAATTCCTGTTGCAGGTCAGTAGGTCACTAGTCTGAACGCTCTCAAATTCTGCCCTGGTGGATTTGGTGTAGACGTTGAGAAGAGCACCCAAAAGGGGAGATTTGGCCTGCACAAGGGCCATACCAGGCTAGTTCCTGCCCTCCCAGCTGGCACCCGCAGCAGTCAGAATGAGGGGCAGGATCGCGCAGTTTCTGACAATTGAACTTCAGGCGATGAAATGGTAAGCAAAATTTCCTGGCTATTGATCGGTGAACCCAGGCTGCCTGCCGCACACCTGCCGGATAAGGATAAGTGGCCATTGTAATCTCCTTCTTCCTGCCAGGCCACGCCACCCGTGGACGCAAGTGTCTGCCCACCCCCCCGGCCCACCCCTGCTGCGCACGCCCCCCCACTCGCCCCCACTCCCCCCGTCCTCCGCCCTCAGCCTGGTCCTCAGCACTCCAGCATTCGTGCTTTGACCCAATCGATGCAATCTCCTCAGATGCAATCCACCTCCTCAGCATCTAAGTCGCTCATTACTCAGCTCAAATTGCGCTCAGATCTGGCCTCAGCTGTGTAACTAATACTTGCAATCCGGTGGTCTGAATTGATCAAGCGGACACGTCGAGAGCCATGGCCGGACTCTTCTCGATTAGCGCGTGCTTATTTATTCTCTTAGGTTCTGCATCGGCAATCAAGTTGAAATTCCGATATCAAGAATGGTATGTACTGTTGGTGGGCCGAATCTCAAACCTCCCCTGAGTCCTCAGTAACACTGTTTCTTTTTGGGCTACAAGTAGTAGCTTCTAGACAGCTCCATTTCTGTTTACTTGGGCCAAACCTGAAGCTAGGTAATGCGTCTGGAAGCTGACATGACATGCATTCTCATGCAGATACGGGACTGACGCAATGGCTGGCCAGCTGGGCTGGCTAGAAATAGCCGTGCGTAGCCCAAAACAGAAATAGTGCCCATTAATGCTGATAGACCATGTCATCAAAATATCAGCAACACAACTATCTGCTGGCTGGAAGCCTCTATATTCACTTGTTTTGTTTTGATTTGATTACGTTGTCTATCAGCCTCCAGGCTGCTCACCGTCTGCGGGCAGAGTAAGCATGAGTAGCTCAGACACTACTGCACCACACCCCTGGGGACAGAACGTAATCACAGGGCTGCAGAAAGTTTAATGACAAGTCTAGGTCACTGTTCCTTTTTTGGGCTATGCATGGTAAATTCTAGCCAGCTCCGTTAGCCAGCCACTGCATCGATCCCATAGCTTTCGGCTACATTAGAATGCATGTCATTTCAGGCACACTAGCTAGCTTCAGATTTGGCTCAAGGACGCAGACTGGGAGCTGCCTAGAAGCTGCTAAGCGTAGCCCCATAAAAAAACAGTGGTCTAGGTACATTCACTTGTCTGGCCAATGAATATGACCTCTGTTCTCATCAATATCAATATCATCATCATCATCATCATCACCACCATCATCATCATCATCATCATCATCATCATCATCATCATCATCAACATCATCATCATCATCATCATCATCACCACCACCACCATGATCATCAACATCATCATCACCACCACCACCATGATCATCATCATCATCACCACCATCATCATCATCATCATCATCATCATCTTCATCATCATCATCATCATCATCATCATCATCATCATCATCATCATCATCATCATCACCACCACCATTTTCATCATCATCATCATCACCACCATTACCACCACCATCATCAACAACAACAACAACAACAACAACAACAACAACAACATCATCATCACAACCACCACCACCACCATCACCATCATCATCATCATTAAGTTTTCAAGGCAACATGGGTTTGTCATGGAATTGTCTATAGGATTGGTGTCAGCACCGCGGCTGCATGGACTCTGCATTCACATGTACTGTACTTTTGGGGGCTACTCACGGCAGCTTCCCGCTAGCTTCATTAGCCAGCCACTGGTCCAATCCCAATCCCAATCTTTCTGCTGCAATCGAATGCCCTTTATGTCAGCTTTCAGGCACACTAGCTAGCTTCAGGTTGGGCCCAAGGACAGGGGAAGGGAGCTACCTAGAAGCTGCAACGCATAGCAAAAAAATGAAAAGCGGCTGCATGGGCATTAAATTATCACTGTAGCTTGAACTCAGGGCCCCCGTCGGTAAAACAATTGTTTGGGGTTGTTCATCAATGCTTTTTCTCTTTATCCCTTCTTGTCACGGTTGGGCAAGTCCCTTTAGCCTATTTGGCCTACCCCTGGACTGTAACATACATACGTGGGCTAAGCAGTCACTTGTATTTGGCACTGGCAACGGAGGGGGAAGCTAGCCCGGGGTTTGCCAGCCCGGGGGTAACCGGTTACCCCTAAACCCGACCCCCCCTAAACCCTAAACCCTGAACCCTACCCCCCTAAACCCTAAACCCCTATACCCCCACCCCCAGGCTGGCTACCCCGGGCTAGCTTCCTACTACCACTGGCAACGGGATTGTTAGCACTGCTTCATATTTTGCTTCAGGGGAGGGGGCAGGGGGTATGTGTGTGTGTGTGTGTGTGTGGTGTTTGTGTGTTTGTGTGGGGTTGGCTTAAGGATAGGGAAAGGGACCTGCCTAGAAGCTGCTACTTGTAGCTAACAAATAAACAGTGCTCAGCCTTAATATGCATCTGGCTAGTGATTTTTTTCAAATCTGAAAGTGGGTTTTTCCTAGCATTTTGGTTTTAGGCCTCCTCCAGGGACAGCGTTGTAGTGCTTTTTATGGTTAGTTGTAGTTTTTTAGGGGCATTTATGGCACACACACAAAAAATGTTACATTTGCTGAAATGGGGTAAAAACTAGCGATCGCTGTATATAGCGGGGGAAAATCCCTGCATCTGGCACTGGCAATGGGATGGTCAGCATAGCTTTTCTTTTCAGCTAGAGCAGCAGCTCCCTGAGCCAACCCCTGGGCCAAGCCCTAAGATGGCAACTGGAGAGGAAAGCTGGTTGTGACAGCTTCAATGTGCACTACGTTGCATCAGGTTTAGCCGACTATCCAGTTAGGGGAGCTGCCTAGAAGCTACTGCTAGTAGCTGAAAAACAATGCTACGATTGTCAGATTGGTTTCACATTGGCTTTGCCCTGCCCATCCATTTAGTCTGGAGTAGCTAGTAGCTGAAAATAAAATCTACGATCGTCCCCCCCCCCCCCCCCCCCCCCCCCCCCCCCCCCCCAACGCAACCCAACCCGACCCAACCCAATTCAATCCAACCCAACCCAACTCAATCCAACCCAACCCAACCCAACCCAACCCAACCCAACCCAACCCAACCCAACCCAACCCAACCCAACCCAACCCAACCCATCCCAACCCAACCACCTACACACCCTTAAACACCCTCCCCCTCTCCCTGCCACTTGTACAGCATGACGTATGATATGGAAATGTACAATCCAGTGTACGGGTCATTTGTGTCTTTGCCTGACGTGTACCACCACACGACGACATACGATTTGGTAATCACCTCTCCTACTGAAGCGAAGGTAATGTAAACTGTTTCATTTTTGGGGCACTCAGGACCAGTGTAATGCATAAGGTTTTGGAGTCCCTACCTCCTGGGTGACGCTTACTATGCCTGCCATGGTGACTTTCCCCAGCTGTGGCGTACGGGAGGGTCCCCTTAACACCACACCCCTCCAGTTTTTTTTGTAAGGATTTGTACTTCAAGAATTGGGCTGCGCGTCGGCCAGGAGTAATATTTAGGAAGATGGAAACGTATAGAATCAGGCTGCCTGCTGCCCAGGTGTAACTGTATTTGGGAAGGTGAAAACGTTTAGAATTGGGCTCCATATCTTGGCCTGCGCGATTCTGGTATTTTGAGGGTTTCCGGCCCTCACCTGTGGGCAGCCTGCGCCTGCAGACTTGATAAAATCCAGTTGACTTGGGGCTTATTTGTGCAAATGATTCAAAATCCTCAATTTAGTGGGCCCTGGGCATGCCCATGGGCAGTTGTGTACCTGCCACCATGCGCTGATCATTGTCAGTGTCAGAGTTAGAGTCAGTGTCAGAGTTAGTGTCAGTGTTAGTGTCAGTGTCAGAGTCAGTGTCAGTGTCAGAGTCACCACTGGTGACCTGCCCATCCATCCATCCATCTATCCATCCATCCATCCATCCATCCATCCATCCATCTATCCATCCATCCATCCATCCATCCATCCATCCATCCATCCATCCATCCATCCATCCATCTGTCCATCCATCCATCCATCCATCCATCCATCCATCCATCCATCCATCCATCCATGCCCATCCATCCATCCATCCATCCATCCATGCCAATCCATCCATCCATGCCCATCCATCCATCCATGCCCATCCATCCATCCATGCCCATCCATGCCCATCCATCCATCCATCCATCCATCCATCCATCCATCCATCCATCCATCCATCCATCCATCCATGCCCATCCATCCATCCATCCATCCATCTATCCATCCATCCATCCATCCATCCATCCATCCATCCATCCATCCATCCATCCATCCATGCCAATCCATCCATCCGTGCCCATTCATCCATCCATCCATGCCCATCCATCCATCCATCCATCCATCCATGCATCCATCCATCCATCCATCCATCCATCCATCCATCCAACCATCCATCCATGCCCATCCATCCATCCATCCATCCATTCATCCTTCCATCCATCCATCCAACCATCCATCCAAGCCCATCCATCCATCCTTGCCCATCCATCCATCCATGCCCAACCATCCATCCATCCATCCATCCATCCATCCATCCATCCACCCATCCATCCATCCATCCATCCATCCATCCATCCATCCATGCCCATCCATCCATCAATCCATCCATGCCAATCCATCCATCCATGCCCATCCATCCATCCATCCATGCCCATCCATGCATCCATCCATCCATCCATCCATCCATCCATCCATCCATCCATCCATCCATCCATGCATGCATCCACCTATCTATGCCATCCATCCCTACCCATCCACCCCTGTAGGTGCATGAAGAGTACGCCATGACAGAGGGAAAGTTTCACTTTGTGCCTTATGAGAGTGGAAGGTATGGGCTTGGAAATTGAGTCATTACTAGCTTACTTTTATGCGGATTTGCTTGCTGGCTTGCTGGCTGGCTAGCTGGGTGGTTTGCTTGGTGTCTGGCTGATTTGCTGGCTGGCTGGTTTGCTTGCTTGCATGCTGCCCTGTGACTCTGCAAAAAATTGAATCTGAATTTGAATTTGAAGCTGTGCAAATTTTGCTTGCATCTCTGCCGTGTTCATCATAGCTTTTATTTCGAGCTTCAAGCATCAGCATCTAGGAAGCCCCCCTGACTGGCTAGTCAGCCACACCTGATTCAAGCGAATCCACCTTGAAGCTGATGCAACAAGCTTTCCTGTATTGTTGCCATCTCGGGGCTTGGCACAGTGGCTTACTTAGGGAGCTGCTTAGTAGCTGCTGATCGTAGCTGAAAAGTAAAAGGTATGGTGTTAATAGATGCCCAAATTCTCGGTGTCAGCTGCAATCCAGGGGGGGGGGGGGGGGGGGGGGGGGGGAGTAAGTTGCTCATAGCATTTCTTTTCAGGTACGAGCAGCAGCTTCTAGGCAGCTCCCCCAACTGGCTAGTCAGCCCAAGATAGCGCGACCTACTGCATCTTGATGAAATCAAGCTGATAAAATCATTTGCATGTGTATGTACAAATTCTGTATGACAGTGGCAACTGAATTCAAATTCAAATTCAAATCAAATTATTTTACATGTGTAGGTACAAATTCTGTATGACAGTGTCATCTGGCCGCCACCATCCGACCCATGCCATGGCCAAGGAAGTCATTTGGGACTTCCATGTTAGTTACTACCACCCAGAGGACGCAGATAAGGACCACTTGAAGGAGCAAGATACTTCGGTACGTTCGCTGGTAGTTTTGTTTGCTTTATTTTTATTATTTCATTTTTTGTTTGCTGGTATTGTGGCTGGTGCTGCGCTTAAATGATATGTATATATATGATAACTAGTTACTTCCACCCAGAGGACGAGGACAAGGACCACTTGAAGGAGCAAGATACTTAGGTACGCATGCTGGTAGTTTTGTTTGTTCAGTTATAGTTTTTTTTCGTGTGCTGGTAGTGGGGCTGGTGCTGTGCTTAAATGATAACTGTATAAGATAAATATCTACTACCACCCAAAGGATGCAGACAAGGATCTCTTAAAGGGCGAGATGCTTTGGTATGCTTGCTGGCTGTTTAGTTTTTTTTCTCTCTTTGCTTTTGTTCTTCTAGCTTTTGATTACCTGGTAGTGGGGCTGGTGCTGCGTTTGCATGATACATACATATGGCCGTTAGTAACTAACACCCAGAGGAAGCGGACCAGGACCACATAAAGGAGCCAGATACTTAGGTAAATTTGCTGGCTGTTGAGTTTTTTAGTTTGCTGGTAGTGGGCCTGGTGCTGCCCTTACATGATATATATCTATATATATAAAGAAATCATGGTCGTGGTCGTGGTGGTGTCATCGCGTAACCGACTTAACCGACTTCCCGCCCAGCCATTTCCCGCTCAGCCAATTCCCGCTTGTAATCCCTCCTGCTTCAACTTCTGCCTGATTGGCCTCCTGCGAATTCTGCCTTATGCAACCTTCGCCTCCTGCGTATTCTACCTGTTGCGCATCCTGCCCGATTTCTCCTTTTCCCGCCTGAGTTCATCCACCTGATTTCGGTAGCGCTACAGTTCGTCTTCCCACAAGCCTTTCCCCCTGCATCTCTGCAAGACCTTTCCCTTGCGTCAAGAGACCTGTCGCTGCGCACAACGGGAGGTGACGTGGTGAGTCAGCGGACCTGTCAGAAATGTCCGAATCGCATCCATCCCATGTCACAAACTTGACTGCAAATTCTTCCCACTGCATTGAGAAACATGTCGCTCCGCATTGTGCCATAGCAAGTACGCATCAAAGTTGACCGAATGAAAAATCTCGCTGAGCATTCTCGCCCTAACTTGACCGAACATCTCAAATCAGCAACTTGACTGCAACTTCTTCCCACTGCATCGAGAAACATGTCGTCGCTGTGCATTGTGCTATAGCGAGCACGCGGCAAAGTTGAATGGATGAACCGATGTTTCCAAGTCCCAGATCGAGTTGACTTCGGGAGCAGTTGCGGTTAACAGGATTGTTCTTCGGCCGAGCTGAATACATGCTCGCTAAGAACAAGCTTTGGTTATAAACAGTTGCGATTGCGCAGGTTCAGCTTTTTCAGTGGGGTCGACTATCGATCACAGCTGAGGTGGCAGGGAAGCAGATCCGATGCTTTTAGCGGAGTCGGATGATGCGCAAACGTTGTCGATGCTCATCGTCCCGTTTGCCTTTCAGCTATGGCAAAGCCCACAGCTGAAGTGGAGGGAGGCAGATATGGAGTATGTGTGTGCTGGTGGGTGCGTGTAGGAGGGAGGGGAGGGATGAGAGAGGGGAGAGGGTGGGGGCTGGTGGGATGGCTGGGGTGGGGGAAGGGATGGAGTCAGGAAATATGTGGCAACTGAATTCAAATGCCAATTCAAATCAAATCATTTGGCATGTGTAAGTACAAATTCTGTCTGACAGTTAACTTTGGTGCGTTGGTACTGGGGCTGGTGCTGCGCGTACATAATAAATATAGGGTCACTTTTAACCCCTTTCAGTGATATACATTGGTCTAGTGGTAGACCTAATTACTTTGAGGATGCTGAGTCGGGGGTTCGATCCCCCCTTCGGTCGCTCTTGGCGTTGCAGGTCGTTGTCAACCGCGATGGTAGCTTGTCCAGTTGAGGTAGAAGACCGCTCCCTACCCGCGTATGACGGGCTCCCTTAACACCACGCCCCACCAGGCGTTATCATTATTTTTAGGGTCGCTTTAAAATTATTTGTATTTTGATTATTTATATGATGCCTTAGTTTAATTAATAATAGACAAGGAGTTCTCCAGATTGGAGATTTCTATAAACTCGCGCGGAATTAGGTAGATGGAGAAAAATAACGCCTGTCGGGGCGTGGTGTTGAGGGGACCGTCCCGCACGCTGAAGCTGGGGACTGTCACCATTGGTAGATGGGTGTAGATGGTACACTTTCCTTGTCCAAATCCAAATTTGACCTTCAAGGGTTATCAATATCGTCCTGGTTCCCCCCCCAAAAGATAACGCCTGTCGGGGCGTGGTGTTAAGGGGACCGTCCCGCATGCCAAAGCTGGGGACTGCCACCATTGGTAGATGGGTGTAGATGGTACACTTTCCTTGTCCAAATCCAAATTTGGCCTTCAAGGGTTATCAATATCGTCCTGGTTCCCCCCCCAAAAGATAACGCCTGTGGGGGCGTAGTGTTAAGGGGACCTTCCCGTACGCTGAAGCTGGGGACTGCCACCATTGGTAGATGGGTGTATATGGTGCACTTTCCTTGCCAAAATCCAAATTTGACCTGCAAGGGTTGCCAATATTGTCCTGGTTCCAAAACAAAAAAATAACGCCTGTCGGGGCGTGGTGTCAAGGGGACTGTCCCGCACGCTGGAGCTGGGAACTGCCACCATTGGTAGATGGATGTAGATGGGTGTGATGGTACACTCTCCTTGTCCGAATCCAAATTTGACCTGCAAGGGTTGCCAATATTGTTCTGGTTCAAAAACAAATGATAACGCCTGGAGGGGCGTTGTGTAGGGGACCGTCCCGCACGCCGAAGCTGGGGACTGCCACCATTGGTAGATGGATGTAGATGGTGCACTTACCTTGTCTGGATCAAAATTTGGCCTGCAAGAGTTTCAATATCGTCCTGGTTCCAAAAACAAAGATAACGCCTGTCGGGGCGTGGTGTCAAGGGGACTGTCCCGCACGCTGGAGCTGGGAACTGCCACCATTGGTAGATGGATGTAGATGGGTGTGATGGTACACTCTCCTTGTCCGAATCCAAATTTGACCTGCAAGGGTTGCCAATATTGTTCTGGTTCAAAAACAAATGATAACGCCTGGAGGGGCGTTGTCAAGGGGACTGTCCCGCACGCCGAAGCTGGGGACTGCCACCATTGGTAGATGGATGTAGATGGTGCACTTACCTTGTCTGGATCAAAATTTTGCCTGCAAGAGTTTCAATATCGTCCTGGTTCCAAAAACAAAGATAACGCCTGCCAGGGCGTGGTGTCAAGGGGACCCTTCCGTACGCCGCAGCTGTGGAAAGCCATTATTGGTCCTAGTTCCAACAGTATGTCCTGGTTCCAAGATTATCGCGCACGAATGTGTGAGGCCTGGTCTATTTGCATTGCTATGCCTGTACGTCACTAGCTGACCTAGATGATGACAAAGTTTCTGACTTGTTATTTAGGGGATTTTTGGAGGAGCTCCCTCTTCAAGGGGGTGGGAGCACCCAGGGTTACCCATTTGTCCGTTTGTCCGACCGGAAAAAAACTTCATCCAACGGTCGCGTAACTAACTCGCTTCGGTCAGCTCCATCGTTGCCACCTTTCGTTCCGTTGCCAACACTCCGCCAATTTTCCGCGTCGCTGGCGACGCTGCGTAGGACTTGTTGCTAATCTAGTTGCACAAGATTTGTGGGTTAGAGGATTGATACAGTTGTTACTAACGATTGTAACATATTACATCTATGTGCAACATGCATGTTTCCTTAAGACCCCTCCCCCCACTCACCCACCCACCCACCCCCAAAAATGAAGTCCTATGCAGCGTCGCAAGCGACGCGGAATATTGGCCGAGAGTGTTGGCAACGGAACAACAGATGGCAACGGACTGGACCTGACCGAAGCCAGTTAGTTATGAGACAGTTGGCTGACGTGTCAGGCTTCGTATTTTCGGTTGATCTGACCCCGCCCTCTTCCCCGCAGACCCCCTAAAAAGGCGCTTCGCCGTGCTTCGCTTCGCTCAGGACTAAAAATCGCTATTAGAATGCTGTCATTGGAGGAAGCCTAAAAACAAAAAGCTATAACATTTCCACTTTCTGAGCTGAAAAGAAAATCTCTGTGCCTTTCTCATTAAACACATATGAGGTTTTTTAAAGTATGCCCCCTGTCAAAAACAGCAGCTTTGCTCTCTCTCTCTCTATATATATACATATATATATATATATATATATATATATATATATATATAGAGAGAGAGAGAGAGAGAGAGAGAGAGAGAGAGAGAGAGAGAGAGAAAGAGAAAGAGAGAGAGAAAGAGAGAGAGAGAGAGAGAGAGAGAGAGAGATCTGTGCTTTACCCTAATACGATATATCTAAACAAGATCGTACTTGGCTACCCTACCTTACAACCGTACTTTACAACCGTACCATGCTAACTTGCCGTACAACCTTACTTACAACCGTACCTTGTAACCGTACCTAACAATCTTACCTTACAACCGTACCTTACAACCGTACCGTGCTAACTTGCCTTACAATGGTACCTTACAACTGTACCGTGCTAACTTGCAGGACTTGTGGCACTACGTGAACCAGATCGATTCTCAAATCCACCAGCTGCGTGCAACACAGCAATACTTGTACTGGAGGGAGCGTAGGCATCGAGAGATGGTTGACAGCACCAACACACGTGTGTGGTGGTCGGCTGTTGCTCGCTGCGCAGCCCTGGTTGTCGTAAGCCTTGGCCAGGTTTACTTCATTCGAAGAATGTTTTCGAAATAGAAATGGATCTTGAACTTGGTTACAAATATATATATGAGGGACTCGGTTACAAATAGATATGTGGTGAAATAAATATGTGGAGAACCTGGTTACAAATAGATATATGGGAGACTTGGTTACAAATAGATTTGTGGGGAACTTGGTTACAAATAGATAAGTCAAAGAAATGTTTGGGGAACCTGGTTACAAATAGATATATGGGGGACTTGGTAACAAACATATATGTGGGGAAATAGATATGTGGGGGTCTTGGTTAATATACATGTGGGGGAATATATATGCGGGGGACTTGGTTACAAATAGATACGTGGTGAAATAAATTTGTGGGGAACCTAGTTACAAATAGATATATGGGGAAATAGATATATGGGGTACTTGGTTACAAATAGATATGTAGGGAAATATAGATATATGGGGGACTCGGTTACAAATAGATATGTGAAATAGATATGTGGGATATTCATAAACAATCCCCCCCCCCCACACACACACTATCGCACACACACACTCGCACAAGCAGGATTGACAGATTTACATATAAGAGCCTATTTGTGTGTGTGTGTGTGTGCTCTCGTGTGTGGTGCTCGGCTGTTGCTCGCTGGTCAGCCCTGGTTGCTGTAAGCCTTGGCCAGGTTTATTGCATTAAATTGTTATTTTAAAAAGTAACAGATTTATATACTAAGAAAAGCTCACGCTACGGCGACGGGTTGATTGTCAAGATGCAAGTTGCTCCAACTACAACTTTTCAGCGTGGGGTGGGGGGGGGGGGGGAGGGGGAGAATTTTGGGCAGCTCCCTTTCGTGGTACTTAGGCCAAACCTGAATCTAGCTAGTGCGCCTGAAAGCTGACATGAAGGGGCATTCGAATGCAACTGAAAGCTTTGGGATTGGCCCAGTGGCTGTCTAAAGGAGCTGACTGGGAGCAGCCATGTGTAGCCCCCCCCATCCCCACCCCAAAAAAACTAGTTGCTCACTGTTTAGTCCCGGTTGTTGTTGGCCTTGGCCCAGAGGCTGGCTTACGGAGCTGGTTGGAAGCTGACATGCGTAGCCAAAAACCAGTTGCTCACTGCTTAGTCCTGGTTGTTGTTGGCCTTGGCCCAGTGGCTGGCTTATGGAGCTGGTTGGAAGCTGACATGCGTGGCCTCAAAAAGAAACGCTAGTTGCTCGCTGATTGGCCCTGGTTGTTGTTGGCCTTGGCCCAGTGGCTGGCTTATGGAGCTGGTTGGAAGCTGACATGCGTAGCCTCAAAGAGAAACACAATTTGCCCGCTGCTTAGTCCTGGTTGTTGTTGGCCTTGGCGCAGTAGCTGGCTTATGGAGCTGGTTGGAAGCTGACATGCGTAGCTTCAAAAAGAAACACTAGTTGCTCGCTGATCGGCCCTGGTTGTTGTTGGCCTTGGCCCAGTGGCTGGCTTATGGAGTTGGTTGGAAGCTGACATGCGTAGCCTCAAAAAGAAACACTAGTTGCTCGCTGATTGGCCCTGGTTGTTGTTGGCCTTGGCCCAGTGGCTGGCTTATGGAGCTGGTTGGAAGCTGACATGCGTAGCCTCAAAGAGAAACACAATTTGCCCGCTGCTTAGTCCTGGTTGTTGTTGGCCTTGGCGCAGTAGCTGGCTTATGGAGCTGGTTGGAAGCTGACATGCGTAGCTTCAAAAAGAAACACTAGTTGCTCGCTGATTGGCCCTGGTTGTTGTTGGCCTTGGCCCAGTGGCTGGCTTATGGAGCTGGTTGGAAGCTGACATGCGTAGCCTCAAAGAGAAACACAATTTGCCCGCTGCTTAGTCCTGGTTGTTGTTGGCCTTGGCGCAGTAGCTGGCTTATGGAGCTGGTTGGAAGCTGACATGCGTAGCTTCAAAAAGAAACACTAGTTGCTCGCTGATTGGCCCTGGTTGTTGTTGGCCTTGGCCCAGTGGCTGGCTTATGGAGTTGGTTGGAAGCTGACATGCGTAGCCTCAAAAAGAAACACTAGTTGCTCGCTGATTGGCCCTGGTTGTTGTTGGCCTTGGCCCAGTGGCTGGCTTATGGAGCTGGTTGGAAGCTGACATGCGTAGCCCCAAAAGAAACTTGCTGCTTGGTCCTGATTGTACCTGGCCATGGCGCAGTGGCTGGCTTATGGAGCTAGTTGGAAGCTGACATTCATAGCCCCAACAGAAGCTCGCTGCTTAGTCCTGATTGTTGTTGGCCTTGGCGCAGTGGCTGGCTTATGGAGTTGGTTGGAAGCTGACATACGTAGCCCCAAAAGAAGCGATGCCCCCGTCCTCTTCTTCAGAAAGCAGGAGTTAGAAGGACCCCACCCTCTTTTTCAGAAGGCGGGAGTTAGAAGGACCCCACCCTCTTTTTCAGAAGGCGGGAGTTAGAAGGACCCCACCCTCTTTTTCAGAAGGCGGGAGTTAGAAGGACCCCACCCTCTTTTTCAGAAGGCGGGAGTTAGAAGGACACCGCCCTCTATATTTCTAAGTGGCTGGTAGGTGATGTTGTGGGGACATATCCGTGGGGACACGTGATGCCAGTGGGGGCTTGTCTGGGGACATCACATATCAGTAGGGAAAGTCAATATGGTATCATATGATATCATGTCATCGTCTGATGCTGGCTAGGCTAAAATACCATTCATATACAATATCATATGATGCAATTTGTATGACATCATATGATATCATACTCGCCTTGGGTCTACATCATATGATATGCCGGCCCCTAACCAGAAAGGCCATCAGCAAGGTTTCAAAAGTAAGCGGATGGATGATTGGGTCAGTGGGGGCATGTATGTGGGGACCTCACATACCAGCCGCTTCTGACGCCCCCTAGAAGATCCCGCCCTTTTTTTCAGATGACAGGAGTCCGAAGGACCCCGCCCTCTAGATTTTGAAGTGGCTGATATGTGATGTCGTGGGGGCATATCCGTGGGGACAAATGATGTCTGTGGGGGGATCACATACCAGCCGCTTCTACCGCCCCCTAGAAGACCCCGCCCTCTTGTGCAGATGGCAGGAGTTAGGACCCCGCCCTCTAAGTGGCTGGTATGTGATGTCATGGGGGCATATCCGTAAGGACACATGATGTCTGTGGGGGCATCACCCACCAGCCTCTTCTAACGCCCCCCTAGGAGACCCCTCCCTCTCATTCAGATGGCAGGCACATTAAAAGTGGCTGAGATGTGATGCCCGTGATAGCCCTACGGCAGCCTGCACCCTGTTCAGGTAGTGAAGCAGGTGTTCAGGGTGTTTAAACGCCTGTTTATGTGCATCATTGGTTTAACATGTAGGTATTGAACAGGTGTTCAACACCCTGAACACCTGTTAAACAACCTGAACAGGTGCAGGCTGTCATAGGGTGGGGCAAGCCATCTTGCAGCCCTATTACAAAATCCTCAATGTCTATGGCATGTGGAGGCACATCCTTTCGGGTCAAAATCCTTTCATTTCTTAAAACAAAACATAGACAGATAGATAGGTAGACAACGTATATTTATTTATGTGTTTTCTAAGTGTACCTACTAAGGTACTTCCATTGGCCAAATTGACCAGCGCTTTAGCGCACGTGCAAAAACAAAACTAGTTACTACCTAGCAGTGCTTCCCTGTGTCGGACTTGAACTTGAACCTGAACTGTATCGGACCTGTGAAATGTGAATGACTCTCACGAGGAAAGTGGCGTGGACAGCTAGTTGGAGAAATGGAGACTGAAGGTGTAGGTACCGGTAGATCTGGCTGTCTGAGTGTCTGCTGATCTTGATCCTTTGAAAGGATGGTTTGGTTTGGTTTAATTACCGGTACTTCGTCTATCAGCCATCACGCTGCTCACCGACTGCGGGCAGAGTAAACATGGGTGGTGTATACGGCATTCGACTACACTACACTCTTGCGTACAGAATATAATCGCATAGTGTGTATGTTACAGTCCAGGGGTAGGCCAAATAGGCTAAAGGGGCTTGCCCAGCCGCGATAGGAAGGGCTTAAAAAGGAATGGCATTGATGGACTGACCCCCAAACAATCGTTTTACCGACGGGGGCCCTGAGCTCTTGCTACAATGATCATAATATTATCATCATCCCATGGGATGATAGTTAAATTATCATTAAATTATCATTTAATCATCACTCCGTTGGTCGGCCCGTAGGAGCTGACCTAGGCGATAGTAACTGAGAAATTGGTCGAAATGTTGGTTAATCAACCGACATCGTAGAAAGTGGTTGAATTCCAGAAAAAGCGGTTGGCGAATGCTATTGTTGGTTATAATGCCTGTTATAACGGTTAAACACTGAGCCGGATCTGGGCGAACAGTCGGTTGGAATAGTCGGAAAGTCAGTTCAGGCTGCTTCGATAGAAATTTGAAAACTTTCCAGAAAAAGCGGTTAATTAGCGAAACGCGCGAGAAGTCGGTTGGGATGGTCGAAATCACAGAGAATCGGTTGGCGAATGCGACTGTTAGTTATAATGCCTGTTGTAACGGTTGGAATTCATCTTGGAGATGGGCGAACAGTCGGTTTGAATGGTAAGGAAGTCAGATGGATTGGGTCCGTCAGGGTGCGAAGATGGTAAAACAATATAACCAACACGTGACTGTTGCCGTCGCCATGCGAGGAGAGCCAACGGCATTTCGGCCAAGCAAGACGGAAGCCATTGGCAAAATTGGCATCGTCAAGCAAAACGGGCTCTATCGTCGCGTCTAGCTGACATTCTGCCTGCCTGCCTGCCTCTACTCCTCTAGCGCCTATTAGAGTCTACAACCTGCCTTCCTGCCGCGTCAATCAATACTGTACACAACGTACAAACACTTCAACGGACACACCCTTGGGCCGACCACCGCAGGGGCCCTTAGGGCACCCTACTATTTGGAAATGGGATGATAACTTAATGGTGCGATTATTATTGCGTTTCTCATGACCCGTACCGGTGTAAGATATTCCCATCCTTCGAAGGAACAAGGAGTCATGACTTGGTGGTGGTGGTGGTGATGAGTGGTGGTGGTGACCAACATATGTCTGCATTCAGAGCTCGGCTTGAACTTTGCCTGGCCTGAGGGTTGGGGTTCACACTTGAATACATTTATCAAGTGTGAACACCACACGAAAGTGTGATATATCTGTGAGCAATTACCTGTGCTCACTGATTAGCGATATCGCAGATCTTTTGGGAGTTGACACCATGGTTGTTCAGGACGCTGCGCCCTCCGTCTATGGCCCTGGAGGTGCTCCTGGCGAGAATCGAACCCCCAACCTGCGTTCAACATGACACATGACGACCTCAGCACTGGGACCAGGGTGGTTCAGGACGCTGCGTCCTCCGCCCCAGGACGCAACATTCGCTAGTTTCTCTATGCCTTGGTAGTTCGCATTGCTTGTTGTCAAGCCTTTTATTTGCTCTTTCGTACGCTTTTTTGGAGGTCACCTCCTGGACCAGGTTCTGAGGGGTATGTTGCCCAAACCCTCACTGTTATAAAACTGTCCAGCTGCCTCGGAGCTGTTCAGTCTCGGCATTGATTTTTGCTGAGTATGTGACTATATCCTCTCTCATGGGGAGGGTCCGAACGTAAGGGAGGAAGGAAGGAAGGCTGTGCTGCTGTCCTGTCTTGGCAATAATTTGCCCAGTTGTTTTAAGGAACCCTCTCTCTCTAGGAAGGGTCCGTTGCGACTCAGCACGAAGGCTATACAATTGGTTGCGGCTCAGGCAGCAGATCTGTGGGTCCTCCTGCAGTACCCTGGTACACATACACAAATAACGCCCAGTCAGCCTCCCATGCTGGAGTCTTCATCAATCAACTCAGGTTCAATTTTCAATTTCTCAGAAAGCAAATTTACATTCTCAGAATATAAAGGACATTCAAATGCATTTCATCTACCATATATATATATATATCATACCATGAAGGGCGCCTAGTGGCGCGTCCCGAATGAAATGAATTGAATCCTTAAGTCAATGTATTATAATTTATTATAATTTATTTTATTGTTGTGTTATCTTAATTCGATTTTAATCCTTTCAATTTGATTTTATTCACGTGATTTGAATGCATGTGTAAAGTACATTCAAATGCATTTCATCTTCTACCACTTTCTTCCATCAACCACCATATCACAGCACCTGCAAGTTATAATAGAACGAGAGGCACTCATATCAGGTACAACATTCAAATTGTGAACTCGAAGACGTAGTCTTGCTATGCATGTCCCGCATTATAACAAGTCAATGGAACTATAATTGCTATCATCTGACATCATCCAAGTCACAAAAGCGACACCCGTATACAGTATTCAGTACCATCTCCTTGGTTATCATCGAGTTTGCTTTATGATTTGTGGCAGCCAGCCACACCAGTATTTAAGTAAGTCACCCGCAAATTGAAGTCGTTTTTGGCAAATAACAGTTTCCAAGAATCCAATAACGTTTTCCCCCCAAGAATCCAAGAACTTTTTTATTTGGAGATATATTACATACAAAAATGAGACAAGATACTGAGGATGACCGTCTTCATTTGATGCTGAAGCACACTTCAGCGAATATCTACTACCGAATAGGAAACGTAAATATGATATATTCAATACTTCTGCACTAGCAAAAAATATACAGGGACCGGCATATAATATGATGTTGACCGAAGGCGAGTCTGATATCATATGATCTCATACAAATTGCATCATTTGATATTGTATATATATGGCAACTTAAGCCTAGTCAGACTGCCGTCATCATATGAGATCATATTGCCGTTCCCTACACGTGTACGGCAGGTTATCCCTGTTTCAACGAATAGCTCGATGGTAGAGCAAGTCTAAACAAGAAAGTGCCGGGTACGAATCCCTACAGAGGCGCTTTAGTGTTCGTGATCGCTGTCAACCGCTATGGTAGCTTTGTCCAGGTAATGTAGCAGCCCGTTCCCTACCGCTGTAAAACAGGGCTCCCATACTACCACGCCCCACCAGGCGCCATTCTTTACGGCAGGTTCTTGGTAGCTTGCATCCCCAACCTATCCTTGAGCCACACTTACTCCAAGCTAGCCAGTGCACTTGCATGTTGACATGACTTGCACAACAACACGCACACCACAAGCACTTGGCGCTTTAACCAGTGGCTGGCCCAGGGAGCTGGTTAGAAGCTGCTAAGCGTAGCCCCCCAAACTAAGGGGGAAAGTCTCTCTCCTAGGATAAGGTCGTGAGTAATAATCAGTAAAATACTAATAAGAAATAGTACGGCTTACGCTATGGTGTCCTTAACTTCACGTCCTGTGAGTAACGGTATTACACGGATGTAACAATTTCAATTTCAATTTCAATAGTACGGCTTATTACGAGGTGTGAGGTTGAGGGCAGGGTACTTCAAATGGCCAAATTGGCCAGCGCTTTAGCGCACTCGAAACAAAAAAACTGCGCTTTGTAGTGCAAAAAACGCAGAAATTGCTTGCTGCGCCCACAGGGGGTTGCAGAAAATTGCGCTTAAAGCGCAGAGGGGGTCAGAAAGTCAGCGCTCAAAAGCGCAAAAACGCGCGCTTTGAATTACCCTGGTTGAGGGGGGCCCGCCCATTTGCTTGCACTGGGGCCAACCACCAAACAATAATATTAATAATAATGGCCTTATGATCATTGTCATCACAATAATAATCTGGGCACTAACTAGGGTACACAAGTGGTCTCATGCACTCTAAAGTTTAGCCCTATTTTGAATGGGAAGCGCATACTGATAGGTGGATGGGTGATTTAATGGTTCAATGGGTTCAGTGTGATTCAGGTTATGTGGAATCTGCGCGGCCCAGCGGATATCCTTTTAATGGCTTCTTGCGACATGTAGCAGCTTCTTGGCAGCTCCTTTCACCCATGCTTGGGCCAAATCTGAAGCTAGCTAGTGCGTCTGAAAGCTGGCATTACAGGCATTTCAGTGCAGCAGTCATCTGTGGGCTTGTCTAGGTTGCTGGTTAATGGAGCTGGGTGGAAGCTGCTGCGAGTACCCCCAAAATGAAGCAGCGGCAATGCCCCTAGCAAGCAGGTCTCCAACCGTCCTTAGCAGCCAGTTATGTGGAATCTGCGCGGTCCTGCGGAGATTCTTTTGACAGCTTCTTGCAACACTGCGTGGAGGAGTGCGTATTGCTATGCGAGCCCCAAAATGAAGCAGCGGCAATGTCCCTAGCAAGCCGGTCTACAAATCCCTAGCAGCCACGTCTGTGGAACCTGCGCGGTCCTGCAGAAATCCTTTTGATGGTTTCTTGCAACACTGCGTGGAGCAGTATGTATAGCTATGCGAGCCCCAAAACGAAGTAGTGGCAATGTCCCAAGCTTTCACAGTAGCTAGCTTCAGGTTGGGCCCAAGGACAGAGAAAGGTAGCTGCCTAGAAGCTGCTACTGCATGGAGGCACAGTGGCTAGCTTCAGGTTGGGCCCAAGGACAGAGAAAGGTAGCTGCCTAGAAGCTGCTACTGCATGGAGGCACACTTATTGCCATACGAGGGTGGAGCTGGGAGAAGTTACGAAGCTGCCTAGAAGCTGCTACTGTGTGGAGTGTGGAGCTGGGAGAAGGTAGGATTTTGAGGCTGCAGCTAGCATGTATGCGGGCGCATTGCGGAGTGTGTCGAGTGTGATGGAACACTCGGTGACAGATCCTACTGCTATGCGGACCCGCCCTATTGGGTAGGAGTTTTAGCGGTGGTGGTTAGAAAATAATAATAATCATAACAATCATAATGGCCGGAGTATCATTATAATAATGACCTTATCACCATCATCATCATGGTGGTAATAATCATGATAAAAATAATAATGACCTTATCATCCCAGGTCCTCTCATGATCCGTCACCCCATTATTGTTTGGGGTTCAGTTTCCTATTCTTTTGCTTTTTCGTTTGAGCCACTCCTGTCAAGCTTGCGAAAGTTCGCAAGCTTATTTGTCCTACCCCTGGACAGTAACAACAGACATTAATAACATGATCGATCACCATCTCGAGGTGACAAAAACCCTAGTGACAGTGGGGATCCCCACCCCCACGGGCGCGGGCAGTCACGAAGTGGTTGGCGGTGCCCCCTCTTCAAGGGGCGGGAGTCCCCAGGGCAACCCCGTTGTCCGTCTGTTCTTTTTCATTTGAGCCACTCCTGTCGCGCTTGCGAGAGTCCCCAAAGCTTTTTTTTTACCCCTGGACAGTAACAACATACATAAATAATTATATTAATCACCACCTCATATGTGATATCATCCCATGCGTATTGCATTCCCTTGTACACAAGCGTATCATAGATCATGCGCACAGTAGTACACACATACCATGATCGATCACCACCCAATATGTGGTATCACCCCATGCGTATTGTATACCCATGTAAACAAGCGTATCATAGATCGTGCATACAGTAGTACACACATACCATGAGCGATCACCACCCAATATGTGATATCACCCCATGAGTATCATGCATCATAGTTCATATGTATCATAGTTTGTGCGTACAGTAGTACGCATATCATGATCCATCACCACCTTATGTGTGATATCACCCCATGCGTATCATGTATCATGGTTCATATGTGTCATAGTTCGTGCGTACAGCAGTACACATACCATGATTGATCACCACCTCATTTGTGACATCACCCCATGCGTATTGTATACCCTTGTATTCAAGTGTATCATAGATTGTGCGGGCAGGAGTATCCCAAAACTTTTGGGGGTCGTAATGCTTTCGCATTTATAAAGTAAGTACCAGCCCGGCGGTAGGTTGAAAACCAACCGTAGGGGGGCGGTACTATAACACATACCACACCGTAGCAAGGCTTTTATTTTTGGCTTTTCTAAGAAGCTTCTAGGCAGCTTCTTGAGCCAGCGACTGGGCTCGACCCCAAGATTTCAGCAGTGCTGGAAAGCTGACAAAACCAAGGTACACCAGGTTACTTCAGGTTTGGCCGGATAGCCAGCCAGGGGAGCTGACTAGAAGCTGCTGGTCAAAGCTGCAAAGAAGCGCTGTGATAGTGCAGGGTAGGCCTTTCTAGCACCAGCATCCCAGGCAGGTTTCTCGCACGCTTTCTGAGCCCCACTGCGCGTTTCGCGCAGTTTTTTCAACCCTCTGTGGGCACAGCGCGCAGTCTTAGCGCTTTTTGCACCACAAAGCGCTGACCAATTTGACGTTTGTGCGCTTTAAGCGCTGACCAATTTGACAAAATGTAGTACCCTGATCACAGGTTCACTCAGTCACTATGTTAGGTTCCACTCGTTCTGCTTGCTAGCTCCCTGTGCTCACTGTTCAACCTCTTGAAGTGCAACGTATCATACCCTAATAATTGTTTCCGTGCTTTGCGTCGCAAATTGAGCGACTCAGTGCGACTCCAGTGTGACGCGCTGCCCCCCGAACCCTGTGGAGCATGAAGCGTGGAGCCCGGAGGGTTCGGGGGGGGGGGGGGGGGGGAGGCATTTCTGACTAGTTTAGCCCGACCCATGCGTCGCCATGCAGCGGCGGAATGGCCAAGCGTCGCACAAAACAAAAAGCTATGTATCATACCATGCACAGGAACTATGCAGATGGGGCAGGCATCATCTGTTCTGCTCCACCACTGATCTGATCAAAACTGAAAAAATTAAAAAGCCACAAACTCTACTAAGCCATGCAAGATGCCAGCATGCAAGATGCCAGCCATGCGAGATGCCAGCATGCATGCATATAAGCAGATTGATACATAAAACAGATGGCAAACAGATAAAGCCAACCAGAGTTCAATTATATCAGGATGTATGGGGTGGGGACGAGGCATGCAAATGCACATATGGACGTATGTGCACTTTAGTACGAGCCAACCTCGTTAGTCCTACCTGACCAGCCGTAGAATCAATGGGGTAGTTGGCAACCAAAGTGAGAGCTTGTATATATATGTTCGTATATTATACGATTATAAACAAGCGCATGCGCTTGTCTATAATCATATACTGGTATATAATACTAGATGTCACATATTTTGGTTTGTCAATCTATCTGACCTGGTGGAGGTATTATAGCCCACCCCCCTTGCCGCAAGGGGGCAGTGGTGATAGATGATGAGCTTTATAACAAAAAACACAGATATTGATTGATAGTTAGACTACTGGCCAACTAAGTTAGCAGGTCGCTTATTTACTCACTCTATCTCGCACACGTACTGAGCAAGATGGTTGATATACATATATATATATATAGGGACCGGCATATCATATGATGTTGAAGGAAGGCGAATATGATATCAGAAGATATTATGCAAATTGCATCATTTGATAATTGTATATAAATGGAAACTCTAGCCTGGTCAGACTACCTGACATGAAAACATATCGCCGTTCCCCCTTTTGTTTTTTGTCCTTCATTGTCACGAGGGGTATATTCCTTAGGCATCCAATATGCCTTGCACATGATGGCTGTGACAGCTCACAGCTCGGTGGCTGTTGCTGTACTTGACTCAATCGGGAAAAGGTTGATATCCGTTGTACAAACTGTGCAGACTAGGGTCCTGCCACAAGTTGGGGAACAACTATGGTGGGCAATTACTCTCATCGCCGCACCACGCCCTTCCTTCAGTAACACAACTCTACAAGGACGGAGCGCAACGGGATTCGGAACTGGCCTCCGATCCATCCCGTTACAATGGCACTGAATACCCAATGACATCAGTGCACATTAGTGAATCTGTGATGGTATGTGAGGGTATCACATCACTCAAGCACAATGAACAAAGGTATCTTAGGCATCCAATATGCCTGGCTCAGGCTGTCATTGAATACTCATATCACAACACTCAAGCACAATGCACAAAAGGTGCCTCAGACATCTAATAGGCCTTGCTCAGGCTGGTACTGAATACTCAATGATATCAGTGTACATTGATGAATCATTGATGGTATGTGGAAGTATCACATCACTCAATGACAATGCACAAAAGGTGCCTCAGGCATCTAATAGGCCTTGCTCAGGATGGCACTGAATACGCAATGACATTAGTGTGCATTGGTGAATCATTGATGGCATGTGGGGGTATCACCTCACTCATGCACTATGTACAAGAGGTGTTGCAGATATCACTCATGCACCCAAATACACTCATCCACCCTGATACACTCAAGCACCCTGACCCCAGGGGTACTACATCACTCATGCACAACGGGGGTATCACATCACTCACACAGTCACACACATTGCACAAATGGTGCTGCACAATGCACAACGGGGGTATCACATCACTCACACAGTCACGCACATTGCACAAGTGGTGCTGCACAATGCACAACGGGGGTATCACATCACTCACACAGTCACGCACACTGCACAAATGGTGCTGCACAATGTATAATGGGGGTATCACACCGCTAATGCACAATGTACAAAAGTTGTTGCACAATGCACAATGGAGGTATCACACCACTCATACAATATATATGTATAGTAAAAAAGGTTTTGTACAATTCACAACGGGGGTATCACATCAGGCATGCACAATGGGGGTATCACACCACTCACGCACAATGCACAAATGGTGCTGCACAATGCACAATGGGGGTATCACATCAGGCATGCACAATGGGGGTATCACACCACTCACGCACAATGCACAAATGGTGCTGCACAATGCACAATGGGGGTATCACATCACGCATGCACAATGGGGGTATCACACCACTCACGCGCAATGCACAAATGGTGCTGCACAATGCACAATGGGGGTATCACATCACGCATGCACAATGGGGGTATCACATCACTCACGCACAATGTACAAAAGGTGTTGCACAATGCACAATGGGGGTATCACACCACTAATGCAAAATGCACAAAAGGTGATGCACAAAGCACAACGGGGGTATCACATCACTCACGCACAATGTACAAAAGGTGTTGCACAAAGCAAAATGGGGGTATCACACCACTAATGCACGATGCACAAAAGGTGTTGCACAATATGAAGTAGATGTTTCACAATCGGAAGGAAGGAAGCCAAGCCAATGACCAAATGACAACGAGGTATGCTGATTGGGGGCAATGACCAATTGAAGCCAAGCCAATGACCACGAGGTGTGCTGATTGGGGGCAATGACCAAATGAAGACAAGCCAACGACCACGAGGTGTGCTGATTGGGGGCATTCCTTGTCAATTCAACGCCCGACACTTGATGACGGGACATGAAAGCTTTCGGCTTGTCTGAGCAGCTCCTAGGCAGCTCCCTGAGCTACATCCAAAGATATCAGCAGTGCTGAAAAGCGGAATGCGCCAGCTTCATGTTGCACTAGGTTGCTTGAGGTGTGATTAAATATAAGGAACCTGCCTAGAAGCTGCTTCTCATAGGCGAAAAGAAAAGCTATGCACTGCATAGTTGTTTGCCAATGCCCTTTCATTTTCATCTACGGCCTGTCTATGACACCGTCGTAAAACAGATAAGCTCAGTCCTGAACACCACAGCAGGCATTAGTTCCACATAGTGACCAAATTACCAAACGAAGCCAAGCCAATGACCAGGCATTAGTTCCACATTGTGACCAAATTACCAAACGAAGCCAAGCCAATGACCAGGCATTAGTTCCACACTGTGACCAAATTACCAAACGAAGCCAAGCCAATGACCAGGCATTAGTTCCACTTTGTGACCAAATTACTAAATGAAGCCAAGCCAATGACCAAATGGCCAGGCATTAGTTCCAAATAGTGACAAAATTACCAAACGAAGCCAAGCCAATGACCAGGCATTAGTTCCACATATCCTGCAACCATTTTTCTTCTGGACTGTCCTCATATAACATTGAGTTGATATCTCTTCCCATCAACTCAGCGATTATCTGGCTCTGCTCCAGAAGCCCAGCTTGAATCTCTTCTCGTTTCTGCGCAAAAGCAAGATAGGGATAGGACTGCTCTTAGGTGGTTTATCAGGGTGGTGACACCCACTTGGGTAGAGAGTTAGTTTCTATTTTTGCAGCTTCGTAGGTCCGCAGAACGAACGATTAGTACTTAGGTAGGCTATTTATAGCAGGTCACTTTGGCAGATTCCGGGGTCGGACGTGCACAAATTATCAATTGCACAGTGTGAAGGTTTGGATATGCGCAATTTCCATGTTGCACGCAAGTAGCAGGTCTGGCATTTAACAGGCGACGCCGGAGGTCCGATATCGGAAGGACGGCAAAAGCAAGGTAGGGTTAGAACTGCTCTGAGGTGGTGGTCGACATGGTTGTATGTATACTCAACATCATGGATACGGGGATATGAATACTCAACAACATGGTTATGGTGATACATATAGTCGACATGGTGATCCAAAGTCCACATGGTTATATGCATGGTCCAAATGACTAACCATTGTCAAGATGGTGATATAAAATAATGATAACACCTGGTAGGGCGTGGTATTTAGGGAGCCCCGTCTTCCGGCGGAAGGGAATGAGCTGCTACTTTCCCTGGACAAAGCTGCCATGGCGGTTGACAGCGACTGCGAACACTACAGCGCATCGTAGGGATTTGAACCCTGCACCTGCTTGTTTTGACTTGCTCTACAATTGAGCCAGTTGTCGAACCGGGACAACATGGTGATATGTATTCTCAACAATATGGTTATCCAAAGTCCACATGGTCAACATGGTCGACATGACTAACCATGGTCAACATGGTCGACATGACAAACCATGGTAAACATGGTTCGCCATCGTCAATATAGTTATATGGATAGTTAAGACAGTCAACTGGATAGTACATATGGTCATATGGATGGTCAACATAGACAACTGGATAGTCAATATGGTCATATGAATGGTAAACGTAGTCAACTGGTTAGTTTATATGGTCATATGGGTGGTCAACATAGTCAACTGGATAGTCAATATGGTCATATCAATGGTAAACGTAGTCAACTGGTTAGTTTATATGGTCATATGGGTGGTCAACATAGTCAACTGGATAGTCAATATGGTCATATGGATGGTAAACGTAGTCAACTGGTTAGTTTATATGGTCATATGGGTGGTCAACATAGTCAACTGGATAGTCAGCAGGGTTATATGGATGGTCAACATTGTTAACTGGATAGTCAATATGGTCATATGGATGGTCAACATTGTCAACTGGTCTGTCAATACAGTTACATGGTCATACATATGCATGTGATGGCTGGCTGCTCCTAGCTAGGATCGTTGGGAGACACAACCTGCATGTTGCACTTTGTGTTGGAATGTCTTGGGGTAACACTGGCTTGCTATCATCATGTTACCAAATAATAACAATTGGAAATTGAAAATTGAACATTATTACGCCCTGGCACGGGGCGTGAGATTGAAGGAAACCTCCCGTTTGCATGCACCGTACATACTGAAGAGTGGCCACTATGATGTTTTTTTGGTTTCGCCGACTGCTGATGCGCCTGAGCATGGATTGCTGCGCGAGAGCATACGAGAAGATCTCTACATCATAAAACAACATGAGCTTGCTAAGATCCAAATACTAATGATGATGATAATTTTGATTTTGATGATAACGATGATGATGATGATGATGGTGCTGATGATGGTACTGATGGTTACATTATCCTGGTGCCCTAGTCTATAAGCTTTGGGTTCCTCGCCTTTCTCTTTTTTTCTTTTCTTTGACCTTTCGCCCACCACTTCCCCCTTTTTGTCTTTTTCGCAGTTGGGGTTGAAGCCCAGCCTCAAAATGTCAACGCAATGCAACACTACGCAACAAAGCGTTATGTAATCAGGCTTCATATTTATTTATTTAATACATGATGCCGCACCACCATCTGTATCCTCAGTTGGGGTTGAAGCTCAGCCTCAAAATGTCAACGCAATGCAAGACAACGCAACAAAGCTCAATCAATGTAATCAGGCTTCACATGTATTTATTTTTTACATGATGCCGCACCACCATCTGTATCCTCAGTTGGGGTTGAAGCTCAGCCTCAAACTTTCAACACAACGCAACGCAATGCAACACAATGCAACACAGCTCAATGTAATCAGGCTTACTCTTGATTTATTTTATACATGATGCCGTACCTCATCCGATATCCTCAGTTGGTGTTGAAGCTCAGCCTCAAACTTCACCATCTCTTCCAGTTTGCCCCGAAGTATATGATCACAACAGGGCCCAGCGCCATCATCACCAGTGCTGATCCAGTGAGCCATCGTGTTCAATGTCCCTCCTTTAGAGCAGCTCTCTTCTAGAAAGCTCCTCTTCACTCCAGCTCCCGTGGGATGTTGCAATCCCCTGCCCCCCGCCTCTTCTCCTCCTCCTCCTTGCGCTAGAAGCTCCTTATCTTCTTCTTCTGCTCCCCCTCCTCTGCTCCTCCTCCTCCTCCTGCTGCTGCCGATCCTCTGCTCCTGTTCCTCACCGCCCTCCTCCTCTGAACCCCCTTGCCCTAGAAGCTCTTGCCCGAGCGTGGGCGGAAGGGAGTCCAGGTTTAACAAGCATGCAGCTTCTTGAATAGCACTGCCTGCTGCTGCCCCATATGAACATGCAAGATCGTCTGCTAGTTTGTCCAAGGTGGGCAAAGAGACAACCGAGACAGGTCTTACGAAGTCGGGGTCAGCTGCTGCAGTGGTTCCAGAGGACCACCGTGGGGACATAACCTTGGACAACTTGCAGCCGGATTCACAGTTGTCCCAATCCTCATGCCCGTGACCGGTACCTGGATTGAGCGCATTCTGTCGCTGTCTCTGCAGGAAGCTCTTGACGTGGGCTAACTGCAGATTAGGCACTTTCATGGTAGACAGAATTTTCTTCGGTGTGGCAATAGCCAGACCCCCTAGCTCACCCACGCACTTGGAGAAGTGCTCACGTAGAGGATGGGTCCAGTTGATACGTCCCTTGGAATCTCCAGACGGCGCTGCGGGTGCAGCCATGTTTGTACTTGTTAGTGTTTGTTCGTGTTTGTGTTCATTAGTGCTCGTGTTTGTGTTTGTTAGTGTTCGTGTTTGTTAGTGCGTGTAAGGGTTGGTGTCTGTTAGTGTTTGTTAGTGTTAGTGTTTTTGTTAGCCAGTGTTAGTGTTTGTGTTAGCCAGTGTTGGTGTTTGTCAGTGCTTGTTAGAGTTAGTGTCTGTTAGTGTTTGCTGGTGTTTGTTAGTGTTAGTGTTTGTTAGTATTTTTTTAGTGTCTGTGAGACTTAGTGTTTGATAGTGCTTGTTAGTGTTAGTGTTTGCTAGTATTTTCTTTCTTGTCTGTGCGTGTTAGTGTTTGTTAGTGCTTGTTAGTGTTAGTGTCTGTGAATGTTAGTGTTTGTTAGTGCTTGTTAGTGTTAGTGTTCGTTAGTATTTGTTTGTGTCTGTGAATGTTAGTGTTTGTTATTGCTTGTTAGTGTTAGTGTTTGTTAGTATTTTTTTGTGTCTATGAATGTTAGTGTTTGTTATTGCTTGTTAGTGTTAGTGTTTGCTAGTATTTGTTGTCGTGTCTGTGCGTGTTAGTGTTTGTCAGTGCTTGTTGGTATTACTTCGTGTTACTGTTCGTTTTCGTGTCTGTGAGTGTTAGTGCTTGTTAGTGTTAATGTTTGCTAGTATTCGCTTTCATACCCGTGCATATTAGTGTTTGTTAGTGCTTGTTAGTGTTAGTGTTTGTGCTTGCTAGCATTAGTGTTAGAGTTTGCTAGTATTTGTTTTTGTGTCTGTGTGTGTTAGTATGTTTTACTGTTTGTTATTTTTCGGTACTGTTCGTTCACATGACCTGGACAAGTCTTTGAACTGTCTACTCTATTTAGTGTGCTCCCTGTTTTCTGTGGGTATCTCATGGGGGAATTTGGAGTTGGAAGATGATGAGCAGCCCAGAGTTGGTTGGAAAACCATGTAACAAGTCAAATTCAAATTGCATTAGTGTTTGTTAGTTAGCCTAGTTTCTGTCTGGTGCCCTTTACACAGGTAAATTATGGTTGAAAGACCCCACCCCCCACCCCCCCCGGAGGTGTAGGGCGGGCTTGTCTTGTGTCAATTAGGGCCTGCCTTCGACATCGTCATGTAATATTATTTGTATTCGTGTTTGTACGTTTGCAATCTTTCAAGGTAGAGGTTGGGGTGGGGCTGGGGGTTGGAGTGAGGTAGGGTGGGTGGGTGGGGGTGAGGGGGGGATGGGATCGGGGGTTGGGGTGGGGTATGGGGGGGGTAGGGGGGGGGGGGGTAGGGGTATGGGGGGGTTTGGGGTCGGGATGGGAATCGTGGGATCGGGTTGGGTTTGGGTTGGGTTGGGTTGGGTTGGTTGGGTTGGGTTGGGTTGGGTTATGTTGCCGGGGTTTACGATTGGGGTTGGGGGCTGGGTGTTGGGGGTTGGGGGGGCTGGGGGTGGTGCTGGGGTAGGGGGGGGAGGGGTGGTGATGGGTGGGGTGGATGGTTGACAGTTGACAGTGGAGTTGCAGACTGAGTGTTTATTTCACAACTAAACAGATCAAAGGCTATAGGGTGTGTCAACAAAGAGCCATCTCCCCCCCCCCCCACCCAACCCAACCCACACACACAGATTAAACGAGAATCCACGCACACTAAAAATATCTCCAATCCCACCACCATTTGCAAAGGGTCTGTCAAGCTCTCACCAAGCTCTTAAAGGTTGGGACTCACACACTATTAACACCCCCATATATCTA
>JACBWV010000673.1:3828486-3913486 GCA_013435795.1 Chlamydomonas sp. ICE-L
GGCGAATAGGAATCAGAAATTATTATCAAATGGCTCATTGATAAGTGTATATAAATGGAAACTCTCGAGCCTGGTCAGACTATACCTGACCTGAAACCCATAATCGCCGTCCCTTCCACTTTTGGTTGTTGTCCTTCATTGTCACAAGGGGTAATGCATTCCTTAGTGCAATCATAATGCCTGCACATGATGGGCTGTGACAGCCAACAGCTCGGTGGCTTTGCTGGGAACTTGACTCATGGTAAAGGTTGAGATCCGTTGTACAAACGGTGCAGACTAGGGTCCCTGCCAACAATTGGGGAACAACTATGGTGGGGGCTACAAAACTAATACTGTACGCTCATCGCCGCAAGCCTCGCCCTTCCTCTCAGTACACACTCTACAAGGAACGGAGCGCAACGGGATTCGGAACTGCCTCCGTCCATCCCGTTACAATGGCAAACTGAATACCCAATGACCGTGGCACTTAGTGAATCTGTGGATGTAGATTGAGGGATCACATCACTCCAAGCACAATGACAAAGGTAGCTTTAGGCCCATCCATAGCTGGCTCAGGCTGTCATGTGAATACTCATAACAACAACTCAAAGCACAAGCAAAACAAAGTGCCTCAGCATCTAATAGGCCTTGCTCAGCTGGACTGAATACTCCCAATGATATCAGTACAAGGAGTGAATCATTGATGGTATTGGAAGTATCCATCACACCAATGACAATGCACAAAAGGTGCCCCTCAGGCCTCTGAATAGGCCCCTTGCCTCAGCATGCACGAACGCAATGAACATAAGTGTGCATTGGGTGAAGCATGATGGCATGTGGGGGTATGATCACATCACTCATGCCTAGGTACAAGAGTTTGCAGATATCACTCCATGCCCCCATAATCAGCCGATACTCAACTCCACCTAGGTACACCTCAACTCATCAAGCACACCTTAGGGTACAGCTACATCACACATCCACCACTTGCCCAAGGTGGGCTCACAATCACAAATCTGGTATCATCACCACAAGTCCACAACACATTCACAAATGGTGGCTGCCCATGCACAACGGGGTATCACTCACTCACACATCACGCACATTGCACGCAAGTGGCTGCACACACGGGGTTAGCTATACACAGCCGCACTGGCACATGTCTAAAGTATATGGTGTGCAATCATATAACAACCCAAGCTAATCACAACCACAAAATGTTGCACAATGACAAATTTCAATCACACTGAGGTATCACACACCACTCATACAAGTATGTGAAATAGTAAAAGAAAAGGTTTTTGTACAATTCACAACGTGGGGTAATCACATCAATGGCATGCACATGGGGGTCATCACACCACTCAACGCACAATGCCACAAATGGTGCGTCACAATGCACAATGGGGTAATCACATCATGCATGCACAATGGGGGTAATCACACAGCTCACGCACAATGCACAATTGGGTGGCTGCACAATGTCCCCACCCACAAATGGGGGTATCACATCACGCAATGCACATGGGGGTACATCACACCACTCACGCGCAATGCCAATGGTGCTGCACAATGCACATGGGTGTATCACATCAACGCATGCACAATGGGGTATATCACAATCACTCACGCACAATGTACAAGGTGTTGCACAATGTCCACAATGGGGGGAATAAATCATCACCACTAATGCAAAATCGACAAAGGTGGATGCACAAAGCACAAAAACGGGGTATCACAATCATCTCACGCACAATGTACAAAGTGTGTTGCAACAAAGCAAAAGGGGGTATAACCCAAATGCACCGATGCAACAAAAGGGGTTGCACAATATTAGTAATGGTTTCCAATCGGAAGAAGAAAGGCCAAGCCAATTACCAAATACAACGGTATCTGAATTGGGGGCAATGACACAATTGAACCAAGCCAGACCACGAGGTGTGCTGAGTTGGGGCATGACCAATGAAGACAGCCAATAACCACGAGGTGTGCTGATTGTGGGGCATTCCTTGTCATTCAACCCCGTACACTTGAGACGGGACAACAGCTTGTCGGGCGTTCTGAGCAGCTCCTAAGGCAGCTCCTGAGCTACAATCCAAAGGATATCAGCAGTGGCTGAAAAGACGGAGCGCAGCTTCATGTTGCAGCTAGGTTGCTGTGAGGTGTATGAAATAAAGGAACCTGCCTAGAAGCTTCTTTCGCATAGGGAGAAAGAAAGCATGCACTGGCATAAGTTGTTTTGCAATGCCCTTTCATTTTCATCTACTGGCCCTGTCCTATACAACCGGCGAAAAAGAAAGCTCAGTCTGAACACCAACAGCAGCAGATTAGTTCCACATAGGAACCAAATTCAACAACGAAGCCAAGCCATGACCAGCAATTAGTTCTCCACATGGTGACCAAATTAACCAACGAAGCCAAGAGCCAAGACCAGGCAATTAGTCCACAACTGTGACCAAACCAACACGAACCAGCCATGACCGGCAATTAGTTATATTCCAACTTTGTGGCCAAATTACGTAAATGAAGCCAAGCCAATGAACCAATGGCTCAGGCCCAATAGAGTTGTCCAAATAGTGAAAAAGTACCAAACAACAGACCACACGACCAACTGACCAGGCATTATGTTCCACCAGATCCTGCAAACCATTTTTCTTCTGGACTGGTCCTCAATAAACAGTGAGTTGATATCTCTTCTCCATCACCTCAGCGAGTTATCTGGCTCTGCTCCAAAGCCCAGCTTGAAATCTCTTTCTCGTTTCTCTTTCTGCTCGCGAAAAAGCAAGATAGGATAGGACTGCTCCTTAGGTGGTTTATCAGGGTGGTGACACCCACTTGGTAGAGGTTAAGTTTCTATTTTTGCACTTCGTCGAGTCCCAGAACGAACGATTAGTACTACGTAAGGCGATTTATAGCAGGGTCATTTGCAGCATTCTCAGTGCGGGTCGGAGACGTGCACAAATTACATTGGCACATGGTGAAGGTTTGATAATGCTCAATGTCATTTTTGCACGCAATAAGAGTCCTGGCCATTACTTAACGGCGAACGCCGGAGGTTCCATATCGGAAGGACGGCAAAACAAGGTAGGGTTAAAATAGAACTGCTCGGGTAGGTGGTGGTTCGAATGTTGGGTAATGTAACTCAACATCATGGATAAGGGATGAATAACTAACAACATGGTTTGGGGATACATCATGTCGGACATGGGATCCAAAGTTCCACATGGTTATATATGCATGGTCCAAATACTAACCATTGGTCAAGATGGATATAAAATAAGATACACCTGGTAGGGGCGTGTATTTAGGGAGCCCCCGTCTTCCGGCGAAGGGAATGAGCTGCTCTACTCTTCCCTGACAAAGCTGCCATGGCTGTGCTTGACAGCGACTGCGAACACTACACGGCATCGTAGGGAATTTGGACCCTGCACCTGCTTGTGTTTGACGCTTCCTACAATTGAGCCAGTTTGTCGAACCGGGACAACTGGTGATATGTTAGTCTCAACAAATGGTTATCCCCAAGCCACATGTCACATGGTCGACATGAAAACTAACCATGGGTCCAATGGGTCGCACATGACAAAACCATGGTAAACATGTGCGCCATCTGCAATAAGTTAGATATGGATAGTTAATGACGAAGTCAACTGATAGTACATATGGTCAATATGGATGGTCAACATAGACAACTGGATAGTCAATATGGTCCTATGAATGGTAAACTAGTCCAACTGGTTAGTTTTATAGGTCAAATGGGTGGTCCAACTAGTCCAATGGATAGTCAAATATGGTCATATCAATGGGTAACCCGAGTCAACTGGTTAGTTTTAGGGTCATATGGGTGGCACAAATAGTCAAACGTGGATAGTCCAAATATGGTCATATGGATGGGGGGGGTTACAACGTAGTCAACTGGTTAGTTGTATTAGGGTCCTAAATGTGTGGTCACATAGTCAACTGATGAGTCAGAGCATAGGTTATATGGTGAGTTCAACAGTGTTAACTGGATGTCAATATGGTATAGGGGTCAACAATTGTCGACTGGTTGTCAATACAGTTACATGGTCAAGCTATGCATGTGATGGCCTGCGCTGGCTCTCCTAGCTGGATCGTTGGGAGACACAACCTGCTGGTTGCACTTTTGGTGGTTGGAATGCCTCTGGGGGTAACACTGGCTTGCTACATCATTTACAAAATAATAAACAATTGGACATTGAAAATTTGAACATTATTTACGATTACGCCCTGGCACGGGGCGTGGAGGTGATATTGAAGAACCTCCCGTTTGCATGCCCTACACGACTGAATGGGCCACTATGAGTTTTTTTGGTTCGCCGACTGCTGATGCCCTGAGCATGGATCTGCGCGAGAGCATACAGAAGACCTCTACTCTAAACAGCATGAGCTGCTAAATCCAAATACTATGATATAAATTTGAGGTTGATGAATACGATTTCTGAAAGACATATGGGCATGATGGTACGGATTGTTACATTAGCCGGTGCTAAGAAAAACCTAACATCTATACTTGGAGTTCCTCGCCTTTCTCTGTTTGCTTTTCTTTGACCGTTCCCCCACCACTTCCCCCTTTGGTCTGGTTTCGCATTGGTTAGCACCAGCCTCAAAAGTCCACGCAATGCAACACTGACCAACAAAGCGTTATGTGGCAAGCAGGCTTCATATTTAGTGATAGTTAATACAGGATGCCCGCAACCACCCATCGTATCCTCAGTGGGGTTAGGCTCCCTCAAAATGTCAACGCGATGCAAGACAAGCGCAACAAAGCTTACAATCATGTAATCAGCTTCACATGTATGTGAAGTTTTGACAGGATGCCGCACCCCTCTGTACCTCATTGGGGGAACGCAGCCGCAACTTCAACCAAAACGCAACGCATGCAACACAAGCAACACACTCATGTAGCAGCAGGCTTTCTCTTGATGTATGTTAACAGGATTCCGTCCCTCCTAGCCGCTATCCTCATTTGGTGTTGACGCTCAGCCCAACTTCACCATCTCTTCCCCTTGGCCCCTAATAGATGAATCACAACAGGGCCCCGCCAGCATCACCCGGCGGATCCAGGACCATCGTGTTCAATGTCCCTCCTTTAGAGCAGCTCTCTTCTAGAAAGCTCCTCTTCACTCCAGCTCCCTGAGTTCAATCCCCCCGTGCCCCCCGCCTCTTCGCACGCCTCCTTCCTGGCGCTGACTCCTTATCGCTTCTCGGCTCTGCTCCACTCCTCTGTTTTTGCTGCCTCCTCCTCCGCCGCGGCTGCCGATCCTCTGCTCCTGTTCCTCACCGCCCTCCTCCTCTGAACCCCCTTGCCCTAGAAGCTCTTGCCCGAGCGTGGGCGGAAGGGAGTCCAGGTTTAACAAGCATGCAGCTTCTTGAATAGCACTGCCTGCTGCTGCCCCATATGAACAATGCAAGATCGTCTGCTAGTTTGTCCAAGGTGGGCAAAGAGACAACCGAGACAGGTCGAAGTCGGGGTCAGCTGCTGCAGTGGTTCCAGAGGACCAACCGGGGGACACACCTTGCAACTGCCGCCGAGTCCAGTTTGTCCCAATCCCATGCCCGTGACCGGTACCGGGATTGGGGAGCCTTCTGTCGCTGTCTACTGCAGGAAGCTGCTTGGAACCTGGGTAAGATGCAGATTAGAGAGCACTTTCAGGGTAGACAAATTTTCTTCGTGTGCAATAGCCATACCCCCGAGCTCACCCACAGCACTTGGCGAAGGTGCTCACGTAGAGGTTGGGTCCAGTTGATACTCCCTTGAATCGCCAGTACGGCGCTGGCGGGTGCACCATTTTGTACTGTTAGTGGGTGGTGTCGTGTTTTGGTGCAGTTGCTCGGTTGTGTTGGTAGTGTTCGGTTTTGTTATGGGCGTGTAAGGTTTTGGTGTCTGTTAGTGTTTGTTAGTGTTGTGTTTTGGTACAGCCAGTGTGAGGGGGGTGTTGTGGGTTGACCTGTTTGGATGGGTTGGGCAGTGCTTGTTGAAGTTCGGGGCCGGTAGTGTTTTTGCTGATGTGTGTTAGTGTTGGGGGGAGTAGCCACACGGAAAGCCAAGAGCGCGACGCGCGCGAAAAGACAATACATAGTTCGAGGATAATATAATCCTGTTCTTCTTGTCTGTGCGTGTTAGTGTTTGTTAGTGCTTGTTAGTGTTAGTGTCTGTGAATGTTAGTGTTTGTTAGTGCTTGTTAGTGTTAGTGTTCGTTAGTATTTGTTTGTGTCTGTGAATGTTAGTGTTTGTTATTGCTTGTTAGTGTTAGTGTTTGTTAGTATTTTTTTGTGTCTATGAATGTTAGTGTTTGTTATTGCTTGTTAGTGTTAGTGTTTGCTAGTATTGTTGTCTTGTCTTTGCTTGTTACTTTTTGTCATTTCTTTTTGTTCTTCCTTTCTTTTTCCATTTATCTTTTTCTTTTCTTTTTTTTTCTTTTTTAGTGCTTGTTAGTGTTAATGTTTGCTAGTATTCGCTTTCATACCCGTGCATATTAGTGTTTGTTAGTGCTTGTTAGTGTTAGTGTTTGTGCTTGCTAGCATTAGTGTTAGAGTTTGCTAGTATTTGTTTTTGTGTCTGTGTGTGTTAGTATGTTTTACTGTTTGTTATTTTTCGGTACTGTTCGTTCACATGACCTGGACAAGTCTTTGAACTGTCTACTCTATTTAGTGTGCTCCCTGTTTTCTGTGGGTTATCTCATTGGGTGAATTGGCGAGTTGAAGATATGAGGTTCAGCCCAGAGTTTGGTTTGGAAACTCACTCTAACAAGTTCAAATTCAAAATTGGCATTAGTTTTGTTTAGTTAGAGCCTATTTTCTGTCTGGTGCACTTTCACAACCAAGTAAATATGTGAAAGACCCCACCCCCCACCCCCCCCGGAGGTGGTATGGCGGGCCTTGTCTTGTGTCAATAGGTGCCTGGCCTTCGACATCGCATGTAATATTTTTGTATTCGTGTTTGTTCGGTTTGCACCTCTTTCAGGTAGAGGTTTTGGGTTTTGCTGGGGTTGGATTTAGGTATGTGTGTGGGGTTGTGTTTTGGCTGTTTGTCTGAGTATCTGTTGTTTTGTGGGTGTATGGTGTTTGGTAGGTGGTTGGGTGTTTTATGGTATTTTTTGGGTTTGTTTTCTGTATTGTGATCTTTTGATTCGGGGTTTTTTTTTTTTTGTTTTTTTTTTTTTTTGTTTTTATTGTCTTCTTTGTTTTTGTCTTTTTGTTTTCCTTTTTTTTTTGTGTTTTTTTTTTTTTTTTTGTTTCTCATTCTTCATGGGGGTTGGGCTGGGGTAGGGGGGGGTGAGGTGGGGTGGAGGTGCCGTTGACAAGTGAGTTGAGCTGAGTTTTTTTCTCACTCACCATTCAAGGCATAGGTGTCTAACAAAGAGCCATCTATCTCCTCCCTCGCCTCCCCCGCCACACTCCCCACCCCAACCACACACCACGAAAACCTTCCCCACGCACACTTAACCTATCTCCCCATCCCACCACCATTTGCCAAAGGTCTTTTCAAGCTCTCACCAAGCTCTTAAAGGTTGGGACTCACACACTTACACACACATATACACACACAAATATCACACACAACCCGCACACACACACACACCCCCCCCCCCACAACACACACCCCCCCCTACCCCCCCCACACACACGATCAACTCCCCCCCCCACACCAACACACCCAACCCCACCCCACCTCCCCCCGTCCCTCACACACACAACCCCACCCCCCCCCCCGCCATCCCCACACCCCCGCCCTCACACGAAACACACAAACCCCCACACACACACAAACCCACCACACACCCCACACCACAAACCCCCCCTACACACTACACACACCCCCCCCTCCCACCCACCGCCTCCCCCCCCGGCCCCACCCCACCGCCCATTCCCCACACACAACCCCCCCCCGCTGCCACCACCCCCCCCCCCCCCCCCCTCCCCACTCCCGCCCCCCCCTCACCGGCCGCCGCCCTCTCCCCCCCCCCCCATTCCCACCCACCCCCCCCCCTCACCACCCCTCACCCCCCCCCCCCCTCCCCCCCCCCCCCTCCGCCTCGGCCCCCGCCCCCACACCCCCCCCCCAACCCCCCCCCCCCCCCCCACCCCCCCCCCCCCCCCTCCCCCTCCCCCCCACCAGGCCCCCCCCCCCGCGGATCCCTCCATTACAGGCCTCCCCCCTGGATCACCATCCCAAACTCACCACCCCCCCCCCCCCCCCCGCCCCCCCTCCCCCCCACCCCCCCCCCACCCCCCCCTCGTTTCATGCAACACACAAGCCCCACCTCCTCCCCCCCCCCCCCCCACCCCCCCCGCCACCCCACCCCCCACCCCAACCCCCCCACAACACCCCCCCCCCCCCCCCCCCCCCCATCCCCCCCCCCCCCCTCCCCCCTACCCCCCCCCCGCCCCCCCCCCCCCCCCCCCCCCCCCCCCCCCCCCCCCCCCCCCCCCCCCCCCCCCCCCCCCCCCGCCCCCCGGTCCCCCCCCCCCGCCCCCCCCCCACGCCCATGGTAAACCCCGCCCGCATCCACGCACCCCGCCCCCTCCCCCCCCCCAGAGGTTCCCCCCCCCGCCCCCTCCGAGCCCCCCCCCCCGCAGGCCCCCTCCCCCCCCCCCCCCTCCCCCCCCCCCTGCTCCCAGCCGCGCGCCCCCCCCCCACCATCCCCCCCCCCCCTCCCCCCCCCCCTCCGCCCCCCCCCCCCCCCCCCCCCCCCCCCTTCCCCCCCCCCCCCCCCCCCACCCCCCCCTCCCCCAGCCCGCCCCCCCCCCCTCCCTCCCCCCCCCCCCCCCCCCCCCTCCCCCCCCCCCTCCCCCTCCTCTCCCCGAGGGCCCCCCCCCCCCCCCGTCCCCCCCCCTCCCCCCCAGCCCCCCCCCCCCCCCCCCCCTCCCCCCCCCCCACCCGCGCCAGACCCCCCCCCAGCCCTCCCCCCCCGCGCCGGCCTCAAACCCCCCCCCCAACCCACAAACCCCCCCCCAACCTCCCCACCCCCCCAACCCCCCACCCTTCCCGCCCCCAACCCCCCCCCCACCCCACCCCCCCTGTGCTCTGGTCCCCCCCGCCCCCCCCCCCCCCCCCCGTCGCTACCCCCCCCGCCCCCTCACGCCCCCCCCCACCCCGCCCCCCTGCCCCCACCCCCCGCTCCCCTCCCCCCCCCCCCCACCCCCCCCCCCCCCCTCCCCCACCCCCCCCCCCCTCCCCCCCCGCCCCCCCCCCCCCCCCCCCCCCCTCCCCCCCCCCCCCCCCTCCCCACCCCACCTCTCCCTCCCCCCTCCCCCCCCCCCCCACCCTCCCCCTCTCCCCCGCCCTCCCCCCCGGCCCCCCCCCCCCCCCCACCCCCCCTCCCACCTCCCCCCCCCAGGCACCCCCTCCCTTCCACTCAACCCATTCAAGGTGGAGGTTTCCAACCGAGAGCCGTCTTCAGATCTATGAGACATGAGCAATTCCCGGCTTGCTCCTTCTGCGTCCATGTCACTCTGCTCTGTGTGAGAGTTGGGCAAGCTAGGTTCACTGTCAGAAGCAGCAGTCAGCAGGAGTGGTACATCCTCTTTTGAAAAGGTTTGAAACTGCAGCTGGTGTTGCTGTTGCTGCTGTTGCTGCTGTTGTTGTTGCTGTTGTTGCTGCTGCTGCTGCTGCTGCTGCTCCTGTTGTTGCTGCTGTTGCTGCTGAAGTTGCAGATGTGGCGGTGATAGTCTAGCTTGTGGTGGGGGTTGCTGTGAAATGGGATGGCTAAAAGGTGACTGTCCATGCGGCCGATCATCCTGCACCCCCTGGCTGGGCAAATCCCAAAGGTACTGCTTACTCAGTGCTTCAGCACTCGGTTGTCTTTGGCACTCTAGCCTAGCTTGTGGCGGGGGTTGCTGTGCAATTGATGGATCTAAATAGGAATGCACATGTGCCCAATCATTCTGGCTGGGCGAGTCCGGAGGGTACTGCTTGCTCAGTGGGAGGACACTCTGTTGCTTCTGGCACTCGAGCCGCTTTGGCAGCTGCATCTGAAGCATGAATTGCTTGCTCTGTTCACTGAGGGCTTCTGCACTGCCAGCAGTGTGATTTGAGTCAAACAGGCCCCTGAGTTCATGTAGGCAACTTTTGTCGGCCGCAGGTAGGCTGAAGCTGTGTCTGAGAGCGATCTCTGACGCCCCATCATCAATATAGTCACTCTTAGTAGCCTGCATACTCTTTACTGGAAGCATGTTCGCTTTGGGTTCCATCCCCCCATGGTGATGAGGAAAGACATCCAGAAAGGTAGCAGCTTTGTCCACCTCCTGACATGGAAGCATGGACGGTTTTGGGTCCTTCCCCTCATGGTGGTGAGACAAGACATCTGGAGAGGCAGCAGTGTTATCCAACTTCATGCAAGGACCATGCATCATGGGGTCAGGGACAGGTCCCAACAGTGCATTCCCATGATTGATCATGCTAGTTATGCCAGGCTCTAATACAGACCTCGGACGTCCAGCCAGAATGCCGGTGAACGTGGGGAGGAGCTCCGCAGATGCACCTCCACCCTGGTGGGAGGGGTTACCAGGATTTCTCATGCTAGCAACGCCAGGCTCTAATATAGACCTTGAGCGTCCATGGATGCATCCAGCCAGACTGCTGGAGAACGTCGGGAGGAGCTCTGCAGTTGCATCTCCACCCTGATAGGAGGGGTTCCCAGGATTGCTCATGCTAGGAACAACGCCAGGCTCTGATACAGACCTTGGGATGCGTCCAGCTAAACTACTCCCACCCTGGTTGGAGGGGTCCCCAAGATTGCTCATGCTAGGAACTCCATGCTCTGAGATAGAACTTGGGCGCCCAGCCAGACTGATCGGAGAATGATGAACAGTGAATGTCGGAAGGAGCTCCGCAGTCACTTCTAATTTGAGGGGTCTTTGGCACCCTTCTGTTTGGCTTGAAAGGGTGCACTCTGGTTTGGACGAATGCCGAAAGGGTCCAAAAAAGGGTGATCCTCCAAATGTGCTGTGAGTTGCACTGCCACTCTGATGGGAGGGCCCGTGAGTCTGCTGCAACAGCTGCCTCAGCTCAGCTCTACGAATCTTGATGCGTTGCTGGAACTGCTCAAGCTCTTGCAACTGAAAAATGATTTTTTCTCGCTGCAAAGGTGCAGGTCTCTGCCTTCCCATGGGAAATTCAATGGACTCCAAGCTGATGTCAGGGTTCATCCCATCAGAATATTAGATCTGCATGCTGAAGCTCACTCCACAGAAATGAAGTCGTGATTTACAGTCTTGAGAAAGCTTGATTAGCTACCTGTCGAACCTGCAAAAGAAAGCAACATTGCTTATTCAGTAATACAGGCTGGCTAATCTAAACAATGGAGGCTGAAATCCTTCAAAAGGTCTGAAGTGAGACAAGATTCTCGTTAGGCTACTCATGCATGTGAACTTCCACAGCAATGGTAGCTTTTATCCATCGCTTGTGCGCGCGCCTGTCGGTATCTGCTATCCCTACATCGAGATGGAGGGTAAACGCACCAGTCACCACAATCAAGTCGTTTATGTGGCGCTTCAAAAACACGAACGATGGCCGTTCAGGAGCCAGGGACGATGGTAGATTGATGAGGAGGATGCAAGGGTGCTTGACAGTCGAAATACGGTGGCGTTCCGTATATTGCCTCCAGACGTGTTATTGATTGAGCGGCTGTCGGCTGCTTGAGACTGCACGCCAGGTAAGTTGGTAGGAAGGGAATCAATTATAGGAATCGCGGAATATTCCCCGATCGGTAATGTGCCCCATTGGGCGCCTGTGGGGTGGGGGGTGTGGGGGGTGGGGGGGGGGGATGGGGGGCGGGGGGTGGGGGGGTGCTCACATGCCAGACGACCCTGGCATGTGGGTGAAGTGCCAGCTCGACAGAGCGAAAAAAACGTTTCCGTTGGTCAGTCCTCCCCCATCACATGGGGCTGAAGCCCCAAGTTCCCCCCGTGTCTCTCTCCGCCGTCTGTCCGTCTCTCCATCTATCTATCTATCTATCCATCTATCCATCTATCCGTCTGTCTGACATATGTCCAGGCGTTTGAACGATTCCGACCACCTCCGCACCCACAATTTTTGCTCATAGTTGGAGTGCGCATGACTAGAGTTATCAGCATCGCAGCGGTCAAAATCCTTTTCAAAAGTTGTTCAATGTTTGTAGCTACGAGTAGCTACTTTCTCTACTACTTCCGAAAATCCCTGCCGGCGACTGCTAAGATGATTTTCCGTGTCGCTGGCGACACGATCTTAGAACTTGTCTAGTTTATTGAACTGCATGCCGTTTGCAAACGTCAATTGGTGCGGTCCAAATGCAATTTGTGGGGCGAACCCTTAGGTTCCCCAGCGCATCCATTTTGCTCATCCGTTTTGCGCACCCGTTTTGCTCGCGGTAAATCGGTAATGGAGGGGCGGTAAAGAGATCAGCAGCTTGTTGTTACCGCCCCTCCATGGGTAGCGACTTCGGTACATCAGGCGTGCTGCCGAACAGATGTCACGAAACGGATGCGCAAAACGGGTGCGCAAAACGGGTGCGCTAGGGAACCTAAGGGTTCGCCTGCAAAATTGCATTTGGACCGCACCAACTGACGTTTGCATACGGCAGGCAGTTCAATAATCTAGCAAATGCTGTCACCTCTTCTCCGACTCGAAGCAAATTGCTTACAAGTTGTATGTGTTGTCACGTCACCTCATCTTCCTGGTAGATTTAAGTCAAACTGCGCCCCAAACCACTTGACGTTCGGATTCGGCTGTCAATTCACCTCGAAGGAGACTGCCTAGTCACAGCCCGAGGATGCGCAGCCCCAGTTTATGAGACAACGGCGCAACTGTGTACCAAAGCGCGGTCTACGAGACACACATTCCGCAAGAACAGGCACGAGTGCAGCAACAAGGTTACACACACCGCACACCGCCCACAAAACAACCCTAGTGACAGCGGGGCTCGGCGAGAGTCCCCATCCCCATTCCCAGCGGATCCCTATACTTAGGGCTGTCAATACCGTACGGTATTTTCAATTACCGTACGATATATCGTGATATACCGTACGGTATCGATACCGTACGGTATTTTTATACCCTTTTTTGGTAAAATCAGTATAAGATCAAGGGGATATAACAGGAAATACCGTTTACACGTCCATACACTTAAAATCAAGTGAAATGGACCAATACTGAGGGAGATAGAAAAACACGGTAATGTCGTGGTCTATTACAGTACGATATATTGTGATATATCGTACGATATAAATTCCCTGACCCAGACCCAGGTGCTTCTGACGAGAATCGAACCGCCGACCTGCCGAGTTGTAAGCCCAAGCCTAAACCGATTTAGACCAAAGACAGTAGATGATAACAATGGCCACTTTTCCTGGCAGTGGAAACACCACCGCCCCCGAGGGAACGGACTCCGAACATTATTGTCTTCCGGCAGTGAGGATAGAACTTCTCCCGTTTGGCGTGAGCTTTACCCCACGGGGTCTGGACCATACCGCCCTCCAGACTGGGCTAAAGTAATGTCAGTCACCCATGTTGGCGTATTCATACCTGAGTCCAACGGTATTTCCATGGGTCCAGCGACTGGCTGAAGCAGGGTGTTCCGGATAGAGGTGAAGGATCTTTACATCGCCGGGTAGAGACCCGAATCGAGAAGCAAACAAACACGATATATAGTGCGGTAAACACGATATATAGTCTTTACCGTACGATGGATGTTTAACATACATGAGCCCCTTGTAATCGACCCACTGGTCAAGTCGTTAAACACAGTTTCCTTATTTCTTAGGGACCCATGTTCGATCCTCGCAGGGGGTCGAAACGGATGAGTCGCATTCCACTAACGGGAGTTGGATCGCCTTACCTCGGAGGGCACTTAATCGCGTACGGATTTCAGAGATGTGGACTGTGGACGCGGTGCAATAAATAATGTTAATACCCACCGTGGATGAACACACTGCCTCTCGATTCGGGTCTCTACCCGGCGATGTAAAGATCCTTCACCTTTATCCGGAACACCCTGCTTCAGCCAGTCGCTGCTGGACCCATGGAAATACCGTTGGACTCAGGTATCAATACGCCAACATGGGTGACTGACATTACTTTTTACCCAGTCTGGAGGGCGGTATGGTCCAGACCCCGTGGGGTAAAGCTCACGCCAAACGGGAGAAGTTCGATCCTCACTGCCGGAAGACAGTAATGTTCGGTGTCCGTTCCCTCGGGGGCGGTGGTGTTTCCACTGCCAGGATAAGTGGCCATTGTAATCTTATTTTTTTCTTGTAATCTTTCTTTACGATGGATCCCAAAAATACCGTACGGTTTGCTTATTTTACCGTACAATTTATCGTACAGTACACGGTAAAATAAATACCGGGCGGTATAAAGCTTGACAGTCCTACCTATACTACACACAAGGGCGGTCACGCCCTTGTTACCGCCCCTCCATGGGTAGGGTTCTCAATGTTCAGTAAGAAGGTAGCAAGGCGGCAGATTCTGGGCTTTAAAGTACAAGAAATTGTAAATTTCTAGTAATTGCATGACCTAAAGCTTCCGACCTCAATGCTGCAGCTTCCAAGACCAGCCCAAAACTGACAAGCAGGTATTAACTAACCCCAGCTTCCCACTTGTGGATTACATACACTAATGTAAGACAGACGTTGAACTTCATTTTCTATATTGTAACAAAATAGTCTGCAAAACTTAGATCCTTTAGCTTTCCGGAGCGTTATATCGTGAGTACTGACACAGGAAAGGGACTAGGGCAAGTATGCTTACATGCGTGATACCATGTCAGGCGACATGGCAGGTATAAGAAGGGAAAGGCGACAATACCTTAGGGTACTGCCGCCGCTGGGTGCCGGCCCTATCGGGCAGAGGCACTACAGCGGAAGCTACCAGGCGGGAAGCCTGGCGCACTAGGACACTCTAGCTGGACCGGGAGAACCGGTCTATAACATCCCCCCCAATTCCTGGTATTCTTCATTCAGAAGAATTGCTGGAATTAGGAGGTTTAAAAGAAAAGGGAAGCTAGAGTGAAAAGAAATAGCTGGTGCATAAGGGAGCACAAGGGCATAAGCTCTGGCTGTCCAGTGTCATCAAGGAATGATACTTTTCTCTTGGGGACATATGCCAGTACATTCAGGAAAGGAAAAAAGGGCAAGAGCAGTACAGTGTGGCTATCCAGTATTATCTAGATAAGACTCGATTCCAGCTGTGAAGCTTCCAGGAAGGTGCAGACAGGGGGCTTTGTCTATTTATCAAAGGACTGGATGTCAGCTGTGTAGCTGCCAGGAATCAGAGCATGTCAGATCAGATCAGATCTCACATGAAGGATAAGGGGATCTATGGATCAATGTTCTGTATCTGGTCATGCTAGGCTATGAAACTAGAAAGGGGAAACTAAGGTCAGTAAACTGAATACTCCCCCTGATCAGGGATAGAAAGGATACCAGATCAAAGGATGACAGTCTAGTTAATCCATTTTTAGTTTGCCAATGCAGCCAATCTTGGATCTGAAGTCACAGAACTTGGCCCTGGGGAGGGCCTTGGTGAGCATGTCAGACATGTTGGCAGCAGTAGGGCAGTAGTGGCAGCAGTATCCAGTTCAGCTTGATGCCCTCCTTCTTGGACTGTTCTTTGAGGAAGTAGAACCTGGTCTCCATGTGCTTCAGCCTGGAGGATAGCTTCTCTTGGTTCCAGGCACTGAGTGCAGCTTGGTTGTCACCATTGATGGTGAGGGCAGGAGGAGCTGTGCCTGTGATGACAGAGTATTGCAGCTTTCTCAACCACATTCCTTCTTGGGCTGCAGAGGTGGCTACCATGAACTCAGCTTCTGTGGTGGACAGGGCTGTTGCAGATGCCTGGATTTTAGATGCCCACGAGATTGCTCCCCCTTGGTTGAGGAAGACAAAGCCTGTTGTGGACTTTCTGGTGATGGGGCAGGCAGCATGGTCAGAATCACAGTAGCCGATGAGGGGCTTGTTAGAGTAGGTGTAGGTGATTCCAAGGTCTGGTGTGTTAGACAAGTACTTCAGGATACCAGTGGCAGCTTCCATGTGGTCATGGAGTGGGTGTGCACTGTGCCTGGCCAATCTGTTGACTGCTTGGGCAATGTCAGGCCTGGTGTTGACTGCAAGGTAGTTGAGGGAGCCAACAATCTGGGCAAGGGGAAGGCCTGTGGCTGGAGTGTCCTTTTCAGCATATGGTAGTTGTGCATCTGGGAGGAGAGGGATTGGGAACCTGGTGCTGTTGGGCTCATCAGGAAGCATGTTGAGGGCACGAAGGAGGTCTTGAATGAATCTTGACTGACAGATGTGCAGTGTGCCGGTTGAGACATTTCTGGTGATCTCATAACCAACAAAGACAGAGGGGTCACCTAGATCTCTAGTCTTGTAAAGCTTCATGATGCTGGTTTTGTACTGGTGGAGTAGGTCTTTGTCAAAGGAGAGGAGTAAGAACTAAGAAGTCATCTACCCACAGTAGGACCCAGATGAGGGGTCTGTGACAGAGTTCAGGGGACGTGAGGAGACCAGGAACGAAGTGTTTAGACAACTGGACAGTTAAAAGAGCCGAGGGACGCCTCTTGAGAGAGGAGTCCTGACGGCAAACCCCGAAACCCTTAGGTTACGGGAAAGGACAGACGCGATAGGTTGCGTAGCCAAAAGGACAGGTAGAACCAACGAACAGCTAAAGCTGACACTCCACCTGTTCTAACTGCCAAGGAAATTATACCTTAAAAACTTAAACAATAAACTTCGAAAAAGAAATCTGAAACTCAAAAGCAAGCAGAAAATAAATCTAAGAGAGAGACATCCTCAAGGGCGACACCGATACTTCCAATATCATTCTAAGATTTAACCAACCTAAATGTTCATCTAGGGAGGGGAAAGAGCGCAGAAAAGTACCACACTCCACCTAACTGAAGCAACCTCTATTTAAGCCAATCAGGGCTAAAAGAGGTAAAACAGTTACTCAGACCTTGCAGGCCATCCTTGGACCGCAGGTGTAAAAATCCCAAAACCAGGTGCAATTTCTACCCAAAAGAGGGGAAATCAAACAAAAATAATAATAATTCCAAACAGATCTACCAGCGAGGTAGTCATGACCAGAGACTCGAGGTAAAATCAACCCCCAAAATCCAGTGCGACAGGTCTATACAAACTACATACCCATTCACCATCGCTACAGGATTGGAGTCGTACAACACTCGAGGTGAAGCAAGGGGCAGTGAACCTGAAGCAAATTAATATACAGAAATCACCGCAGGTGGGCATCGAAACCCGCGACTCCCGCAGAGATGGCAGGTATGCACCATGCTAATCCATTCACTCCCGATTTCAACTTATTCCATCAGATAGCAAATAATTGCAATGTCCAAAGATTCAGCAGAAACCTGAACTGCAGAAAAATCACTGCAAATCAATAAACCTGGGGCGAAGCTTGTACTTGACCAAACCAAGCATACCATTCATACTCCAAAAAACCTCTGCGGGGAGAGGCTTAGTGAAAGTATCAGCCAACTGCAAGGAGGTATGCACCTTAGTAACACCGATGCGCTGGCTTAGAACCAAATCCTTGATGTAGTGATGCATTATATCTATGTGTTTAGCCTTGCTCTCAAGCTTGTAGTCCTCTGTCCATGACAGAGCTACAGTGGCATCACATTTGATAGTAATCAAGTGAACAGGCAATCCCAGGTCTACCCTAAGATGCTTGAGCCACTGAACTTCCCTCGCACAACCAGCCAAAGCTTGATACTCAGCTTCCCCAGTACTAACTGCAGGGGTGATTTGTCGCTTGGATACCCAATTGACAATCCCACCAGAAGCTAGAAAAGCAAGACCAGTTTGAGATCTCCTGTCCTCCAGATCCTCACCAAAAGATGCATCACTGTAAGCAAGGAGCTCAAATTTTGGGTCATGAGTGTAGGCAATACCAATATAAGTATGCTTGCGAAGGTACACCAGAATCCTCAGAGCTGCATTCCAGTGAGCCTGAGTAGGCGCTGCTGTGGATCTAGAAAGTTGACTAACAGCAAAAGCAATATCAGGTCTTGTGCAAGTGGACAAGTAGATGAGGCTACCAACCAGAGAAGCGTACAAAGTGTTGTTAGGCAGAACAGGACTGCCAATGGCATGAACTGTAACTGACTTAGACACCATGGGCACCTCAGACGTAGCCTTCAACTTCTCTTCCCCTGCATTAAGCTTGAACCGCTCAACCATCCCATTAATAGCATTATGCTGGCTGAGTACAATCTTCACACACCGCCCCTCATCATCAAGGGTAACATTACAGTCCAATGAGAGGAACTGTTCAGGTACACCCATTTCTGTAATAACCCACCCGTTCTTACGCAAGATGGTAATAAGTGCATCATAGAGCACGAGCTCATCAACGGCAATCCAAAAGTCGTCGACATATGTCAGGACCCAGGACCACAAGCCATCAGCATCCAGGCGCACAAAAAGTGCTGGATCAGAGAGCGTCGGTCGGAAACCTGCAAGGCGAAGAACCTGCAGGACATTGTCATGCCAAGCTCTAGGGGCCTGCTTCAATCCATACAAGCTCTTCACAATGCGACAAACCAGGGGTTTTCCATTAGGGCCAACCTTGATGAAGCCTTCAGGCTGCCTCAAGTACAACTTGAGTTTGGGATCTATCACTCCATGAAGGAATGCAGTCTTCACATCAATTTGCCTATAGAACATCTTACGATGAACAACACCTGCAAGTAACACCCTCAAAGTCGCTTTAGAGGTGACCGGAGCAAAAGTCTGGTCGTACTCAATACCAGGACGCTGCATGTAACCTCTAGCCACAAAACGCGCTTTGCAGCGCTCCACTCTTCCATCCTTACCCAACTTCTAAGTAAATAACCATCTGGCAGACATAAGTCTGTACTCATCCCCCGGATGAGGCTCCAGAATCCAAGTACCATGACCCTCGAGGGAAGCGATTTCATCTCTCATTGCTAGCTGCCACTCTTCCCTCTCAGGGTTATCGAGCGCTATAGCTTGAGCATAAGAAAGCTCACACTGGATGGAGATAAAAGCAGCACCAACTGGTTCTGGTACCTCTTCTGCAGAACCATCAACAGACGGGGGTGGAGGGGATCGCTCCACCTCATCAGAAGTATCACTAGCAATAGAAGGAGAAGGGGAAGGAACTAAAACATCAGGAACCGTAACATCTGGCACTGAAGGGTATCGCTTCAATACCGATTCATCTAATAAACCAAACTCAGGAACCTCCCCACGCATCCTCCCACTTGATCTAACTCCAAGAGCAGAAGGAAGAGGGGGTGGACGAGGCTCCCGAGGTGTAACCTTCGAGAGCAGTGATTGTATCACTCTCCCAGGAGGTAGCTCTGGACGTCGAACGTCCGGCGCATCTCCCACATCACCTAACCCAATCCAACCTGGGGCTGGCATGCTCATAGCAGACGCTAGAGTAGAATCACTGGCGGTATCACTAGAGTCAACATTACCTAAGTCACTAGGCAGTTGCTCATCCCGAGCAATAGGAAGCTGCAGAACCTCCGGCTCGAACAATGGGTTACCACTTTTTTTTTTTTTTTTTTTTTTTTATACATGCATACAATTTACAATTTGCAGTTTGGGGGGCGAGTTCTAAGGCAACCATTACATTACATGTTAAAGTATACTTGACACCGCGAGGGTGTATGAGACTCTGTGCTTTAAACAAAAAGAAAAAGCACCCACAAAGCAAAAAACCCCATTACATCAGGGGTGTGTCGAGGACAAACAAACCAAACTCCCAACCACCGTTTTGGTGGCGTAGGTATTAAACCCCTTAGAGCCGGACCCAGATCTCAACCACTTACAGTGGCGGAGGTAAGAAGCTAACAAATGAGAAGTCACAAGAAGAAGAAAAAAAGGGATGATAAATTACGGTGCCACTAAGCAGTCCAGGGCTTCCTGTCTTGCTCTTCTACAAGTAGAAAGATAGTCGGCTAGGTTGCTCCAAAAAGACTTAGTGCCATTTCCATTCATAAAGGTTCTGAATGTGGAATCGCAGAATTCCACATTCCATACGGTTAAGTTGGTATCCTCATGGACATGCCTATAAATATCTGTAAACAGCTTCTGGTAGCGGAGGCGAATATCATTATAAAAAGGGCACTCAAACATATGCATTTCATCCTCAGGTTTTTGGAACCCACACATTTGACAGTGTCTCATTGAGCGAGGGATGTGTGCTCTATCCACCACCCTCATTCTTTCTGTGTTCAGCCAATGGGAACCCATTCTAAACTGTGCTATAGAACGAATCTGATCCTGCTTATGTAAGGCGGATGTAAAGGGAATCAAGCCATTCTCATCATTGCTGTTGGCTGCGAACCATTTTTGGTATCGGAGGCGTTTAAAGCCAACCCTTCTCTCATCAGGGATGTCTCTAACTGCATTGGTGTCACTTGGGTACTTAAACCTCCATGACTCAAAAACTTCAGACATAATACCTTCGACATCGACAGCCTCCAAAATGTTGATGTTTTTACTGGATCCTAGCTTGTGGAGAGCACAACGCAAGTCATGAACCCAGCCAGTGTTGGAGTCAAAAGATTCCTCAAGAGCCATTCTAATGAGATCCTCAGGTTCTTTATGTATGGTCTTGTTCCAGAAGCGCAAAGCTTGTTTAAGCCAAGCAAGACACAACGGGGTTCTACCCAGCTCTTCCATGACAATATTAGATGTAGTAGATTGGCAAACACCCAACATTTGTTTAAGTATACCTCTATGCCATTTCTCACAAGCATGGTCATTTGAGATAAGTGTGTTGTTCAGAATAGAAGGAGCCCACACCTCACAGCCAAAATTCAGGATAGGTTGTACAAGAGAATCAAACAGGTGGGTGAGAATATCAATATTGTATATCTCCATAGTATGGCATCGCCTACGGAGCATGTGGTGTGCCTTTTGGGCCTTAGTGAGCATCCTAGAAAAAGCAGCTTTTGCACGATTGCTTGAGTCACCATCCACAAAGAGGGATCCCAAGTAGATAAAAGATAACTTTGTAGAAAATTGTGCTCCATCATAGACAAATTTGTAATCAGGATCCATGCGGGCCTCATCACAGAATTGCTTGTTGAAAACGACAATCTCAGTTTTCTTTATATTCACAGCCATCTTAGTAGCCTCACAGAAATCTCTCAGACAGTCAAGCATCGCTTGCATATCTGCCGGGGATTCTGCCATTATAGCTAGGTCATCAGCATAAAGTAACAGTTGCAGAATCTTTCCCCTAAGCTCAGCCCCTACATTTGGGAGCTTGGATTGGAGGAACGATTCAATTCTATCAATGAACAGACCGAATAGGAGTGGGGATAGGGGGTCTCCTTGTTTAACTCCTACAAGGGATGGAAAGGAGGATCCAATGTCCCCATGTAGGCGAACTTGGAAAACAACATGAATATACATGGACTTCAGAATACTGAGATAGGGGTCCTTGACTCCTAGCCTTGCTAAGCAATCCCATAGCAAGTCTCTGTTGACCCAATCATAAGCCTTCTTGAAATCAACAAAAGCCACAAAGAGTGGTTTTTTCTTTTCTCTATATTTATCTACAATATGGTTAAGAATGAATGATGCATCTGCAGTACCCCTACCACTTCTAAATCCATATTGGCCAGCGGCTCTGAGGTTGAATTCTTCTGACCAATCATCTAGTCTACGTAGCATGCAAAGGGAGAAGATCTTTCCTAAGGAGTTGCTCACCGCAAGACCTCGATAGTTGTCCTTGTCATACACACTGCCTTTGGATTTGGGTACGGGTACCAAGGCAGCTGCAGCCCATTGGCTAGGGTAAGAAGTCTTCCAGATGAGATTAAACAGGTTAGTCATAGCTTGTACAAATCGGGAGTTGGCTTCATGGGAAGCAAATCTGTACCATTCTGCAGGGATACCATCTACCACTAACAAGGAAAGGGGTCTCTACAATTTTATCTAGGCCGCTAGCTCCACCTTCTCCCCTTGAATCACTAACAGCCAGGACAGAGGGTGGGAGGATAGAGAATGGAAGGCAGCGAGTCGGAATAATTTCCGCAGTCTTGGTGTCAGGCACAAAGACAGGGGAGACATTGGGGGCAGCAGCATGCCGAGAACGTAGGTTCATATGGAAAACTGCTCCCACATCCGTTTCCATCTGCCCTGAGTCCTGTAGAAGATATTCTAATGCTGCCGGTTCAGTACGCCCCTCAGTGACGGCCAAGGGAGAACCAGAAGCAAAAGAACTCCCATCATACACCAATTGCCCATCGACGAGCACTGGGCCAGTGCCCTCAAAAAAGGTCACGTCACGAGCCTCAATCACTTTGTGCAACTTTGGAATCCAGACCTGGTAGGCCTTCGACACCACACTATACCCCACCAGTCTACCCTGGATACTCTTAGGATCTAATTTCCCCCGCTTCTTCCCATCTAGCAGGGTTACATAGGCTATACACCCAAAGACGCGGAGGTGGGACACCTCGGGGACGCGCTGATAGAAAAGCTCATAAGGAGTCTTTCCATCTTTCGTCTTTGTGGGCAACCGATTTCGAAGGTACGAAGCAGTCAAGAAGGCATAGGGCCAGAAACCCTTGCTCATCCCTGATTCTATCAGCATCGTACGAGCCATAGCAGCAACGACCCCATTGAACCTCTCAGCAACCCCGTTTTGCTGTGGGCAATACACGCTACTATGTTCGTACGTCGCATTTACCTCATGAAGCCAGTCAACAAACCATTTGACCAAAAACTCTTTTGCTTGGTCCCCCCTAAGCGTTCGAAATGCTACCCCTAAAAGTTCCGCACTCCACTTCTTAATCTTCTTAATTGTAAATTGGATCTGCCATGCAGCATCCGATTTCAGTCTAATCGGAATAACCGCACTCCACCCAGAAAAATCATCAACTATGACAAGAAGATAAAGTTCCCCTCGCAACCCAGCACTGAACGGAACCATGATATCAATATGTATCAATTCGAGCGGCGCGTGAGTATTCCTAGTACGATTTGGGTATGGCTTGCGTATGGCCTTACCCAAACAACACGCATCACAAGGTTCCTGTGAGAACTTTTGAAGTGCAGCCCTGGTAAAGTTGGGTCCGCCAGTAACAGTGCCGGCGTGCGACAACATGTGCATAGCGGGTTGACCAGGATGACCAATTCTGCGGTGCCATAGTTTCGCAATGTCACGACACGTGACTATAGGAAGAGTTCGGTCAGGAGTAACAATTCCAGCAGAAAACGCCGCAAAGAAAGAGGGTGACGTCCCCAGTCAAACTCCGACTAGCCCCACTGTCTAAGTACCAGGTAGCTTCGACACAATCATCAGCCTGAGCAGGCGCCCAGGCTGTTTCAACACTAATGAGCACGGGTAAGGGGGGTTGTGCATCTCACTTCTTTGCAAGTAGAGCAATCTGAGCCATCAATGCGGTATATTCAGCACGGCTGACTGGTGCAGCTCCTCCTCCACCTCGTGGTGGTGGCTTCTTCTGACCGCCACGACCTCCACGAGCAGCACCACGAGGGCGAAGCTTCGGGAACTGCGTCCAGCAAGTTTCCGAAGCGTGTCCAGGGCGAGGGCAGTAGATGCACTGCGGCACTCCACTGCCCTGAGGTAATCCTGTAGCAGCCATTGCTGGCAAAGGGGAGGGGAGGTGAGTGGGGGTTGATTTGACCCATGGTGGGTAGTGAGGGTGATTAGACAGCAGCCTCTGGTTTGCTGTGTCTATGGACTCATAACGATATTGCACTTCAGCAAACGTGATCTGATTCTCAACAAACTCAGGACCACTGAACATGGTCAGCAAACCGGAAAATCGAGGATGAGATGCACCAGCGATCGCGATCTCAATACATTGAAATTCGGAAACTATCGTACCCGATTTGAGTAGCATGAGTGCCAACCTTTTCACCCTATTGAAATAGGTTGTAGGGGATTCAGAGTAGGTCATCTGAACCGCCCTCAAATCAGCTACCAGTTTCGGTCCCAATCTACGAGCATGCTGCACTGCCCACGACTCCTCCTCATCATAGATCTCCTGACAAGAACCATAGTGCCTAAGGACCTCCTGCAACTCCTTGCTCATTGTGAGTAACATGTAGGAAAAGGCCTTTTCCTCATTGCTAACCCACACATCAGAGCCATCATGTAACCTAAGCCTGGCCTCAGCCCCATATAGAGCCCTGATGGCCTCAGCATCAGAAACACGATCAGGAAAATGAAAGTCAACAGGAGGCAGGGGTGTCCTAGAAGCCTGCTTGAGACGCTGCAATTTCGCCATCTGCTGATTCAGTTCAACTCGGTACGCCTCTACATTCCTATCCATCTCTTCCTCCGTCAACGGAATCAAATCAGGGGCACCCCTCAAATCCCACTTGAGCACTGCACTCGTGGACGTCTTACCCGCGAGGGGATTGACCCAAGAACGCCTGGCGGCATTCTCAGCATCAATCCCCGGTTCACCTCCACCTTCTTCACCAGCAATGCCTGTCACAGAAGAGACCTCAGACGAGTCCTCAGGGAGAGGCTCGTTCCTAGCTCGCTCCTCCAGATCGGCAGGAGTAGGCCTGCCGGAGCTTCCTGTAGGGCCGAAGGTCCTCATTGAAACAGAGCCACCGGCAGCGAGGACTCCAGCGGTCACAGACGATGCCGAAGGTCCGGCTCCTCCAGCGTGGGCAGAGCCCCTGGGCGGAGAAATAAAGCGATGAAATGGCCGGCCAGGGTTTACCCCGCCAGCGCGTGTCCACATTGACCGCATGGTTGAAGGCGCTCCCGCTTGTTGTCGGGAGGTCGATCCAGCCGTAACACGACGTTGTAGCCACTGTGCAACTGCAGGCACAGCGCTCGGGACAACCTGGTTGCCAAGGTTCGCCAAACGTAACGCAGGAATGACATTGAACAGCCACTCCTCGTAATTCTCGTAGTCGAGTTTGGCGAGGTCCTTAATCATCGACAGGTTGACTGACGACATGATGCCGAGCTTCTCAACGTCCGCAGTGGCGTACGCTTTAGCGCAACTGATGAGACCTTAACCTGACAGAGTTCAGGGGACGTGAGGAGACCAGGAACGAAGTGTTTAGACAACTGGACAGTTAAAAGAGCCGAGGGACGCCTCTTGAGAGAGGAGTCCTGACGGCAAACCCCGAAACCCTTAGGTTACGGGAAAGGACAGACGCGATAGGTTGCGTAGCCAAAAGGACAGGTAGAACCAACGAACAGCTAAAGCTGACAGTCTGTTGTTGGGGCCAGGTAGGACAAACAGGCCCTGATCTACATAACTTCTCTGAATCCAATAGCAGTCATATCTTCTTTGACTTTGAGGTACCATTGGCGGGATGCCCGCTTGAGGCCATAGAGGCATTTCCACATGCGGCAGACTCTGTGGTCTTGTTTAAAACCAGGTGGTTGGGTGCAGTACAGTTCTTCTTCAACTATGCCATTGAGGAAAGCAGTGGAGACATCTAACTGTGCTAGGTGTGCTTTGGGGTTAGCTGCCATGGAGAAGATGTAGCGGATAGTGGCATGCTTAGCAACTGGGCCAAACACTTCATCACAATCCATGCCTGGGCGCTGTGCATATCCTTTGGCTACTAGCCTGGCCTTGTATCTAACAATCTCACCATCAACTGACTGTTTGATGTCGAAAACCCATTTAGTTCCTATTGCTTTGGATCCTTGTGGGAGTTCTGAGAGAGACCAGGTGTTCATGTCTGCAAGTGCTGCTAACTCTTCTTGCATAGCAGCTTTTCATTCTTTAGCTTGGGGATCAGAGAGTGCTTCTTTTTCATTTTTAGGTATGATTATCTGGTCTGCAGCTAGAAAAGCTAGGAAGTTGGGTGAGTGTCTGTTTCTGCCACTTCGTCTGAGTTCAACTAGGGAAGAATCTACTTCTGGTGGTGGAATGGTAGGGCTGTCAGGGATGACTGCCAGTTGGTTTTGCAAAGGAGCAGGGCTTGTTGGATCTACTGGAGGTTGGTGTGGGGGATTGTGTTCATCTCCTTGCTCTACAGTATTGTTGTGGTCAGGTGCACTGGCTGCGGGCATGATACTAGGTCCTGTGGGCTGATAGACAGTGCTAGGGTCGAATGAGAGTCCATCTGGAATTCCCCAAGCTGGGGGGTTTAGCTTGATATTTGGCTAGCCTTTCGTTAGTTATAGTATTGCATGTCCTGGAGTTCAGAGGGTGTGGTCACAGGTGGGGTATGGGGGACTGTGTCATCATCAATCTCTACTGGGATGTCTTCTTCATAGTTTCCTAGGACTACAGCATCTGAACCTGGGAATCCATTCTGTCCTGCTAAGTTTTCGAATTCATTGAAAGTGATGCCTCTGGCATCAAAGATCTTGTGGGTAGAGTCTACAACTCTGTAGGCTTTTCTTGATTCTGAGTACCCAAGAAGTCTAGTGATTTTTGCTGAGGGTGAGAACTTGAATGATCTGGATTTAGGTGGGACATGGACATATGCAGTGCACCCAATGGTCCTGATGTGTTCAATCTTAGGTTTGGTTCCATGGAACATTTCAAATGGGGTTTTGTTAGACTCTGAGGTGGGGGAGAGGTTTCTGAGGATGCTTGCATTCTTTACCATATATGCCCAGCATCTGTTAGGGAATTTAGAGGAGAGCAGGAGGGCTATAGATCTGTCATGCAGGGTTATGTTGAGGCGTTCTACTGCACCATTGGTGGATGGGTTACCTAGGACTGTGAAGTTAAGGGTAATTCCTTTCTGTTTGCACCTGTTTGTGAATCTAGTGCATATGTATTCAGATCCATTGTCACAGAATATGGATCCTACTTTGTTCTGGGTGAGAACTTCATACCGTTCAAGTTCTGTGATGGTGTCCCTGGCCACTGTATCCTTTGTTTCGTGGAAAGTAACAATGGAGTATTTAGAGTAGTCATCTAGGATGCCTTGGAAGTAAAGGCTGCCATTGAGGCTGGGGATTTTCATCTTTCCACTCATGTCAATGTGAGTGATGGCCATGGGTCGTGTAGCTCTGGTATGGGATGTGGGGTAAGGGTTTTTGTCCATTTTAGAGAGAACACAGATTTCACAGGTTTGTTTCCTCATTTTGTTGAATGCAGATGGTGTGATGTCGTTGCCAATGACCATGTCTTCTGAGGCCATTCTAGCTAGGGAACTGTAGGCTAGGTGACCTAGTCTGATGTGTTGGAGTTCGGCTGTCATAGGTGTTTTCCTAGACACAGCTGCTAAAGCTACAGCTGTGTTGAATTCAGAACCTCTGATCAGTGTAGGATCAGCCTTGACAATAGGGACTAGGTAGAGGCTTCGTTTCTTAGGTCCTGATATGAAAATTTTGTTGTTGATGGACATGGTGCATTCTTTAGAGTTGAATTGGATTTCCATGGTGGGGTTATTTTTGATAGCTGATGCCATGGAGAACAGGTTTGGTGTGTTTGTGTCTGAATTGAGATGAACGTTGAGGAGTTTGTGGATCTTCCCATTTGCCCCTCTGATAAGGGCTGTGCCAGACTTGTTGATGTAGGTGTGACCAGAAGCTGTGAGTACTTTAATGGGTATTATGTCTCTGATGTCATGGAGGAGGGTCACCAGTCATGTGGGAGGTGGCGTCTGTGCCCATGATCCAGTTTCTGTATATGCTGCGTGTGTGTCTGGTTGCATTGAGGGCAAAATGAGTGTTGGAAGAAGTACTTGGGAGCTGTTTTTGTGATGCTTGTTTGATAGGCTTGAGGTTTTCTAGGGGTTCTAAGAAAGTGTGGTCTATGGGTCTCCTTTCGAGGATGGAAGGAAAAGTGAGCCATGGGTATGGTAAAGGGTCTGTGTCAGGGTCTTTGACTTGCTGAAAGTATAAATCTCCATATGCATCCTTTAGGTCGGCCATGATGTCGTCTGTGTGCTCTATTTGGCTGTATTTAGTCTGTTGGGCTGGGATGGGGACATCTGGTTCACTAAGAAGATCTTGACTACGGCATTTATCCTAGATAAGGGCATGTCTAAGTTCTCTGATTGCATCACCTTAAGATCCTCAGAGACATCCTTGATCCATAGGGCAAAGGCTGCTGCATTGGATGCCGATGGTGCATCCATTGGGAAGCAGGTCTTGGATCTAGGATATATAGAGGGAGGGGGGGGAGGGCTTGCGAGGCCGACGGGGTTATAGGAGACGACGGGAGGGGAGGAGATGGGAACTGATGGGTAGGCGCAGGGATTGGGGTCTTGGGAGTTGCGAGGCAACAAACTGGAGTGATCCAGCGAAGGGTGCCTGAGCGATGACAAGTTTTATGGGCTTGTGATCCTCGTCTTCTGGAGTTGCGGGGGCAACAATCAAAAGCACTGCGTATACCGGGGAACTCGGGATCAACGGGCAAGGACTACAGATTTTGATGCAGCTCAAATCTGATGCAGTGGAAGACGCGACGGCGTGGTAGGCGATAACCTTTAGCTTCCCGGAGCGTTGTATCGTGAGTACTGACACAGGGAAGGGACTAGGGCAAGTATGCTTACATGCGTGATACCATGTCAGGCGACATGGCAGGTATAAGAAGAGAAAGGCGACAGTACCTCAGGGTACTGCCGCCGCTGGGTGCCGGCCCTATCGGGCAGAGGCACTACAGCGGAAGCTACCAGGCGGGAAGCCTGGCGCACTAGGACACTCTAGCCGGACCGGGAGAACCGGTCTATAACAGATCCCGCTTAGAGATCACACTTATTCAGAGTCAGCCCGTTAATTACGCAATTAAACCTGCCAGATTGTTAGGCCCAGTAGGCAGATTCACTGCACCTCCTACTTATGTTATGGTACGCCTTTCTGTTTGTACCATACCTACCTCCGGCACTGTTCCACCCGGCCAGGTCTACGACTCTGGACCAGTAGCCAGCTAGCAGGCTAATGCCAACTGCCAGCTAGGGCGCTTTGATTGTAGCACCGGTGGCCCTGAGGCCGCCGACTCCTGTCGCTATTTCTTCTGGCATGTTCGTCAATGCCTTTATCTCAACACTATGTAACAACTGTATCATCGCCTAACGTGTCTCTGCCCCATCGTCTCTACGAGAAGCTAGGAAAACTACAACTTCCCTGCAACGACTTTATATTACAGTTTCTACATTTATACATATCCTCTAGACCTCTATTCACGGGTTTCAAACTTCATGCAGCCGGGTTTCACTGCCTAGTGTGACACGTCCTTAATTTTAGCATAGATAGATAGACAAATGATATCAGTTTCTCTATTGCAAAATCTTATCTTATTTTGGATTGCCTCACATGTAACATATTCGACTCTAATTCATCGACAACAGAAGATGTCTCGATTCAACAGATCCATTCGCATGACACATGAAAAAGTCGCTTCTTATTTCAACATTCAAGCCATTCGGATAATAAGACAGCAATCACAAATTGTAACGAAACAACATCTAAAGACAATCTGCACATAACAGACATTACACAACGACGGAGTTTAAGTAAACATCTCAGACTTGCACGTGCTCTACCATACGGCACAGCAGCAATACCTCACTACGGAATCAAGGGCGGTCAGTCCGGTCACGCCCTTGTTTCTGTTGTAGTAACTGATCAGTTAGAGGTCCGGTTAAGCGGCGGTTAAATTCGCTATTTTCGGCGCTAACCGGTGTCTGGTCGGAATCACAAATAGTTAAGGTCCGGTTAAAGACCAACCGTCCCGGTTAGTGCAATGCCCCCCCCCCCCCCCCCCCCGCCGTTAAAGAAAGTTAAGGGGCGGTTAAGTTACACGGAATGGATAGCACTCTATACAGCCGCAACCCTAACGCGTATATCAGTACATCAGCGTACCACGTGGAACCCGCATGGAACTGCCAGCTTGACGGAGCAAAGGCGCTAGCCTGTGGAAGGGCCAGGCGGGGAGATTGAGGACCAGTAATGAGCGCAGTTATTAGACAGAACTTGCATAATAGTCGGAAACACTCGAATGCCAGCGCATCATAATCATAACGGAGCCCCCCACACTCGGGGAAGTGACAATTTCGCTAAATGTAGGCGAAAGACACGATTTGCAGCGGAACTACAGATAAATGTAGGCGTACAGTGGACGAAATGTCTCGGCTCACCGCAAACCAGCGATCCCGACAGACACCCAGAACTTTTCGTAGACTGAAGCGTGACCAATAACTCCTCGATCGCACGTTAACTACTGAGTTGTAATACGCGAAGGGGTATGCAGCTTTCTGTCGCTCGAGGGTCTGTTAGCAACCTTTTCGAGGGGTCATTCTTGCGAACCTGCCAGCGATTCCGAGATAGGATGAACAATTAGGCAACGAAGTACTATGGCAAACTACTTGTTGGCGAATAGCTTTCATTCGGGAAAATGGACACCCGAAGTCACCAATGTGCTTTCGCTGCATGCGTCGAAAATGGCGCTGTTGTAGGGCGAAACCAGGACGATTTTAATCACTGTGATGAAAGCCTAAGTCACACTGAAATATTAGTGTGACTTGCGATGACCTGGCAGGCCTCGTAGTAATTTTGATAGATGTTTTCGCAGGGTGCCCTTTCACGTACATTTAGCCAAGGCGTATTAGACGCGGCATGGCGAAATGTCTGTACGATTACAGCCATGGCAATATGGCCAGGGCAAGCCGGGGCAAGCCACGCCAACCTTCATTCTATCTCTCGATCTCCTACCACAAATTCTTCCCTCCCTCGCCCAACGCATGTGTTTGTTGCTACTTGATATTTTTGGCGTCCTGCTTTGTTTCCTCCATTATTTCCATATTTCATCTCAGGATTAATGCGCCACGCCCTCTCCCGCCTTCCGCGTGCGAGGTAGTGCGTCGGATTGTTTATTGAAATTTGACCAATGCTCTCGTCTTATTTCCTACGCAAATTACCTTAAATCGGTTCCGCTAATGCTAGCGACCGATCCGACTATGCTAGACTTGTATAGGTTGTCAGTGCATCTGCTGGATGCATGGTATGTTGCAGCCAGCGGCCCGTGCGTCGTCAACTCCTTAACTAGGAAGCCCGGTCGGCGCTGCTGTACCGCCACCGCATGGACAAGTTGCAGAAATTGTAGCATCTCGGCAGCCCACCCGACGCCGACGTTGCTCTGGACACGGTCAAATATGGTGGTCTGTGGAGTCTACTGTGCCAGGAGCATGACTTCAGCTTGGGAGGGCAGCATGGTATGATTTGTTGGCACTGTGCAAAGTAGGATGCTGGGACAACTTGCTCCCAACTATTATGTGAGTCATACCTCCACCTGTTCTCTCCTGGGTTGGAGTAGAGCTTTAAAGGACACGGGGCCTTACACTCTAGTGGGATCATGCACTGCACTGGACCCGGTCCATGGCATGCATCTTCACATTGGGTTCACTTCTAGTGGTTGTGGCAGTCTTTGCACATTGCCTCTTGCGTTGTAGTGGAGACTGGTTCTCCTTGCTTCTCTGGGTGTTGGGGAACAGTAAAAACTTGTCTTTATGCTTAGGTCTTCCGGATCCATTCTGCATGGTAAACTCAGACAAGGGTGGACAATGCAAGGCTGGGGTTCAGGTACCTGAGCTCGAGGCAGGTTGTACTTCCAGGGGGATCTCCCTACCAATACGCAAAAACAACACAAAGGGTGTCAATAAATGTAACTATGCCCGCCCTTCTATTTTGCAGGGACCCATGCTCTGTCTGGTAGTGGTCTGAAGCTTGCTTGTAGGTAGGGTTTCATATCAATGTGGCCTAGGGAACTCTGAGTTGATCACATGCCTAAATAGTGTCCACCTGCTTGCATGCCTCCTTTTGTGCATTCATGTCTGTATGCCTGCCTTTCTGTCTTACTCCTTGGTGACTGATTGGCTGACTATCTGGATGGTGACTGCAGCTTGGAGGTGCTAGGCATAGAGTGTTCAGCCCATGGAAAAGTGGCTTGGTTGCCTGCATGCCTATCTGTTGCACGCATGAATACTTGCTTGTCAGTCTGCTTGAGCGCTTGGCAATTGTTGACACACAAGAGAAGGGGGCTTTAAACTATCATCAAATAAGAAGTAAAGGGTGATACTTAATTTAACTATGCCTGCATTCTGTATTTGCAGGGACCATTGCTCTGTCTTCCCTCCCAGTTCTGATGTTCCACTGTCACATGAGGCTTTTGGACAACAACGTAAGTGATAAGTGAAGCTTGCTTGTGGGTGCGGTTTCGCAACAGTTGTGTGGCATAGGGAATTATGTCTTGATTCATGCCTAGGTGGTGCCCACGTGCACCTGTCTATGTTTGTGTCACTGTCTGTGCCATCATCTCTGTAACTGCATCTGTACTATGCCTCCGTCTTTGTACTGCCCTTCATTGATCTCTAACGCATACCCTACTCTGCACGTCACTGTCCTGCCCATTGCCATCCTCCCTGCCCTTCATTGCTCTGTAACGCAGGCCATGCTTTGCTTATCACCATCCTGCCCCTATCTGTGCTCCCTGCCCTTCCTTGCTCTCTAACGCCTGGCTTGCTCTGCTCATCACTGTCGTCTTGCCCCTTGCCATTATCCCTGCCCCTCTTTGCTCTCTAACGCCTGCCCTGCCTTGTTCATCACTGCCGTCCTGCCCCTTGCCATTATCCCTGCCCCTCTTTGCTCTCTAACGCCTGCCCTGCTCTGCCCATCACTGTCGTCCTGCCCCTTGCCATTTTCCGTGCCCCTCTTTGCTCTCTAACGCCTGCCCTGCTCTGCTCATCACTGTCGTCCTACCCCTTGCCATTTTCCGTGCCCCTCTTTGCTCTCTAACGCCTGCCCTGCTCTGCTCATCACTGTCACCTAGCCCCTCGCCATTATCCCTGCCCCTCTTTGCTCTCTAACGCCTGCCCTGCCTTGTTCATCACTGTCGTCCTGCCCCTTGCCATTATCCCTGCTTTTACTCTCGTGGGTACAAACCAGCAGACAGGGATACTGGCGAGGGGTAAGACGACAGTGATGAGCAGAGCAGGGCAGGCGTTAGAGAGCAAAGAGGGGCAGGGATAATGGCGAGGGGCAAGACGACAGTGATGAGCAGAGCAGAGCAGGTTTAGAGAGCAAAGAGGGGCAGGGATAATGGCAAGGGGCAGGACACAGTGATGAGCAGTGTAGAGCAGGCAATAGAGAGCAAAGAGGGGCAGGGATAATGGCAAAGGACAGGACGATAGTGATGAGCAGAGCTGGGCAGGTGTTAGAGAGTAAAGAGGGGCCGGGATAATGGCAAGGGGCAGGACGATAGTGATGAGCAGAGCAGGGCAGGTGTTAGAGAGCAAAGAGGGGCAGGGATAATGGCAAGGTGCAAGACGATAGTGATGAGCAGAGCAGGGCAGGCGTTAAAGATCAAAGAGGGGCAGGGATACTGGCAATTGCCATTATCCATGCTCATGGTTCTCAAACGCATGCCTTACTATGCTCATCACTGTGGTCCTGCCCCTTGCCGTGCTTCTTTCCCTTCCTTCCTCCTCGAACGCATTCCCTTCTCTGGTCATCACTTTCCAGGCGTACTTTGCTCCCTTCCCTGCTTTGCTATCTAACACATGCCCTGATCTGCTTATCGCATCCATGCCCTGTACCGTGCTCCCTGCCATTCATTGCTCTATAATGCCTGCTCTGCTCTGCTTAGCACATGCCCGCCCCTTGCCATGCTCCCTGCCATTGGTTGCTATGTAACGCATGCCATGCTCTGCTCATCACCGCACCGTCCTGCCCCTTGCCATTAACCCTGCCATTGGTTGCTCTCTAACGCATGCCCTGCTTTGCATGTCTTGCAGGGCAAAATGATGGATGGAAATGCTACGGCTGCGATGAAGATTGTTGCCACGAAGGAACTACACATGCTGAAGATGGAAATATAAAATAGAATCAGCGAAGATATACAGGTGTATAGCTTTGATTGGGCGTTTCTTGTTGGTGGATATATAGGCCTATGTTTTCATAAGTAGACAAATAGATAGCTGCCTGCAGGCTGCGTATATATTTGTACTTGAAATTAATTAGCTACATGGCTCCAGCCAGCAATTTGGCTGCTCGTTTTTTCTCGCTGTCAATCTATGGTTAATGGATATAGAGGAAATATATGGGCTGTAGTGGATGTACATGTGTAAGGATGCTTACATAGATATATAGGTAGATCAATAGGTTAATGGATGCATAGTTTATTATGTATGTAATCTATCTTCTCGACTCCTGATGTAATTGAGAAATGCTCCAAGAAAATATTCCTGAAAATGTGACCTCTCCGACCACCGTGCCCAAACGGCCCTGCAGGCGAAGTACAGGCGAAATGTCTCGGGATGACCGAACATTTCGCCTCATTACCGTGCACAAGCCGCCGTGCGTGGCGAGATGCCGTCGAAATATCTCAGAAGTCTGAGACATTTCGACGACAATCCGCCTTGGCGAAATGTAGGCGAAATGTCTCGGGATTCTGAGCTACACGCGACGCGGGTATAGGGCTTCCCGCTAGAGTCAGAAGTGCCAGGTCATTAAAGGACTATGACTACCGTAATCGCGGACCCCGCGTGCATTCCGCTGCGCTCGTACGCATTTAGCGATCTGTCGACTTCCCCGAGTGCCAACACCTCCGTTACATAACCACGCTCAAAACAGTTATCCCATGTATAACTTTAATATATCAGTCAGTTACTATAATAGGAACAGCAGGCCCCTAGAGTGGGATTTTAAAACTACCACTCTACCAGCCTGGCTTCACAGCCCCATTCTGAGGTCCAGTGAAGCACACACATCACCTCACGAACCTGGACAGGTTTGATATTGCATTGACACTAGCATTTCACTCTCGATCTGAGTACAAGAGTCCCAGCCTTAAGGCAGCTCACTAAATGCTTGTGGTTATTTTGGTTTGGTTACATGGCCTTTCACTCTCGATCAAAGTACAAGAGCCTCTACCTTGAGGCTCCTACATGTTTTGACAGTAAAACAAATGCCTAGGTATGTACTAGGTCTAGTATACCAACGTCCTGTTTGCAGCCTACCCACGTCAACTGTCTCACTACCGGTAGGTAACGTGTAAGAATTAAAGCTCGCAGACCGGCATCTCGCAGACCAAATCCATCCTTTAATGTTTCCATCTTTTAATTAAAGCTCGCAGACCGGCAGACGACTCCATTTTTGAATTTAAATTTGAATACAAAAGGACTTCGAAATCGTGCTATTCCCGGATTCTGGTCACTTGGCTCTGGAACCTATACCATATGCGCACGTGTTGTTGGCGGGAAATAGATGTGGCGGCGGGTGGCGGCGGGTGGCGGTGTCCGATGCAGATGGTACAAGGACACGACAACTTCTTGAGTACTGAAGCTGTACTGTTTTAAGTAAAGGGGGTTCACCTGACATGGGCGTTACCAAAACGTTACCATCCTAAACTTGAACTTTTTTTCCTGCGGAATTTCGACTTGGGTTGAACTCGCTTACACTGCTCCAACCAGCAATTTGGCTAGCTGCCTTCTTATCTTATCAAAACAATCTTGAAAACAACCCTTTTCAACTTTTCCCCAGGTATTTCTAGCTTACTTTACCGAGTAAGTCGCTTCACTTCGGAATTCGCGTATTCGACAAATCGGAGAGTATAAGTGAGGCGAGTCCATTGGCACTATCGCGGTTGTCATGCATTGCATTTAGGGGTGGGGGGGTGGGGGTGGGTGGGGGGGATAGCGACCATGTGGGTCGAGGCTGGACAAGGGGTACTGATCGAGGGGCTCACAAAGACTCTCATAAGTCAAGGTTGTCGACTTGCCATCCAAAGTTGCCGTTTCTTAAGATATACAATATGCTCAGTGAACTCTCTCGTCATGAACTAGACTGATCTTCAGCTGTCAATGAGACCACCCAACTTGGCTGCCTGGCTTTGGGCTGGCTAAGGGAAGCTTATATGCTATGCTTTCTCTGGTTCCACCAAATATTATTTTACTGATGTACCCGGTAATGTGAAAGAGGATACCATTTGCTGTCGGATGAACTAACTTACAGCTAATTGTATGGGGTCGTCATCCCCCCCACCACACCCCCTCCCGGGTCCGAATGGAAACATGCATTTTGCACATGGATGCCATTTGTGACACACGTTTGTAACAACTTTGTCAGGCCTCTGAATTGTACACCATTTCACTGTATTGCCGCAGACAGGCCATAGTTGACTCAAAGCAAGCCTACAAACTAGAAAGACAGCGAGCAGCAAAAATTCTGGCTGGAGCCAAGTAACCAAGTTAAAGACTTCCTCCGCATGAAGACGGTGAGTAGTGGCTGATCGACCATGTAATCAAACAAAACATAACTGGAAGCTTCTCCACAATACAACAAGAACACGAAATTCCCATGTCCTGCTATGACATGTACAAGTCTTTTAAATACCGGTATCTAATTCACCTAGTGTGCTCCCCGGTTTCTGTGGGTTTTGCATTGGGGGTCTTGGGATTGGCAGACATTGAGCAGCCCAGAGTTAGCTGAAGATCCACGTATCAATTCAAATTCAATTTTTCTCGTGTCCCGTTTTTCAGTTGAAGTAGAAGCTACCACCTACTCCCGCCCCCTCCCTCTGCCTCTTGCTTTTGCCTGCCCGGGTGCTGTTCATACACTGCCTCATGCGCACCACTCCCTCTACGCTCCTCATCCCGGTCTCCGTACCCCCTGTCTCCGCCATGGTTGTACCCCCTTTGGCCTCCGCGCTGCAGCACCGAGTCGTGGGTGCCCTCATTGAAGCTCTTAATGGCCTCGGCACTGGCGAACATGGAAGCCCCATCAGACATCTTCCCAGCAACAGCAGCTGTTCCGTACTGTGTGGCTTTGGCCCCCCCCTTGTCCCGTCCGTAATCTCGCTCCTTCCCAACGTCCCTGTCACGTTCTCCGTGAGGCTGATGGTTGTCCCGGGGTCCATGGGAGGCTGGGGAATAGTGCGCAACCCCGCCCTCCCGGGCGCTGCTGTCACGGTAGTTGCCTGCACCCCCACCGGCGCTGCGACCCACGCTTGGATTGCCTGTCCCGGCCCGCTGTCCGTGGTGCCCCTCATCCCCGCGGGCAGAGCCCCCCCGGTGAGAGCCGCCCCCCCAGGAGGCCTCCTCCCCGCGATCGCCGCGAGAGACAGCTCCCCCACCCCGCTGGTGGCGCGAGTCATCCCCGTCCCTGGAAAAGCTTCCTCCACGTCCGCCACCGACAGCGCTGTGGCGGTGGCGGGTGTCATCTCCATCCCTTGAGAAGCTGCCTCCACCTGGGCCTCGCTGGGAGCGGGTATCACCCCCATCACGGGCATAGCCGGTGCCAGCTTGTTGAGGGCGAGAGGGCTCCTGGTGGGAGGGTAAGTCATGCTGGCGGGCATTGTCGTGGTGGCTGCCAGGCTTCTCGGGTCGGACAAAGCGCTCCGAGTCTGCAAGCATGCGCCTGCGGGGGTGGGGTGTGGGTGGGGGTGGAGGGGTTGGTGGAGGGAGGGACGTGAGGGGGTGATGGTTGAGGGGGGGAGCGGGGCTTGGTTGAGTGTGGTGGGCAGGGAGACGGGTGGGGTGTGACATACACGATCATTGAGATGGTGATCATTGTGGTGCTGGTTAGAGGAAGGAGCCCCACCTCCTGGGGTGGAAAAAATTGACTACTAGGCAGACTGGCTGACCTTCTGTATCCCATGCACTCGAGCTTGAAGGTAAAACCTGGACAAGTCTTTATAGCAATTCAGCGGATGATTTGGATTTGGGTCTTGTAGTTCGTGGTTCATACCTCGGACTTGAGAATTTGGCCTGAGAATTCTGACATTTTGGTATGAGAATCGAGAATTCTGAGAGTTTCAGAGATTCGAAAACCCATATCCAAATAATCCACTGAATGGCTATAAACTGTCTAATACGCTTAGTGTGCCCCATGTTTTCTGTGGGTATCGCAAATGGGGGTATTCTACTTGGAAGTGAAAGACGGCGAGCAGCCCAGAGTTTGCTGAAAAACCATGCAACAATTTAAAAACAAATCTTGGAGGTAGGATTCATCCTGACTTTAACTGCTCCAACTGTCCGTACCCATGTGATTGCATTCTGTACTCAGGAGTACGGTGTACTTGTGCACATACTACCCATGTGGTTGCATTCTGTACTCAGGAGTATGGTATAGTAGTGCCTAAACTACCCATGCGATTGCATTCTGTACTCAGGAGTTTGGTATAGTAGTGCCTAAACTACCCATGCGATTGCATTCTGTACTCAGGAGTTTGGTATAGTAGTGCCTAAACTACCCATGCGATTGCATTCTGTACTCAGGAGTTTGGTATAGTAGTGCCTAAACTACCCATGCGATTGCATTCTGTACTCAGGAGTATGGTATAGTAGTGCCTAAACTACCCATACGATTGCATTCTGTACTCAGGAGTTTGGTATAGTAGTTTGTGTACTACTCATATGATTGCATTCTGTACTCAGGAGTACCATCATATGATGACACAATACCGTTCCCTATGTATGATCGTACCTGAAGGGCTCTTGGCAGCACGGAATCAGCTCGTCCTTGTTGTGGGCACCATAGCAATGCGGCCCACCACGACAAGATTGCATTTGCTTGCAGTAGGATGTCTGCATAGGGGATGGTAGTCGTTATAGTAGTCATATGATGGTAGTCATCACGATAGTAATATATATGAAATGAGACATCCGAGACCGACAATATTTTGGGGACCTTGTTCCTCACTTTTTACTGAGTCCCTCGTTTCAGCTCTGGACATCAACTAATCAAAGCTTCTTGCTGAGCAGAGTTTTTTTCGTTTTGAAAAGGGGGTCTTCTGGTAGCGATCAGGGATTTTGTGCCTTTCAAGGTTGGGATCCTGGTAGCAATATGTGTAGGTGGGGCTTGGTTTGAAGGAGACCGTCCCGTACGACGAAGCCACTGAGTCACATATAAGTGAAACAAGCTTTGAAATGAGCTTTGAAACAAGTTTGAAACAAGCTTTGAAATTAGCTTTGAAACAAGCTTTGAAATGAGCTTTGAAACGAGCTTTGAAATGAGCTTTGAAACAAGCTTTGAAATGAGCTTTGAAACAAGCTTTGAAACGAGCTTTGAAACAAGCTTTGAAATGAGCTTTGAAATAAGCTGTGAAGCATGTATGAATACCATTACTAATCATTCCACGACACACAAGTTTTCGAAAAATAATCAGAATATTTGTTGTTAGCAAAAAATGAAACATGGCTATAAGTGGGGTCAGTTCATTTTGGGAGGGCCTTCAAACAGAATATGATCACATTCAGATAACATTCAGATCATATTTATATCACATTCAGATCACATTGAAGACTATTTTTAGGACATTTAAATACATTACTATCTGTCATGTCACAGTGGGGTATAATCGTTGAATTACATTTCCACTGTAGCGCAAACTCCGGGACCCGATGGTAAAACGATTGTTTGGGGTTTGGTTTATCAGTGCCTTTTCGTTGTAGCCCCTCCTGCCACGGTTGGGCAAGTCCCTTTAGACTATTTGGCCAACCCTAGACTGTTACAACATACAAGCATCCAGTCGGGGTTATGAAAATGAAATGAAATGAAATGCGCATCATGAGAACAGGGGGGTGGGGGAGGAAGATACCACTTTTTGTTCAGATCTCTGAGGCCAGTTTGAGTAGCTACTTGGGCTACTGAAGCCTGATTTCAGGATTGTTGCATAGCCATCACATGGCGGAGCGAAAAGCGCAGAAAGGGGATGGGTTGGGCGGCAACGCCAAACCCCATGCGTTGCCATGCAACGACAGAATGGCGGTGCACTTGCAACGCGTCGTCGCGAAACTCAACTGGAAGTTGCTCTAGAACTGTACACACAATCATTTTACACCCCAATCTGACTCATTGACTGTAATTAGTCGAGGAGATATTGGCCTCTCAAGCTACCTTACTTGCTTGCGTGTGTGGTGGTGGTGGGAGAGGGATTGGGGGGGGGGGAGGGGGGGGGGGGATGAAATAGCAGACGTAGCATGAGACAGCAGATGGAACAAACTTCCTCAAGATGTAAAACACCACCTCAATCCCCCCTGCATGAAACCTCACCTTTTTGCCTTGCAAATCCCCTCAAGGGCTGCAGATAATAATAATGATAATAATAACTATTATAATAATAATAATAATAATAATAATAATAATAATAATAATAGTAATAATAATAATAACAGTAACAACAATGCAATGCCACCCCTCTACCGATACAAGGCAAGGTCACCCCTCTCCTGAACTCACCTTTTTGCCTTGCATCATTCCCTCAAGGGCTGCAGACTGTCCCCGCCAGTTTGGCCCTATCATTCTGCACAGACCAAACGACAAGCAAGGGTGAGAGAGGCCGGGAAAGTATCTGTGCGGATGGCCAGGTTCAGTGCTAGTGCAGAGTTTGGTTGATGGTCAGGTACAGTGAACATGACTGAGAGACAGACAATAACACATCCACATCCAAACGAACGCACATGCACACACAAGAACACATCCACATCCACACAAACTCACATGCACACGCAAGAATACATCCACATCCACACGCACTCACGCCTACACGTAAGAATACACCCACACGCACACGAACTCGCATGCACTCGCAAGAACACATCCACACGCACTAGCACCCACACGCAAAATACACCCACACGCACTCGCATGCATACGCAAGAACACATCCGCACGCACTAGCACCCACACGCAAGAATACACCCACACGCACTTGCATGCACACGCAATAACACATCTGCACGCACTACCGTATGCACAACATGTAATCTACATATATAAAGAAATCATGGTCGTGGTCGTGGTGGTCGTGGTGGTCGTGGTGGTGTCATCATCGCGTACCTACGTGCCATGGGCGTGCGAAGTGTAACCGACTTGCAACCGACTTTCCGTCAAACCCAACTCGCAACACCCCGCCCAGCCGAATTTTCAAATACCGAAACTGCAGATGCGCAAAGCTAAGCGCGCGCGCGCTCATTCCATCCCCACTTTTGCCTCCCATACTATGACTGCAAGCAATTTAGATATAAAAGATCCTCTCCTCGGAGGTCATCTGCTGACCCTCGCTTTGTATGGCGCTCAAAATAATCGTTTCATTTCATTGCTTCTTCACGGAGCATGCGACCATGAGGCATGCCAACGGTCCTAATGGACAGGAGGGCCCGCAACACCGCCAGCCAGCGCTCAAAGCGAGCTTGCCTGAGCAAGGAAGACAGGGACATAGCCAACAAGCGTCGACGGGATGCCCACGCTGCCCGATCCAAGGAGCAACGTCATGCTGATAATCTCGCAAGGCGTCAGGAACGTTCTGCCTTGCCTGAGGAGGAACGCGAAGCTACTAACCAAGCCAGGCGTGCAGACTATGCTGCCCAGCCAGAGGACCTACGTCATGCTCATAATCTCGCAAGAAGTAGGGAACGAGCTGCCCAGCCAGAGGAGCTACGTCATGTTCATAATCTCGCAAGGAGAAGGGAACGAGCTGCCATGCCTGAGCATTCTCCAGCCTTTCTGCATGCTCTATTGATACATTCATCTTCCTGCGAGCTAAGACACTCGCACGGCTCATGGTATCTCTGCACGATCTAAGTCCCTGCAACCCTGTGGCGTTCTTCCAACTCCCGACTTCCTTCTTGCTGCGTGCTCCTTGCACCGCGTGCAATACCTCTTCAAGATCTTCCCCCCCACCCCACACCACTCCCTGCAACCCTGCAACGATAAGGTTATTTTCGCGCCGAGCTGTAGCGAGCACGTGACAGAGTTTACCGAACGAAGGCCCTTTCGGGAAACAGCTTGCACGCCCAATCAGGTATGCGCGAAGAGGAAGCTACATGTAAGCAGGTTTGCTCTCGCGCAATTCCGATGTTTCAAGCTGAGTCTGAAACTGGGCAGACGTTCGTTTGCAATTTCCAAAAGTCTTTGCATTTCCGCGTCGTCTGATGAAACGTCCAAACGTCTGCGCGATTTCGAACTCAGCTGGATACATCATAATCGCTTCTGTTAAACCCATCTGCTTAAGTGGCCGAGAGAAGATCAGATTAATGGGAACGGAGAAGCAGGGAAGTACGTGTGTCTTGGCGGGTAGAGGGGTGAGGCAAATTTGAGATTGGGCCTGGGTCGAGGTTTGGGCAGAGTGGGGACTGTGTGTGGGTGTGTGGGGTGTGTGGGGGGGGGGATGCATGGGGAGGGATTAGTGTGCGGGTAGTTGTTGGTGCTGGGGGGGGGGGGGGGGGGGGGGGGGGGGGGCAGATGCGTCAGCATTTGAAGTGGGGGAAACATGATGACTGTGTTTATGAGAGGGGTGGAGGTGAGGACATATGTGTAGCCCATTCTGTAACCCAGCCCCACAGGCACCCTATTATGATTGGGGTGGGGGTGATGTGTGTCTGTGTGGGGCAAAAAAAAAAACGGGCTTCCGTACTAGTGGCAAGAATAAACATTGGCAAATGTGGTTTTTAACCCTATTTCATGGATCACAAATGTGTGTCAAAACTAATTTGACAAAGGGTTTGGGCCTGGGACTTGCTCATGGTTTGTCTTGGAAACATTTGACAAAGTTCCAATTTGCTTGTTACATTTTTTAGCAACCTTCTTCCATGTTTAGAAGTAGGTTGCTTGGGAATGCTTTCAAAACAGTCCCCCTTGGTCATAGTATGGAAAAGAAATGATCCAAATCAGGGATCTGCCTGGCTAACCACTGAGGAAATATGATAACCTTGTTAGTAATGTTGGCGGTGTTTCTTTGGGGGGGGGGGGAGGGGGAATGGTCGGTGCATCAATTTTTTTTTGTGAGATGTGTATGAGTGGATAGACTCCTCCATGTATAATAGTCCAGGCTCGGGGCAGATCCTTGCAACGGAACGGTGGTGGGCGAATCACCCTTCTCTGGGACATAGAAACATGGCATCCGGCTAGCGTTCAAACCGCAGCCGTTCAAACCGCTGGCGGCCAAACCAATCAGTGCAATAGGCGTGACGAGCTTCGACAGACAAAACCAGCTTCAATAAGCGCGACCAGCTCATTGTATATCGAAATCAGTGCATGCAAAGAACGATCAAGGCGATCCGGACCAGTTGAACTGAGTTTGTTTGAATCGACGGTGTTGGGCAAACTTGGCAAACGCTGGTGACCCGGGACCGGCTCACTTACCTGCTGAAACGACGTTGGCAAATGGTCGTTTGCCAAATCATTTGCCATTACATGTTGCACATACGGTAGCACCCACACGCAATAATACACACACGCACACGCACTTGTGTGCACACGCAAGAACACACCCACACACACTAGCACCCACACACACGCACTTGCATTCACACGCAAGCACACATCCACACGCACACGTAAGCACACGCAAGAATACATCCACACACACAAGCAATAACACATCCACACGCTCTAGCACCTACACGCAAAGATGCATCCATATCCACACGCACACGCAAGCACACGCAAGCACACGCAATCGCACATCAACACCCACACGCTTGCACACACAATAACACATCCACATCCACACGCACTAGCACCCACACGCAAGAATACATCCGCACACTCAGGCACTCGCATGCACACGCAAGAACACATCCACTCGCACTAGCACCCACAAGCAAGAATCCATCCACACGCACATGCACCAGCATTCACATTCACATCCACACCCTCGCACAGTACAATCATTTGGGCAGCTATATTCGAAACAAAGATGTCCTGGGTTTGAATTCCAAGACCCCCCTTTCCCATTTCCCCTTCCTTCCCTTTTCCCTTCTACATCCCCTTCTTCTTCCCCTTCCAATTCCTTCCCCTTTCCCATTTCCCCTTCCTTCCCCTTTCCCTTCTACTTCCCCTTCCACTTCCTTACTCTTTCCCTTCTACTTCCACTGCTTCTACCTCTTCCTCAAATCACATAACCTGCGAACTGTGCTTTCTGGTCTCCATGGGTATCGCACGGGGGGACTTTGAATTGGCAGATGGTGAGCAGCCAAGAGTTGGCTGAAGAACCATGTAACAATTCAAATTCAAATTCAAATATCTTTACCTGTGGGAATTGGCAGACATTCGAAACCCACAGATGGTGAGCAGCCAAGAGTTGGCTGAAGAACCATGTAACAATTCAAACTCAAAATTCAAAAATTATACTCACATGACTAGTACGGGACCGTGCATTCTCAGGACCTCATCTACACCCCCATCCAACCAGGACAGATGCGCCAACCCACCTATCTACACAACTACCCATGTACCCACCCACCTACCTAACTACCCATCTACCCACCAACCCATATACTCACCCACCTACACAACTACCCAATCACCAACCCAAGTACCCATCTACCCACCCACCTACCCATATACCCACATACCTACCTAACTACCCACATACCCAACTTCCCATATACACACCCATCCCCACCACCTCCTCCCTACCTGAATTCTTCTCGTTTGACTAGTACGTGACCGTACGTTCTCATAATCTCATCTACTCTCCCATCGAACAGTGAGGGATGCGTAAAGCTCACTGTTTCCTTCCTTCCGCTTTCCCTTCTACTTCCCCCTCCCTTCCCCTTTCCCCTTCTTCTTCTTCATCTTCTTATTCTTTTTCTTTTACTTTTCCCCCTCTTCTTCATCTTCTTGTCCATCTTTTTTTCCTTTTACTTGCTTGACTACTACAGGACCGTGTGTTCTCAGGGTATCTTCTACATTCCCTTACACCTGGGAAAGATCCGCAAAGCTCCATGTTCCTTCCCCGTCCTTCCTATATTCCCCCATCCTTCCCCTTTTCCCCCTTCCTTCCCCTTCCCTTTTCCCATCTCCATCTTCTTCTTCTTTTACTTACTTGACTAGTACGGGACCCTGCGTTCTCAGGTCTCATCTACACTCCCATCCAACAATGAGGGATGCGCAAAGCTAACTCTTAACTATTTCCTTTTTGCCCTTCCTTCCCCTTCCCTTTCCCCACCTCCATCTTCATCTTCTTTTTCTTCTACTTACTTGACTAGAACGGGACCGTGAGTCCTCAGGATATCTTCTACACTCCCATCCACCAGGGAAGGATGCGCAAAGCTGCTAGTTTCCTGGTCGAAAGCGTAGGCACCACCAGCACCCCATGTCGGTTGCACCAGCTCATTCAAGCGCGCCCACGAATCATGATTAGGAACGAAACCCTGCAAAGCATAGGCAGTAGGGTGCTGTTAAGGGCATGGGCGTGTGTGTGTGTGTGTGGGGGGGGGGGGGGGGGGGGGGGGGGGGGGGGTATGGGCGCTGTATATTAATAAATATGTACACCACCACCACCACACACGCACACACCGCCACTACAAACTCTCGCACATTTACCACCACACACTCACACACCAACACACACACACACCACCACACACTCTCACACACACCGCCGCCACCACACAGTCTCACACACAAAAATCACCACACACAGACATCAAAAAGGGCGCAGGAGTACCAAGTAACAATCCATATTCTTATTAACAAATGCACACCTCATACAGAGGCCAGTACGCTCCCAGGATAGCATACCAAAGGACCCTCCGTCATAGGCTGGCTAGTCCTTGGGTAAATTATACCGTTCTGAAATATATTTTGGAACAACACCTAGCAACCATTATTATTTCCCACCTTATACTGTGACCAGTACGCTCCCCAGTAGCATACTCCGTCACAGGCTAAGTAGTCCTCGGTAAGTTATGTCGTTATGACATATTTTGGAACAACACCTGGTACCAATATTGTTGCCCACCTCATACAGAAGCCAGTACGCTCCCTTGATAGCATGCTCTGTCACGAGCTTGGTAGTCATTGGTAAAACATTAGGTAATGCTGGGTAAAGGAATATATTGGATCAACACCTAGTCCCATTATTATTGCCCATCTTTGGTGAGTGCCCCCAATGCAAGCAAACGGATTGGCCCCCTCAACCCCAAGACAAGCTATTTATTTTATTTCCTTCCCAGCTCAAACGGAGACCAGTACGCTCCCCTGATAGCATACTCCACCATAGGCTAAGTAGTCCTTGGTAAGTTATGTGGTTCTGAAATATATCTTGGAACAACACCTAGTCCCATTATTGATTATGATTGCCCACCTTTGGTGATTGGCCCCAGTGCAAGCAAACGGGCTGCCCCCCTCAACCTCACGCCTTGTAATAAGACATGCTATTTATTGCATATCTTGCCCACCTCATATAGATACCAGTATGTCCGTCTGATAGGGTACTCCGTCATAGGCTTGGTGGATCTTGGGTAAATTATGTGGTAAAGGAATATGTTTTGGATCAACACCTAGTCCCATTATTATTGCCCACCTCATATTGAGAACAGTATGTTGCTCTTATAGCATACTGTCACAGCTTAAGTAGTCCTTGGTACGTCTTGTCGTTACGCAATATTTTGGAACAACACCTAGTCCCATTATTGCTGCCCACCTCATATAGAGACCAGTACGTTCCCCTGATAGCGTACTCCGTCATCGGCTTGGTGGTCCTTGGCGGGGCGCTCTCTTGGCCCGGGGTGACGTAGCCGAAGCAGCCTAGCATGAAGGCATGCAGGTGAAAGTCGACGAGTCGAAGACTCATGTGCATTCGCATCATCACAGCACCGCCTGTCCTCATTACGCCCTCACGGAAAATGAGCTCGAGCTGAGCTAGGTGGAGCAAATCCTGCAAGCAGTAATATGGGAAACATGGGACTATTATGTATGTTTGTTACAGTCCAGGGGTAGGCCAAATAGGTCTCAAGGGACTTGCCCAACTGTGTAGGAAGGGCTTGAAAAGACAAGTTCTAAGATCGTGTCGCAAGCGACACAGAAAATCGCTTTCGCAGTCACCGGCAGGGAGTTTTGAAAGTAGTGGAGAAAGTAGCTACTCATAGCCGAATAGAGCTACAAACATTGCACACCATTAGTGAAGGATCTTGACCGCTGCGATGCTGATAACTCTAGTCATACACACTCCAACTAGTCAAGGAGGACTCTACGTGCCACCGTCGCTTGCAGAGCTTTTATGGGGCGGAGCCCTCCCCAATGCAGGGCAGGAGCCCCCAGGGTCACCCCTGTCTGTGCGACCGACTGACCGACCACACAAATCCAACAGTCTCAAATAACTGTTTCGTAACTAACTGGCTTCGGTCCGTTGTCACCTGTTGCCTCAATAGCCAACACTCTCCGCCAATTTTCTGCGTTGCTTGCGACGACGCCTAGGACTTGTTTCATTCCAGAAAGGGGGTCTTCTGGTAGCGATCAGGGATTTTGTTTCTTTCAAGGTTGGGCTCTTGGTAGCGATTTTGGTAGGCAGCCCGAAGGGCTGGCCTGGGGGCAGGGCGCGAGGGGCAGGGCCGAGATTCGAGTGTCATGGTAGCAGAGGGTTTGGCTAAAACAGGATCCCAGGTTGCGATCACCACAGGTAGCGGGGGAAAAAGCTGTGGTCGTTTGCACATTAGCGAGCCTAGGTTGGGCACGGGGGTTATGGGATGTTTGAGTCTGTGTTATGTTCTCTGATCTGTAAACTGTCCTGTTGGATGAACAGTGTCCAGGTACAATATTCCTCCCCTTTCCCCCCCACCCCCACCCCACGCCCCCACCCCCAAATGATATTTATATATTTATTTACCTTGGTGCCATTGTAGTCCTCAGGATTGTTATTGTTGTTGGGAACAGTGATGCCAATGATTTGTGTTATTATATATTTATGTGTATTATTCATTTATTTACCTTGGTGCCATTGCAGTCCTCTGTATCCTTGTTGTTGGGCACAGTGATGCCAATGATATTTGCGTATATATTTTATTTATTTAATTATATTTACAGAACTTCATGATATTTAATTGTTTATACAGGTTTATACTATTTATTTGTATATTATTTATCCGCCTGTTATTTATTATTTATTATTATTTATTTATACTATTTATTTTATTTATCTTGGTTCCATTGTAGTCCTCGGTATCCTTGTTGTTCAACACAGTGATGCCAATGATATTTGTGTATATGTTTTATTTATTTAATTTTATTTGCCGAACTTCATGATATTTAATTGTTCATACAGGTTTATACTATATATTTGTAAATTATTTATCGGCCTGTTATTTAATATTTATTATTATTTATTTATACTATTTATTTTATTTACCTTGGTTCCATTGTAGTCCTCGGTATCCTTGTTGTTGGACACAGTGATGCCAATGATAGCAAGGTCAAAGCCGTACATGTCTGCAACAAATAGGACAGGCAGAGGGGGGAGGGTAAAGGGAGGGGGGAGGAGGGGTGGAGGGGGGATGGAAGAGGGTGGAGGGGGAAGGGGGAGGGGTAAAGGGAGAGGGGGGAGGGGGGGGGAGGGGGGAGGGTAAAGGGAGGAGGGGGGGAAGGTAAATTCTCGAGTGGATGGTGGGAGGGTAAGCACAGTGGATTCCGGTAGGATCGGGTACTGTGGTACTGTACGCGGAGGAGGTGTACCATTAGAGGGTATGGTGTGTAATCTGTCCGTGGGTGTTCCCCTAATTCCTTTTCTTCTTTTTCTCTTTCTTTCGTCTCTCTGTGACTTGCTTCTTTCTCCTCTCTTCTTTTTGTCTGTTTATCTTATTCCTTTCTTTCTTTTCCTTTTCCCCTTTCTTCCGGAAAATACGGCTCTCACCTCAAAAAGGACCCCAACACGGGGACCTCGAACCCCCAGCAATCCTCAAGCCCCGAGGGCGCAGCCCCCCTTTCGACGCACCATGGCCCGACACCGCTCTCCCCCCCAAAGGTTTCTGTACCCCGCATTAGGGTTCGCCTCACCCGAACAAAGCAAGGGAGGAGGGGAGAGGGTAAAGGGAGGCATACGATCGCCACACACCTACTCCCACCACCACGGTCCAACTCAAACATACCCACTCACACCACCACGTGCCCACTCACACCAACCCCACCCACACACACTCCCACCATCAGTTTTTACATGCACCCTCTACTTGAAAGCAATCCGGCTATGTTTGCTGCATGAGCATTGGTGTGTGTACTAACGTCACGAATGCTTTAACGCATGCTATAACGTATGCTTTAACTTTAAGTTTTCTAACGCACCCTCGACTTGAAAGCGCTCCGGCCATGTTTGCTGCATGAGCGTCGGAATGAGGACACCCTTTCGGGAGATGGCACCCATATCTGCAAGAAGTTTTCCCACGCACCCTCAACTTGAAAGCGCCTGGGCCATGTTTGCAGCATGCGCGTTGGTGTGTAGACTAAATTCCCATATGCTATACCGTACGGTATGCTATGACTTGAAGTTTCCCCACACACCCTCGACTTAAAAGCGCTCCAGCCATGTATGCTGCATGAGCGTTGGTGTGTAGACTTACATCACGTATGCTACAACGTATGCTATAACTAAAAGTTTTCCCATGCACTCTCAACTTGAAAGCGCCCCGGCCATGAATGCTGCATGAGCGTTGGTGAGTGGACTAACTTAACGCATGCTATAAGGTATGCTATAACTATAAGTTCTCCCACGCACCCTCGACTTGAAAGCGCTCTGGCCATGTTTGCTGCATGAGCGTTGGGATGTGGACACCCTGTCGGGAGATGGCACCCACATCTGCAAGAATGGAGAAGAAGCGTCCGTCCTTGCCTGTCTTGAAATCCTCCGGAAAGTCATTGTCTCCACTGCATCGGTCCATCAGCAAGGCATCAACAGTGAGCGGATGGGTGATTGGGTGGTTGGGTGTACGCCAGAAAGTCGTTGTCTCCACTGCATCGTTCCATCAGCAAGGCATCAATGGTGAGCGGTGATTGGGTGATTGGGTGATTGGGTGGTTGGGTCTGATTGGATGATTGGGTGTGCTCCGGAGAGTCGTTGTCTCTGTTGCATTGGTCCATTAGCAAGGCATCAACAGTGAGCGGATGGGCGAATGGGTGGTTGGGTGGTTATGTGTGGTTGGGTGTGCTTGGGTGTGCTTGGGAGTGCTTGGGTGTGCTTGGGTGTACTCCGAGAGTCGATGTCTCAGCTGCATCGGTCTATCAGCAAGGCATCAACAGTGAGCGTATGGGTGGTTGGGTAATTCGGTGGTTGATTGAGCTTGATTGGGTGTGATTGGGTAGCCAGGTGAGAGAGTGCGAGTGGTATAGATTTCCCTCCACAATGGTTTCCCATTTTGATAAAAGCTGTCAAGGGTGAAGGCAGGTGAGTGGGTGAGTAGGTGAGTGGGTGAGTGGGTGAGTAAACGGGGGGGTCATAGCTGAGAGAGTGAGTGCGATGGAAGGGGTGCGGGATACTTAGTGAATGGCTGGGAATGCACGAATGAGCGCACAGCAATTTTCAGAGTACTGAAATCGGGCAATTCAACTGTCCTGGAGGCAGGCCCAAATCAGATATGCATGCGCCCGAATCAGATACGCATGAGCGCGTGCACAGCGTGTCCGTGTGGCTGAGGGGCAAGCGGCAAGGCTGGGGATAGGGGGGGTATCTAGCCAGGCGGGGGGGAAGCTAGCCCGGGGGTAACCAGTTACCCCTAAACTCTAAACCCCCACCCCCGGGCTAGCTTCCCCCTACCAGCTAGCCAGCTTGCTGCGCATAGGGGGGCACTGGGTCTTCACATTGGCTGATTCCAAGGACAAGCTGTTAAGCATGCAGCATTAGCGTCTGAATTCCTGCAACGCTTTTTGCACGTTGGGTCATAAGGTGCTCCTGGGTTCAGAAAAAATTGACCATCAAATCCAGGGCAGGAGAACCTGATGACTCAACGTGCAAAAAGCGTTTCAGGAATTCAGACGCGTATGCTCCATGCTTGAAGGCTTCTCCTTAAAGGTAGCCTATGTGAAGACTTAGGAGCCCCCCCTTGATTTGACAGAAAACCAGTACCCGAAAATTGCTGGGTAAGCGGTACTGACTGATTATACCATAATGTTTCACACAGTCTGCATGGTGGGACATGCAGAATGTGTGAAAGAGTAAGGTAGAATCAATCAAGAGACTGCCAGGGGACTTCGCCCAGTATGCTTACCATTTTTGTTTTTGTTTGTTTTCGATTATGATGCCGAGGACTGAGGCGTTTGTTGTACGGTAGGTTTGAAATACCCAAAGCGGTCATGACCTGCAAATTTGAGGGGTCTTCAGTACCTATTTATGCACCCCTGCGGCACCCTTAAACACCCAGAATACACCCACAATGAGCCAAACAAAAGGGTGCCATAGATCCCCCCAATTTTGCTGTGGTTGGAGTGCAATATGAGCTTCTAGACTGCAGCATCATACAAGCACCAGTGTTTTTATTTCAGATTTATGCAGACCAGGTTAAGTAGCTACTTGGGCTACTCAAGCCTGATTTCAGGATTGTTGCGTAGCCATTGCATGGTGGAGCGCGGAGCTCAGGGAGGTAAGGGGGCCATTTCTGACTAGTTTAGCGAGACACATGCGTCGCCATGCGGCGACGGAATGGTGACGCGTTGCCGGAAGAAAACAAAAGTGACATGCACACCAACCTGGTCACAGGGTCCAGGGTAACTCCAACTACACGGACGTTGGGGTGGGCTGCCAACAGAAGTTCAACCATTCCACCGGGAGCAAAGCCAAAATCAAGAGCCCATACCTACGCATTTGAAGAACCGGTATTAGAGAGACACAGTGAGTACGACAACTAGAAAAATTGTGCCAAATGCGCAGATGAATTGTGTTCGTCCATCGTGCCCCTGGAAGTCTTGAGTAAATAAATGGTATGCCTTATTACGTGAGGCGTGAGGTTGAGGGGGCCAGCCCGTTTTCTTGCTATGGGGCTAATCACCTAGAAATCTAGAGTGTGCACTGATTGTTCAAGCTTGGGCCAGTCCCCTCAGCCAATTTGGCTACCCCCGGACTGCAACATACGTGCAGCCGTGCTACCTTGCATCAAGCTCAGTCCAATGGATATGAAGAAGCAGAGAATAGAAGCTGCTACTGAACCTTATATCGTCTGGGTGGACTAAGGCGGGGGAAAGTACGGTACTGGTAGTATTCTTTTACTAAAGTTACATGCAGCCCATGATAGGGACACTATATGGGGCGTACCAATCGATCCTTTAAAGCAGCTTCCTTCTCCCTAGCGACCGCGAGAGCTGCACAATGCTCGACGTAGCCAATGCCGTGATTAATGTTAACTGAAAAGGCAAAGCGGAAAAAAAAGGTTGGAAATGGCATGACAGGGATATAAAGAGCGTGTTGTGGTTGGCCCCAGTGCAAAAAAACGGGCTGTCCCCCCCCCCACCCACCCACCCACCCCCTCAACCTCAAGCCTCGTAACACTTTTTTGTTTTTAAGAGAGCGTTGTTATTGCATAATATTTGTAATTATTGACAGGGCTTTTCTGTTCGGCTTTTCTTGGCAGCTTCCAGACAGTTCCCTGGGCCAGCCACTGGCCTACACCAAACTATTTCAGCAGTTTTGGACACCTGAGTGTGCCAGCTTCAAGGTGCACTAGGTTGTATCAGGTTGGGCTGGAGCCAACCATGGGAGTTGCCAGTCATGGGAGTTAGCCAGCCATGGGAGTTGCCTAGAAGCTGCTGCTTGTAGCTGAAAATAATTTGATTCATGACAGAAAGGGGCTGGTCCTCTTTGATTCTTCACTACAGGACAGAGAGCAGACTACTGAACTTGCTTTCCATCAGATTGCTGCATATCAACGATGAAAATGTGCAGTGCATGAGGCTCACTTGACTACAGGTACGTCTTGCATGCACTACCTTAAACTTGACAATTGGTCTAGCTGAATCAACCCACCATTATACTTAATGTGCTCACTATATCATGTGATTCTGTGCACATGAGCTGATATATGTAGGGATCGGCAAATCATATGATGTTGACCAAAGACGAGTATGATATCATATAATATCATACAAAATCATATGATTTAATATCATACGATTTGATGACCCAGGCCAAAGTTACCTAGTCAGACCGCCGGCGTCATACGATATTATATGATGACATGATATCATATGATATCATATTGCAGAGCCCTATATATATGCCACAATATGCATGGATAGACAACGGTTGGAAAGGTACCAAATAGTAAGGTATGAAATGCAAGTGTCGCATGGCTTCCCTGTGTTCTTATGCCAGTTTATCACATCAGGCTGACCCATCTTCCATGATCTGACTAATGCTCAGCCATGCACCCATTACAGCAGTAAATGATCTTCAATCCTGCTCTGGCGATCCCATGATGAATAGAATCTGCAAAAGGCTCTCATCTTGTAAAGCAATTATACCTGCATACTTCATGTACCGGTTGAACAGTCTGTTCACGCTGTACACTGATGGGTTGTGGGGACGGTGGCTGTCGCTCTTGGCAGGGGCTCTGGAATCTCTCATGCCAAAAAACTGCTGAAGGACAGGATCTGTCTCCCCTTGAGTCCTGACTTCGTTCCATTCGTTGAAACCCTCTGGATCCGTCTCGCTGAAGTACTTATTCAAAGCTTGAGATTCCGCGGATGCTCGCTCCCACTCATCCTTGGTATGGCTGCGGTCTTGGGCAGATTTACCGTCTTGGCTTGGAGGGGCAAATCTGGCATCTTGACCTGAGACCACCTTGGCTGGCGAAGCTGAATCAGCAGGCGCGGAGGGGTTAGGAGTGGAGGCTTGGACGCCTCGTAGATGAGGGGGGACGTACGGCATGGGCAAGATCGTTTAAGAAAGGAAATATTAGAAGCGGAGAGAGTTTCGTCGAGAAGGAGAGATGCGAAATTAATTGAAATGGCTAGCCTCAATTAATTAATTAGTCGGTAAGCGGCGCGAGCGGCAAAATCGAGGGGGTGGCCGCACCCGACAGGGTTTCAGAGGTTTCAGAGGAGAAAATAGTCGGCTTCGCAGCCGCGAGGGGTTGGGTTGGAGGGTGGGGGTTCTGGCCCAGTGGGGGGCTGTAGACTGTAGACTGTAGAATGTGGACTGTGGACTGTAGACTGTAGACACTGTGCGGAGCGTGCTGCCGAGATCAATGCGTTGCAGGAGCCACGGTCGTGGAATAAATTACAAGTCTTGATCAGCGAAAATAAGTTTTGTAGCGATCAGCCTTGTGGACGCGCAATGTGGAGGCACAACAGTGGAAATGCTCAATTCGACATATCCGAGAGCTTGCTGACGCGCCTTTTCGTCGAGCAACAAACAACAGTTGACAACAGGTAGTTAATTATCGCCCCCACCAGGAGGAGCCCAGGCCTACAATTGTTAGCTTGTACCGATCGATTTATTCCGAGAATAGGGCCATAATGGCCAAGCTGAAGCTGAATCACTGAATGGCTTCAATGCCCAGGAGCTGCCCAACACCTTGTGGGCAATAGCCAACCTGGGTATCTAGGAGGGAGCTTTCATTGCCACCTGGTTGAGTGAGGCCAAGCTGAAGCTGCCAGTGTTAAATGCCCAGAACCTGTCCAACAACAACAACAACAACAACAACAACAAAAAAAAAACGCCTGGAGGGGCGTGGTGTTAAGGGGACCCACCCGTACGCCGCAGCTGGGGAAAGTCACCATGGCAGACATAGTAAGTGTCACACTCCAGCCGGGAGGGACTCCTTCATGCGACGTGTGGCAAGAATGCTGGTACAGGAGGCGGTAGATTCTCTGTGCAGCTTAGAGATGAGTTTGTCTACGTGTTCGCGACTGATCCCGAAGGTGGAGAGATTGGTAATAGTTGGGATTGGTATGGTACCAGTGGTACCTATGGTGAAGACTAGGTAGTGTACAAGGAATCCTTGTTGTTGAAGGATACGTTGCAGCTCCTTATGCTGAACGCTCTTTTCCTGGAATTTGATTTGGTGGTTAGTGTCTGAGCAGTAGCCCAGTTCAACTAGGTAGGCTATTCTTGGTTTGGATTCGTCGTCAATGAGGAGGAGATCAGGCCTGTATTTATCCCATGTGGCTTGGGGAAGATCAGGGGTTTTGAGGGTGGCTGGGGGTCTTGTGGGAATGTCGGAGGACGCTTCACAAGTGCCTGCATCCATGTACATGGGGAGAGCCCCCAGAGCTCCTTTGGCTACTGCCTTTTGGATGAGTTGGACCGCCTTATTATGTCTGTTAATATACATTCCTTTGAAGACAGGGTGGCTGCACCCAGCAAGAATATGGCCAGCTCCGTCCTGTGCTTTGCGACAAAGAGGGCAGTTATCATCAGAGGGGGGGCTAGTGCTAGTACCATAGGGGCGTTTGTATCTGTACGCCAATTTCCTAGTCCATAAGCGTCCCCACCTAGCCTTGTGGATTTGTATTTTTTTGCCACCATTTCATGTCGGTGGATTGCCAGAAACGATTACTAGCCTGAGGGAGGAGGAAGGGGTTGGCTTGCTCCCACATGGAGGAGTATATGCCCGTGGTGTTGGCATGCCCGGTGTGCAGGGGGGTGGGGAGGTTAGCCTTGATACCCTTGGTGAGATTGTTGGCCGGGTGCCGGGGGGGCTGGTCCCCATTAATAGATTTGGGGGGCTGGACAGACGGCCAATGCATATTGAGGTGCGCATGTTCCCCTGTTTTAACTGGCCCAATTAATTGTATCCTGTCGTCGCTTCTTTCGCGAGCGTGTCTGCCTCGTCATTCCCTATGATTCCTGAGTGAGATCGGACCTTAAGCAGGCGTGTGGTAGCAGCAGCGTTGTGTCTGTTGATAATGTGGATGGCGATGTCTTGCAGGAGGTCGCGGTGTTTGTTTTCCCGGGTCATGCTGGGATGGTAAATGTGCAGGTTAATAAGCTGCAAGGAACATAAGCTGTCGGAGTAGATGGTGAGTTCTTCATCTATTTCGGAGTGTATGAGTGCTTGTTGGATTGCCACGAGTTCGGCGCGATTGATGTCGGCAGTGATGCCCTGTCCGCCAGGGTCTATGCGGAGGCAACGTGAGGCGGCCCTGGGGGAGTATACGCCTGCCCCTAGGCGTAGGACGCCGTCTTTGTCTATGATGGCACTTCCATCTGTGTATAGAGCGAGGCCTGGTGCTTGTAGGATAGCATGTGTGCACGGGAGCACGGGGGGTGTTATGGGTGTGGGGTCTATCTGCATGGGGGTGGGTTGTTGTGCCCAGGTCTTAAGGAGGGAGCTAAGTGCCTTGGGTAGGTGGGTGGTAGGAAGGCCCAGTTGGGAGGGGGGGGGACCTGGTCGTGGGATGGAAGTGGCCCCCATGTCCCTCATGGTTTGGGCCCATGTGGTGGGTGGGTTGTGGAGGTACTTGGCATGGCCAGCTGGGTTTGAGATGGCAATGAGTTTGTAGGTTCCCTCTGTGTCTCTTGGCAGGGTTGAGTTTTCCCCCCGTCCAGATTAGGGAGGGGGTGAGGGGTTTGGCCTTGGGAGGCAGAGTGGCTAGTTCCATAGCCCATGGGTGATTTAGGAGGGCGTTATGGGCATATGTGGGTTTGTGTGGGACCAAGAGAATGGTGCACGCGGGAATATCAAGGGTGTGAGCATGTATGGCACTGCCTAGTGCCCATCGAACAGCCTTGTGGGCCTCTTCAGGGTTCTGGCTGGTGAGGTGTGTGTTTCCCCCGTACCAAGGTTGGGTGTAGCAGTGGGGTCCTAAGCCAAACAGTTGGCCAATGGGGGTGGGGGTGTTGCCCATGGGGAGGTGGGGACTCATTAGGAGGGGTGATGTGTCAAGGTCCGTTGTCATCCCCAGGGTGGACATAGCTTTGTGTATGGCAGGGGAGACATTGGAGATGGTAGTGTCTTTGTGCTGTGATAGGAGGGTGGCTACGTCTCCAGCGAAGGTTCCTGTGCTGTGGAGGGTCCAGAGGTGGGGAGAGTGTGCCTTGGTGGTATGGTATCTGTGGTGGAGGAGGTGGAGTTGGGAGAGGGGTATATGACCGACACATTGGCCTGTTGGTGAGTAGATGTAGGTGGTGTCTCCGTTGTTGAGTTGGGGAGGGAGGTGGTGGTACCTGTCATTCAGTGTACCAGCCTGTATGTGGTATTTGCCGGGGGGGTGGATATCCCAGTCTGGGTGGTGGTCTGCCGTGTTAATGATGAGGTTTTGCCTGAGTTCGCTATACCATTTGGCATCAAACTCTCCTCCCTCCGCCCACTGTCCTTGTTGTTGGAGGTTAGTGAGGTGGAGGTCTTGTCTGGGTGGAATGGAGGGGGAGGGGGCTTTGGGGGTAGTTTCAGTGTTGTAGGCATGGAGGAGTTCCTGAAATCTGGTGGGGCCAACCAGCAGGGTGATTTGTTCCTCTGTGAGATGGACGGGGGACCAAGTGACCACAATGGAGGTGGCAGAGGAGTAGGTGTGGGAATGCACGGGGAGGCCAGCAGATATGTAACAAGGGAGATGGTGGCAGAGAATGGTGCATGGGGCTTTCTGGACCCTCCAATATCTGTGATGGGGGGTTTCTCGAGGTTCGTTAGCCTTCCTCTTTTGGGCTCTGAAGCCCAGGAGGTGGGTCAGGCTGTGTTGGTTTCCATATAGGAGGTGGAGGAGCTTGGCTGGGGTTGGGGGAGCAAGAAGGTCTGGGGTAGAGACAGCATGCACCAGGTCGTCGGGGGAGCTGTTCTTACGGATGGTGTGGTGTTTGTAGTAGGAGGCGTCAGTACATTTGTGGGTGTCATTTCTGATGAATTGCATTCTGGCAGTCCAAGCAATCTTGGGGTCAGTGCTCCAGGCTTGAGCATACTTGGTGGGGTGAAGATAGGACTCTCTGGCCCACCACATGTGTGCATTGGAGGCAGGGATCTCCTCCATATTATGCGTGGGGGGCTGTGTTGTGGTTGGGGTAAGGATGCCGGCACTGGGGGTCAAGGGTCGGGGCAGTATGGGGGCGGTGTCCCAGTTGTTAAGGTGGTGGCTGATAGTATATGTGGAGAACTTGGTAATGTGCCGTTGGGGAATGCGTAGGTGTATGGGGAGGGTCCTCGATGCCAAGGGCAGGGGGCTGTGGCAGGAGTAGGGTTGAGGTGGGCTTCCAGGTGGGGGTGGAGAGCACAGGTGTAGGCTGAGTCTGTTGAGGGCAACTTTATGCCTAGTGGAGACTCTGGTGCCATAGGTGTGCGAGAGGGTATTGGATGGGATGATTGTGGTCCCATCAGGGCTCACAATGTCAGCTAGGGAAGTAATGCCCAAGGGGATGAGGTTTTTGAGAAGGTTGGGGGGAATGGTGTGTTGGGGTAAGTCCGGGAGGGAGACTTGAAGGGGGTTGAGTAGGGTTTCATCCTCCATATGGATTTGGATGGAGGCTCTTTTGAGGATGTGCATTTGCCTGGCCAAGGTAAAGTATTGAAGTGTGTGGCTGGGCAAGGTAAGAGGATCCATACCCTGGAGCATAGCAGCTTCTTTGTGGAGGAGGGCTGTAGTGAGCCTGCCTAGTTTCCCCGTGTCGTTGAGGGACCTAGTGAGGTGGGCTGCTGTAATTTGAGCATAGTCCACCATTAGGGAGGGGATACCCAATCCTGCCTGTCCCAAGGGGAGGCAGACACTAGCAGTTGGGAATGAGGGGTGTAGGTCACAGCATTTTTTAGCCAGGGTCCATAAGGCCTTGTCTAAGATGCCTATATCCGAGTAGCTGTAGGGTGCTACGGTCATAGGGTAGGTGATGGCAGGCTTAATACACGTGGTGATGAGTCTGAGACATTGGAGAGGGGTGGCGCCTTTTGGTTTGGCAGTGGTGAGGATTTGGTGTCCTTTACTATGTATGAGGGCCAAGGCTTGTTTCATAAGGGGTCTCCAGTTTAGGGTGAGGCTAACCGGCACCCCTAGATACTTGTATGGTTCATTTGGCGGAAGGTATGTAGCCCATGTGTCGTTAATGAGGATGGTGTTGTGGAGAAGTTTGGTTAGGGCCTTGTGGTTGGTGGGATCCTTGGGGTGGGAGCCATGCAATATGCCAGTGATCATGCATTTACCCCCGTTAAGAGGAATCCCAGACCAAGTACTGAATTGTTGCACTTTAAGGCATTGTACCTTGAGGTTGTCTGCTGTGTTAGTGACCACACTGGTGTCATCAGCATATCCTAGGCTACCTGTTTTATCTTGGTCAGTATTGGATGTTGAGGTTATGCCTTGCTTGTATCCTCTGCCCCCGGCTTGTAGCCATCTGAGGAGAGGTTCGATGAAGATGATGAAGAGTAGGGGGGAGAGGGTGTCACCTTGGATGGTGCCTCTTGTGATTTGAATTGGTTTGCCTTGAGTGTTGTTGAGGTACATGTGGGTAGTAGCCCCGTTGTAAATTCCTTTCACTGTTTCAATGACATCTACCGGGATTCCAAGGTCATACATAGTTTGGAGCAGCTTGTCATGGTCCACCATATTAAAGGCAGATGAGAAGTCAAAGTAGGCAGCAAACAGGTCTCTTTTTGAGTGGGCCGCATCCTCGATGTCATGTAGGAGGTGGGTGAGCTGTCTATGGGTGCTTCTGTTCTGTCTGAATCCCTCTTGGGAGTCACTGAGGACTTGGTATTGGTCCAAGTATTTGGACATCACTGTTGTAACCATGTTAGTCCACAATTTACCCATCGTGTTGTTGAGGCCAATAGGTCTGTAGTGGTTGGCTTGGGTGGGGTCTCCTTTCTTGTAAAGCATGATGGTGTTGGAGGTCTTCCAGCAAATGGGGGTGTAGCCGGTGATCCACATAAGCCCAAACATTTTATGTATGGTGTGGTGCCAAGACCAGGGGAGGCAGGTTAGTAGTTCATTGGGGATTCCGTCTGGGCCAGCCTGTTTGCTTTTTGCTACGTGTTGGATGCATGTTTGGTAATTAGAGAACTCCATGAGGTAGGGTAGGATGGGGTTGGAGTGTTGGTGGGGTTGGGCCTTGGTTTCTAGGGAGAATGTGTCTAGCAGGGAGGCCCATGGAGGGGGGGGCGGTCTGTCTGTCCTGGGGTAGGTATTTGCCGGTGCACGTGTGGTGAGGGGGGGCCATCAAGTGTCCCATGTGCTCCCCCAAGACGTCCAGGAGGTCATTAGTGGACGTTTTGTGTTGGCCAGTGGTGGGGTCTTGGAGGGTCTGGGGTGACGTCGGATTATCAGAGGTTTTGAAGATGTTTCTGTGGGCTTGTTTAGGTTTGTTGGATAGTTGGGTCATGAAGGCTGCTTTGCCAGTGGCGGTAGCTGTTTGTCTGCTGTTTGTGAGAATTCTCCGGAGGGCAGGGAGGGCCTCATCGAGGGATATATTGATTGCAGCCAAGAGTGAGGCATGGTCTGAGGCAAGCTGGATATGGGTGAGGGTGGTAGGATGGTTATGGCATGTTTCTAGGAGAGTAGAATGGGCGGTGTGGTAGGAGTTGGGGTCGGTGGTTAGGAGTTTCCTGTACGTCTTAAGTTGTTGGATATGGGAGTTGATTTTGGCGTGGGCTTTGCTCTTCTTTCTGTCAAGGAAGTGCCCTGGGATTTGGTTCCTGGTAGGGCAGGTTTCAAACATAGTGGTGAGGGCCATCCTAATAGGTTCCATAATCTGGTTGCTGAGATGGTCGAGGTCTAATCCTTTTGCAAGGAGAGTGTGTTTGACTTGGTGGAGGTGGGATGGGAGGGAATTGTCTCCTATGAGGTTGGTGGCCTGGTCCCACCAGTCCCTGATGGTTTGGGTGTGTTCCATGAAGAAGGTAGTGTGCGTTTCTTCAATGGCCTTTCTAGTGGCGTTCATGGAGGCCTTGCTGACGGGGGTGACTAGTTGTTGGGGTCTAGGAGGGGGGGGTGTCAGTCAATGTCAGGGGTATGGGAAGGTAAATAGGGGGGATAATTTGGTGAAGGGCCATATGGTCTAGGTATCCTCCGACCTCCCTGGTCTTTTCACTAATATGGGGGTGGAGGGGGTTGGGGCAAGGGGAGATGAGGATGTCATCGATTCTGCTGTGGTGCTCGAGGTTGCCTTCCTGGTAGCAATGGAAGGTGGGTGCTCTAGTGGAAGGGTTGGTGGGGTGGAGGTTGAGTTGGGAGCACATAGATATGTGATGTTGGTCTGTGTGGGAAGTGGCGTGGGTAGATCTATCTGAGGGAAAGAGGGTTGCATTCCAATCCCCTCCACAGAGTGTGGTGTGATTGGGCTTTTTGGTGTGAGTCCCGATGTATGCATAGGCGGCTTGCCGTTGCTGGGTTTGGTCATGGGGCATGTAGACGTATTGGGGGAGTTCCTTCTTGATGAATTGGATGAAGGAGAGGCAGGAGAGCAGTTTGGTTTCTGTAAGAATAGCCACATCAGGTTTGTGGTCTAGGATGTGATTGAGAATTAGCTCCCAAGAGCTCCTCAGCCCTCTGCAGTTGAGGAGTAGAAAATGTATGTTATCCATGTAGTAGTCTTGGGGTGACTGGGCATGGTGGGTGGGTTGTAACCTGTCCAACACCTTATGGGCAGCAGCCAACCTAGGTATTCAGTATGAAGCTTTCATTGCTGCCTGGTTGAGTGTGGCCATGCTGTTTTTTGCCATTTTCAGGTCATTCTGAGCACCTCATTTGGGTGTGTGGTGTGGTGTGTGTGTGTGTGGGGGGGGGGGGGGGGGGGGGGGGGGGGGGGGGGGGGGGGGGGGGGGGGGGGGGGGGGGGGGGGGGATAATGCGGGTGGGTATGGGGTTATGGATGTGTATGGATGGGAGAGTGAATGCGTCCACCACCACCACCACCCCAACCCCCAACCCCTGCATTTCATTTCCGGGGCCTTGTAAATATATAATTGAGTACTGGATACCGTAACTGGAATACCAAGATTAAAGGTGAGAATTTAAATTTGAGAACGGCAATGTCCAACTGCCGGTACTTCTGTTTGGTATGTTACAGTCCAGGGGTAGGCCCAATAGGCTAAAGTGATCTTCCAAACTGTGTCAGGAAGGGCTAAAAAGAAAAGGCATTGGTACATACATACATTACATGTTAAAGTCTACTTGACACCGCGAGGGTGTATGAGACTCTGTGCTTTAAACAAAAAGAAAAAGCACCCACAAAGCAAAAAACACCCATTACATCAGGGGTGTGTCGAGGACAAACAAACCAACTCCCAACCACCGTTTTGGTGGCGTAGGTATTAAACCCCTTAGAGCAGGACCCAGATCTCAACAACACTTACAGTGGCGGAGGTAAGAAGCTAACAAATGAGAAGTTCAAGAAGAAAAAAAAAGGGATAATAAAATTACGGTGCCACTAGCAGTCCAGGGCTTCCTGTCTTGCTCTTCTACAAGTAGAAAGATAGTCGGCTAGGTTGCTCCAAAAAGACTTAGTGCCATTTCCATTCATAAAGGTTCTGAATTGGTGAACTGAAACCCAAACACATGTTTTACCAACGGGGGCTCTGAGCTACATTGCTAATTTCATTCGTCAATATAATCAAATCATTATCTCACATGGGATGATAATTTTCTTGTGCGATTCGTATCGCATTTTTAAATAAAATGTACTACATATTTGCATCCTCCAAAGAAATTAAGAGTCATGAACAGCTTCATGCTGGAGTCTTTATCCACCAATTCAGGTTAAATGTTCAGTTTCTCACAAATATGTAGGGCTGTAAATATCATACGATATTTCAATTAACGTTCGATATATTGTGACATATTGTACGATATCGATATCGTACGATATGTTTAGGCCCTTTTCGGGGGGAAACAGTGCAAGACCTACGGGATATTACAGGAAACACCGTTTACACGTCCATACAATTAAAATCAAGTCAAATGAACCAATACTGAAGAAGATAGAAAACACGATAATATCGTGCTCTATTATCGTACGATATATTGTGATATATTGTGATATATTGTACGATATAGGGCGATATCCTGAAGTTCCTGGCCCAGACCCAGTGCAAGGAAATCCCAGGCAAATCTGCTAATCATACCACTAGACCAAACTATACTTCCACTTGAAGCCCCAAACTACACTTCCACCTAAAGCACCCACGCTTTAGCACCAGAAGTGCATGGACAAGTTCGATGCAGCGTCGCCTGCGACGCTAAAAAATGGCGGAAATTGATCGCGAGGGAGCGACAGCGACAGGTGGCAACGGAAGCGAGTTAGTTACGAGACCGTTGGCTGACGTGTCGGGCTTCATCGCGGTCAGACGGATGGATGGTCGGATGGATGATGGATGGTCGGACGGACAAATGGGTAACACTGGGGGCTCCCGCCCCCCAGAAGAGGGGGCTCCGCCAAAATTCACCTCTCTCTTTGCAGCTGATGCCGATCTCCAGGCCAAACTGAGAGAGAGGATATTGTTACATACTCAGCAAAAATCAATGCCGTGACTGAACAGCGCCGAGGCAGCTGGACAGTTTTATAACAGTGAGGGTTTGGGCAACATACCCCTCAGAACCTGGTCCAGGAGGTAACCCCAAAAAGGGTACGAAAGAGCAAATTAAAAGGCTTGACAACAAGCAAAGCGAACTACCAAGGCATAGAGAAATAGCGAATTAAGTGTATATTGTAGAAGGGCTGAGAGTTGCTGAGGCCTAAAAAGCGAGATTCTACAAGAAGACGTAACAGGACAAAAGGCACAGGAAATTCACCAAACAAACAAGGAGAGAGGCATAGAGCTCTAAAAAGGCGGCCTTAACACTCCCTATCTTAAGTCAAACACAAGACCAAGCCGTCAGCCAAAACGCCACAAGGAAAAGCACAGGTAAAAAAGGACACTTAACAACCTAAGCAGAACTACTTAACACGATAAAAAGCGTGTGGAAAAGCGAAAGACCAAGCTAAGAGAGTCCATAGCCTATCTGTCAAGAAACCATCAAGCTAAAGGACAGAGAGAGGGCACAGGAGAGCAATCAATCAGGTCAAGAGTCCACAAGGAGAATCGAGAAGTGAAAACAGAAGCTAACCCCATCACCTACACCGCCACAAACAAGACGGTTGCTACAAAGGGACAAGAACAAATCCAAGCTGGTCATCCAGGCTGTAGGGAGGCTAGGGGAAGAAGCTCATTCTGGGAGAGAAGCAAATGGTCAGGGGAATGGTCCTGGGCCATCGGAGGATCCGCCACTGAAATATGTGGAGGGTTGGGAACTCCCATGTTAACACGGGACCCCATGGCTGATTGAAGGGGTGCTCATCTCCCACCGTGTCCTCCCACTCAGGAGGGGGCTCTTCTGTAGCGACAAAATCAGCAATGCGAGCCCAGAAATCAGCCCCAGCAAGTGCTCCACCCGCTCCCGAAGGGGCGAACAGCTGGCACCTGAGGAGGTGGAAGGACCCACAACTCATACAGAGTGGCCTGGCGAGGGCCGGAAGTGGCCTCACCACGGACAGAGGAAGCCAACCTCCACGATTGCCGGCGGCCATGATCCATAGCTGACAGGACCGCAAGGCAAACAATTCCCCACACATCGGTATCCATGGCTGAGGAGGGGCGGGGGTTGCACACCCAGAGGCTAGCTCTCTGGATGGGGCAGGCAGAAAGTAAGGGTGGCCAAGGGAACCTGGAGAGCCTCACGGACCGCTAGAGCAACGGGGCACGTCCAAAAGCAGTGGAGGCGGGGGTCACAGTCAGAAGGCACATCAGGGCAACACGGGCAGCGGAACTGTACCCGGGAGGAGGCCCCTGGAACGCCATCGGCCATAAGGCGCCACAAAATGTCCTTTTGGCTGTTTTCCCAAGGAAGGGACCAGAGTGAAGGAAGCAGCCTAGCAAACGCCCTTGTCCGGGCCAAACTGAAATTAAATATTTCCCCACTTAACACGATATATATCGTACGATACAACCGGATACAACACACGATAAAACGCTAGACACAGCCCAGTCTGGAGGGCGGTATGGTCCAGACCCGGTGGTTAAGGTTTCGGACACCGGAGTTCGAGCCCCGCTGCCGGAAGACGGCGGGTGGTTTCTCGAGTCCGACTTTAGGGCGGTGTTGTTTCACTGCTAGGACATGAGCCCCTTGCAATCTTTCAATCTTTCTACACAGCACGATATATCCCGATAAGCACGATATATCGTACATAACTCCGAAAATATCGTGCGATGCAAGTTCAATATCGTACGATACACGATATAATAAATATCGTACAATACAAAGCTTGACAGCCCTACAAATATGTGTTCTATCCTCAGCGTATAACGGAGAATCTAATATGAAATGCATTTCATCTTCTACCACTCTTCTACCGTCAAGCACCTGCGAATTCTTCCAGAACGAGAGGTACTCCTTTCTGATTCAACATTGAATTGTTAGCACGAAGACGTAGTCTTGCTACGCATTTAATATCATCCCTATAATTTAAGAAGTTAGTGTATGTGGAACTATGGTATCTACATTTCAAACAAAACGGTAGCGGGAAAGTTTTCTCAGCATGGTTCAGCCAAACTTCCCGTTAGGGCTAGTTCCACACAACTCGGCCCCAATGTTGAATGGGCCTTCGCCGGAGGCCAGTTCAGTTTCGTCCTAATCAGTGGGTCAAGGGGGGGTGGGGCTGGTGGGGCTGGTGGGTCGAGGGGGTAACCACATCACCCAACAGCAAACACACCCACGGCACAACCTACGGGTCAATGGGGCAATGATGGGGTCAACAAAAAAAAGCGAGGCAGGGGGGAAAGAAAGAGGGTCTAAAAAAAACAAAGACGACACAAACAAAAACAAAAAAACCCCCCCCCCCCCCCCCCCCCCCCCCCCCCCCCCCCCCCCCCCCCTGCAACGAGCTCAAAATGACTTGAAAAATGGCTCAAAACATCGCCATGAGTCATGCCATTATAGCCCCGTTATAAGAAAAAAATGACCGGCAGTAGGTAATGTTTGGAGGCCTGGGCACCTCCTGTTCAAGCTCGACATATGTGTGCATGTTCGTTTGGTCATGAGTCGGTATCTCCCACGGACCCCCAGTGCGCCTAATCTTTTGTAGGAGTGGCAACACCATTCAAACTGAATCCTCAGTGCCGCTGGTTTGTGTCGGGAGACCCACCTCCTGGGGTGAAATTCCTTTCATAACTAAAAAAAAACTAGTCAACTGCTCCTACCTCCAGGAGCACGCAGTTAATGGCGACGATCAAGATGCCCAAGGGAAGTATATCCTCCTGAAAGCCTTAGCTCTAAATGCATCCAACACCACTCCTCTACTTTTGCCTAAGTGGAATGCATCGGAAACATCTTTCAACAAAACATCCCAAGCTGCTATTGCCACTGCTATCAAACAACTAGGCCAGATAGCCCTAATCATTGATGAACCCAATCATTGTCGATTTTCTTAATCATACGTCTGTTCTCTAGCATAAGACTTTCGATTCCGACAAAGTTGGCCCAAACAGAGCATATAGGACGAAACTTGATGCTGATCGGAACATCCTCTGATTTGTCTAGTTTTCTTGCAACCGCGTCATGGAAGGCATGAAGTTCTCATACATTATTTCTTCGCTCTTCGCCTTCTATTACCAGTACCTTCTATATCCTGCAATACCTATCACTGCCAAACTGCACAAGCATAGAGTCTGATGTAACAATCCTCAATGCCTCAAACGTCCTGAAGTTATATGCCCCCCCCCCCCCCCCCCCCCCCCTCCCCCCAACCTCAACCCCACCCACCCACCCACCACACAAACTAATACCCCCCCGCCCGTGGTTGTCTTCCCTGCATGAACTAACACTACCGTCCTCCACACAAGCAAGACCACGTAGCAACACCTACAGCACTGCCACTGCTGCCCTCCACCTACGAGGAAATGGCATCAAGCTGGATCCCATGCCATTGCCTTACAGTCCATATAGGGATAAACACTGCCGCTCTATACACACAAGGTAATGGCAACAAGCTGGATCCAATGCCGCTGCCTTGCAGTCTTTGTAGGACCAACACTGCTGCCATCCACACAGGCAAGACCATGCAGCTTCACCTACAAGCAATAACACTTCCGACATACACACAGGAAAGACCACTGCAAACCACCTGCAATAAATAGCACTGCTGCCCTGCACATACTAGGCGATGGTACATCACGATTCGCTTGGGGCAGTGGCAACAAGCTAGATCCCACGCCATTGCCTTGCAGTCCCTTTGGGGATAAGCACGGCCGCCCTCCACACATTAAGTAATGGCAACAAGCTGGACCCCATGCCATTGCCTAACAGTCCCTTTATGGAGAAACACTGCCAACCAGGGTACTACTAAGAGCGCGCGGTGCTGCGCTGCCTTTTTGAGCCCCTCTGCGCGTTTTGCGCAGTTTTTTCAACCTCCTGTGGGCGCAGCGCGCAGTTTTTGCGCTTTTTGCACTAAAAAGCGCTGACCAATTTGGCAAGAAGTGGTACCCTGCTGCCAACCTCCACACACTAGGCGATGGTACAGCACGATTCGCTTGGGTCTAAGACAATGCCTTGCTCTTCAATATATTCTAGCCGCTGCACCACTTCTTCCATGCCTGGCCTGCATAGGGTGACAATATGAAACTGTGTTATGGCTTGTCTATGATGATGGGGTGAATAATTACCCCCCCCCCCCCCCCTTCCCCCTCCATGCTTAGACTGCACAGGGTGACAATATGAGTGCCAAATTACTTAAGATACTTTAGAGCATTTTTGCATAAAAGAAGTTCTGCAAGTGTATGTTGTTGCAGTCCAGGGGTAGGCCAAGTAGGCTAAAGGGATCTGCATACAAGAGATTTACTGTTAAAGGATGTACATAAAAAGGATGTACATAAAAGGAATGTACGTATAAGGGATGTACATACAAAGAAAGTACATAAAAGGGAAGTACTTAAGATGAATGTACATGTAAGGGATGTACATAAGAGGAATGTACATAAAAGGGATGTACATACGAGGGAAGTACATAAAAGGAATGTACATATAAGGGAAGTACATAAAAATAAATGTACATATAAGGGATGTACATACAAGGGAAGTACACAAATGAATGTACACGTAAGGGATGTACATACAAAGAAAGTACATAAAAGGGATGTACATACAAGGGAAGGACATATAAGGAATGTAAATATAAGGGATGTACATACAAGGGATTTACTTATAAGGGATGTACATACAAGGGATGTGCATGAAAGGGATGTACATATAAAGGATGTACATACAAGGGATTTACATTTAAGGGATGTACATATAAGGGATGTACATACAAGAGATGTGAACACAATTTGCAGCCCATCTATCAGAAAAGCATGTTGTTAAGCTTTTGTCTGTTCAGCGATTGGCAGGGTGGCAGTGTTTGTATCAACAGCGTGTCGTCACTGCCATACAGTCGCTGCATGGGTTTGGCGCTGCCCCCTCCCGAGCTCCGCATGGGTTTGGCCCTGCCCCCTAACCCCCCGAGCGACACATGGATTCGGCGCTGCAGCCCTAACTCCCCAAGCTCTGCTCTTTGCGCTTTGCCATGCGCTTTGCCATGCGCTCCGCCATGCGATGTCTATGACAATGTCCATGCGAGAATCCTGCGATGCCTATGTGAGAATCTTGAAATCAGGCTTGAGTTGCCAAGCAGCTTCTCAACCTGGCCTACAGAAATATTCAATAAAACAACACAGCAAGGTGGGCAGCCATCAGTTTTGCCTTTTCAGCCCACTGTAGGTCAAGTTGGGTAAGCAAGAGATGCGATGCAAGCCGGATTCCAGGGCTGTGTTGTAGCACCGTCTTAGCGCAGACACTGATGTAGGCAAACACAGGTGTAGCACCGTCATAGCGCAGACACTGATGTAGGCAAATACAGGTGTAGCACCGTCATAGCACAGACACTGATGCACGCAAACACAGGTGTAGCACCGTCATAGCGCAAACACTGATGTAGGCAAACACAGGTGTAGCACCGTCATAGCGCAAACCCTGATGTAGCACCGTCAGAGCGCAAACATGAGTAGCACGTCATAGCGCCAAACACTGATGTAGGCAAAACCAAAGGTGTAGCCCGTCATAGCGCAAACACTGATGTAGCACCGTCATAGCGAAAACACTGAGTAGGCAAACAAAGGTGTAGCCGGTCATAGCGCCCAAAAACTGATGTAGCACGTCATGAGCCGCAAAAAACTGATGTAGCACCGTCATAGCGCAAACACTGATGTAGGCAAACACAGGTATAGCGCCGTCATAGCGCAAACACTGAGGTAGCACCGTCATAGCGCAAACACAGGTGTAGCACCGTCATAGCGCAAACACTGACGTAGCACCGTCATAGCGCAAACACTGATGTAGGCAAACACAGGTATAGCACCGTCATAGCGCAAACACTGAGGTAGCACCGTCACAGCGCAAACACTGATGTAGGCAAACACAGGTGTAGCACCGTCATAGCGCAAACACAGGTGTAGCACCGGCATAGCGCAAACACTGATGTAGGCAAACACAGGTGTAGCACCGTCATAGCGCAAACACTGATGTAGGCAAACAAAGGTGTAGCAACCGTATAGCGCCAAACATGATGTAGGGCAAACACAGGTTGCACCGTCATAGCGCAAACATGGTGTAGGCAAAACACAGGTGTAGCCAACGGCCCACATAGCGAAAACATGGTGTAGGTAAACACACTAACACAGGTGTAGCACCGTCATAGAGCAAACACTGGTGTAGACAAACACAGGTGTAGCACCGTCATAGCGCAAACACTGATGAAGCACCGTCATAGAGCAAACACGATTGTGCACCGGTCATGCGCAAACACTGAATGTAAGGCAAACACAGGGGTAGCACCGTCATAGCGACAAACACAGATGCTGCACCGTCATAGCGCAAAACACAGGTGTAGCACCTCTAGCGCAAAACACGGCGTAGCACCGTCATTAGCGCAAACACTGATGTAGAGCAAACACGGTGTAGCACCCGTACTAGCCGAACACTGGTGTAGGCAAAACACAGGTGTAGCACCCGTCATAGCTCAAACAATGGGTTGTAGGCAAACACAGGTGTAGCACCGTCATAGCGCAAACACGTGTAGGCCAAACACAGGTGTTAGAACAGTCATAGAGCAAACACTGATGTAGGCAAACAAAGGTGGGCACCGCAGCAGCGCAAACACTGATGTAGGCAAACAAAGGTGTAGCACCGTCATAGCGCAAAACACTGGTGTAGGCAAACACAGGTGTAAGCACCGGCATAGCGCAAAACACTGGATGTAGGTAACACGCTTACAACGGTGTACACGTCATTAGCGACCAAACACTGCGTGTAGAACAAACACCAGGTGTAGCACCGTCATAGCCAACACTGACGTAGCACCGTCCATAGCGCAAACACTGATGTAGCACGTCATACGCAAACACTGATGTAGGCAACACAGGTGTAGAACAGTCAATAGCGCAAAACACTGATGTAGGCAAAACACAGGTGTATAGCACCGTCATAGGCGCAAACACTGGTGTAGGCAAAACAGGTGCTGCCACCGGATAGCGCAAACACTGGTGATGTAAACACGCTACACAGGTGTTTGTTTTGTTTAGCACCGTCATAGCGCAAACACTGGTGTGGGACCACCACAGGAAGTAGCCCATCATAGCACAAACATGATGTGGGCAAAACAGGTGTAGGCACCGTCATAGCGCAAACCCGATGTAGCAAACACAGGAGTAGTAGCACAGTCATATCGCACCAACACTGATGTAGCACCGTCATAGCGCAAACACAGGTGTGTGTCGACGTCATTAGCGGAACACGACGTAGCCACAACAGTAGCGCGCAAAACATGATGTAGGCAAACACAGGTGTAGCACCGTCATAGCGCAACCATGGTGTAGGCAAAACACAGGGTGCACCGGCATTAGCGCAAACACTGATGTAGGCACAACACCACAGGTGTAGACAAACGTCCCAAGTGCAAAACATGATGTAGCAAACAAAAGGTGTAGGCACCGTCATTTAGCGCCAAAACTGTGTTGGCAAAAACACGGTTGTAGCACAGTCATAGCGCAAACACTGGTGTAGGCAAAACCAAGGTCCAGCGCCGGCACATCGCGCATTACACTGGTGTAGGTAAACACGTAACACAGGTGCTAGCACCGTCATAGCGCCAAACGGGTGAGACAAACACAGGGTTAGCCACCGTCATAGCGCAAACAGATGTAGGCAAAAACAGGGGTAGCACCGTCATAGCGCAAACACTGATGTAGGCAAACACAGGTGAGCCCGTCATAGCGCAAACATTGGGAGTCAAAACACAGGTTTAGCACCGTCCTTAGCGCACGCTATGGGTGTAGGCAAAACCAGGGTAGCAACGTCATGCGGCAAACACTGACTGGTGTAGGCATACCGAGGTTGTAAGCACGTCATAGCCCAACATGATGTAGGCAAACACGGTGTATCACCGTCTAGAGCAACACTTGTGTAGGCAAACGCAGGTGTGGCACTGTCATAGCGCAAACACTAATGTAGGCAAACATAGGTGTAGCACCGTCATAGCGCAAACACTGATGTAGGCAAACACAGGTGTAGCACCTGTATTGCGCAAACACTGATGTAGGCAAACACAGGTGTAGCACCGTCATAGCGCAAACACTGGTGTAGGCAAACACAGGTGTAGCACCGTCATAGCGCAAACACTGGTGTAGGCCAAACAGGTTATAAGCACCGTCTAGCGCAAAAACAAACACTGATGTAGGCAAACACAGGTGAAGCACGTCAAGCGCCAAACACTGAGTAGGCAAAAAACATGGTGTAGCCCGTCATAGCGCCACACTGATGTAGCACCGCATAGCGAAACACTTGATGTAGGCAAAACACAGGTGTAGCACGTCATAGCGCAAAACTGAGGTAGCACATCATAGCGCAAACAGATGTAGGTAAACCAAGGTGTTGTAGCACCGTCCATAGCGCAAAACACTGATGTAGGCAAACAAGTGTAGAACCGTATAGCGCAAAAACCACTTGGTAGGCAACACAGGGTAGCCACGTTCATAGCGCAACACTAATGTAGGAATAATAGGGTAGCACCGTCATAGCGCAAACCTGATGTAGGACAAACACAGGTGTAGCACCGGAATAGCGGCAAACACTGATGTAGGCAAAAAAGGTGTAGCAACCGTCATTAGCGCAAAACACTGGTGTAGGCAAACGCAGGGGGTGGTGCACCGTCATAGCGAAAACTATGGTTGTAGGAAACACAGGTATAGCACACGTCATAAGCGCAAAACACTGATGGTAGGCAAACACAGGGGTACGCACCGTCACTAGGCGCCAACACTGATGTAGGCAACACACGGTTGTAGCCCGTTAATAGCGCAAACACTGATGTAGCACCGTCATAGCGCAAACACTGATGTAGGCAAACACAGGTGTAGCACCGTCATAGCGCAAACACTGATGTAGCACCATCATAGCGCAAACACTGATATAGGTAAACACAGGTGTAGCACTGCATAGCGCAAAACTGAGTAGAGCAACGTCATCGAGAAAACTGAGGCAGGCAAACACAGATTGTAGCACAGTAATAGCGCAAACACAGGGGTAGCACCGTCATAGCGCGAACAAATAACGTTAGGCACAGTCATAGCGCAAACACTGATAGGCAAACCACAGGGCTAGCACCGTCATAGCGCAAACATGGTGTAGGGCAAACACAGGTGTAGACCGGCAAAGCGCAAAACATGATGTAGGCAAAAAACAAGTAGTAGAGCACGTCATAGCGCAAACACCGATATCGGCAACACAGGTTGATGTGGAAGCACGTCATAGCGCCAAACATCCTGATGTAGAATACACAGGTGTAGCAACGGCATAGCGCAAACACTGGTAGGCAAGACACAGGTGTAGCACCGGCCATAGCGCAAACATGGTGTACGGGAAAACACGCTAACAAGGTGTAGCACCGTCATGCGCAAACACTGATTTAGGGCAAAAAAAGGGTTGTAGCACCGTCCTAGCGCAAACACTGATGTAGCACCGTCATAGCGCAAACACTGATGTAGGCAAACACAGGTGTAGCCCCGTCATAGCGCAAACACTGGTGTAGGCAAACACAGGTGTAGCACCGTCGTGAGCAAATGATGTAGCACGTCCATAGCGCAAACACTGATGTAGGAAAACACAGGTGTAGCACCGTCATAGAGCAAACATGATGAGGCAAACACAGGTTGTAAAGCACCCGTTCATAGCTCACAAACACTGATTGTGTAGCACCGTCATAGCGCCAAACACGAACGTTAGCACCGTCATAGCCGCAAACAGTGATGTAGGCAAACACAGGTGTAGCACCCGTCATAGCGAAACACTGGTGTGGCACACACAGGTGTAGCACGTCATAGCGCAACACTGATGTAGGCAAACAGTGGTAGCACCGTCAATACGCCAACATGATGTAGGCAAACACAGGTGTAGCACTCTAGCGCAAAACGTTGTAGGCAAAACAAAGGAGTAGAGTAGCACCGTCAGAGCAAAACGCAAACCTGGGGTAGGCAATCACGCAAACCAGATGTAGCACCGGTCATAGCGGCAAACACTGATTGTAGGCAAACACCGGTGTAAGCCACCGTATAGCGCAAAACACTGAGTAGGCAAACCAGGTGTAGCCCGTCATAGCGCAAAACACTGATGTAGGCCAAACACAGGTGTAGCACCGTCAGAGCGCAAAACATTGGTGTGAGGCCAAACACGCACGCCAAGAGTGGCCACCTTCATAGCGCAAACACTGGGTAGGCAAACACAGCAGTAGCACCGTCATAGGCAAAAACATGAGTAGGAAACACAGGTGCTGCACCGTAATGCGCAAAACACTGGATGTAGGCAAAAACAGGTGTAGCACCGTCATACGCACACAAAAAAACTGATGTAGGCAAACACAGGTGTGCCACCTCATAGCGCAAAACACTGGTGTAGGCAAACACAGGTGTTAGCACGTCATAGCGCAAAACACTGATGTAGGCAAACACAGGTTGTAGCACCGCATAGGCAAAAAAACTGGTGTAGCGCATACACAGGTGTAGAACGGGCATTTAGCGCAAACATGATGTGGCAAAAAAACACAGGGTGTTTGTAGCACGTCATAGGCAAACACTGGTTTGTAGGCAAACACAGGTGTCGCCCGTCACATTAGCAGCAAACACTGAGTAGGCAAACACAGGTGTAGCCACCGGTCATAGCGCCAAACCCTGAATGTAGGCAAACACAGGTAGCACCGTATAGCGGCAAACACTGATTGTAGCAAAACACAGGTGTAGCACCGTCATAGCGCAAAACACTGGTGTAGGCCAACGCAGGTGTAGCACCGTCAAAGCGCAACACACTTGGGTCGGCAAAACACAGGATATCACGTGCATAGCCCCAAACACTGCTGTAGGAAACAGGTGTAGCACCGTCATAGCGCAAACACTGATGGTAGGCAAACACAGTTGTAGCACCGTCTAGCGCAAACACTGATGTAGCACCGTCCAGAGCGCAAACACTGATGTAGGCAAACCGGTTGTAGACCGTCATAGGGCAAACCATGCCCTGGTGTAGGCAAACAGCAAAGCACAGGGTGCACCGTCATTGCACAAACACGGGTAGGCAAACACAGGTGTAGCACCGTCATAGCGCAAACACTGATGAGGCTCACACCAGGGTTAGCACCGTCCATAGCGGCAACACTGATGAGGCAAACCAAAGGTGTGCACGCCTAGCGCAAACCACTGGTTGTAGGCAAAAACAGGTGTAGAACGTCACATAGCGCAAACAATGATGAAGGCAAACACGGTGAGCACCGTCCATAGCGGCAAAAACCATGAGTAGGAAAAAACAGTGTAGAACGTCATAGCGCAAACACTGGTGTAGGCATACAACAGGTGTAGCACGGGCATAGCGCAAACCACTGAGTAGGCAACACAGGTGTAGAACCGTCATAGCCGCAAACACTGTGTAGGCAAACACAGGTGTAGCACCGTCATGCGCAAACATGAGTAGGCAACACAGGTGAGCACCGTCAGAGCGCAAAAACAATGAATCTGTAGGCAAACCACAGGTGTGCAACGGAATACGCAAACCTGATGTAGGCAACACAGGTGTAGCACCGTCATAGCGCAAAACATTGGTGTAGGCAACGGCAGGTGTAGCACAGGCATAGCGCAACACTGGTGTAGGCAAACACAGTATAGCACCCCGTCAGAGCGCACAACACTGATGTAGGCAAAACACAGGTGTAGGCACCATAGCGCAAACACTGATGTAGGCCAACATAGGTCCAAGCACCGTAATTAGCGCAAACAATGATGTAGCACCGTCTAGCGCAAACAGCTGATTTGTCGGCAAACACAGGTGTGTAGCACCGTCTAGTGCAAACCTGATGTAGCCCCATCATAGCGCAAACACGATGTAGGTAAAAAGGTTGTTAGCACCGTCATAGCGCAAACACTGATGTAGCACAGTAATAGCGCACACCACTGCTGTAGCACCTCATTAGCGCAAAACATGAGGTAGCAAACGCAGATGTTAGCACAGGTAATAGCGCAAACACAGGTGTAGCACTGTTCATTAGCGCAAAAACCTGAAGTAGCACGTCATAACGCAAACACTGATGTAGGCAAACAAGGTGTAGCACCGTCACAGGCGCAAACACTGGGTAGGCAAACAAAGGTGTGCCCGCTTAGCGCAAACACTGATGTAGGCAAACACAGGCTGTCCGCACCGTCAATAGCGCAAACAAGGATGTAGGAAAAACAAAGGTTGTACACCGTTAATAGCGCAAACACTGATTGTAGGAATACAAGGTAGCACGCCATAGCGCCAAACACTGGTGTAGGCAAAACACAGGTGTAGCACGGCTCCATAGCGCAAACACTGGTGTAGGAAACACGCTAACACAGGGTAGCACGTCATAGGCAAACACTGGTGTAGCAAAACACAGGGGTAGAACCGTATAGCGCCAAAAAACTGATGTAGGCAAACACAGGTGTAGTTGGAGCAACGGAATAGAGCAAAACACTGGTGAGGCAAAACAGGTGTAGCAAGTCATTCATAGCGCAAAACACTAGTTAGGCAAACACAGGTGTAGCACCGTCATAGCGCAAACACTGATGTAGGCAAACACAGGTGTAGCACCGTCATAGCGCAAACACTGATGTAGGCAAACACAGGATGACTGTGGTGTAGCAAGGTCATCACTGTTTCTTTCTTAGGCTACGCTTAGCAGCTTCTTGGTAGCTCCTTTCACCCACCCTTAGGCCAAACCTGAAGCTAGCTAGCGCTGAATGCTTGCACGGCAGGCATTCTATTCAGCGGTAATCTGTGGGCTTGACTTTGTTGCTGGCTAATGGAGCTGGGCGGAAGCTGCTACGCATAGCCAAAAAATGAAAAAGTGACGGTCATAGCGCAAACACTGCAAGCCGCACCTTATATTAGGCTCCTGAGCCCAACACGCGCTGATCAAAAGCCGCATCTCGTGAGGAAAGGATTCTCGTATGGGAGGCCTGTGTGTGGGGGGTGGGGGGTGGGGGTGGGGGGGGGGTAAGGGCCTGTGTGTGTGATTACGTATGTGCGTGTGGAGCTGGTCTGCAATCCTACCTATACCCGCACATACCAATCCTACCCGCAATCCACACATCCACACAACGAGCCAACAGATGTAGCACCCAGCCATTCAACCAAGCACTTAGGCCCCAAGTATAGCTTCACTATAAAATGCAAAATATGTGGGATGCTCACCAGAATCCATCCATCCACCCGCCCATACAAAAACATGTGGGATGCTCACCTGTAACCCTGGCCCACTCGGTATGCACACAACTTCAATCCAGACCTATTCCATTCAACCAAGCACTACGCACCTGTAACTCCAACTCAGACTCCAGGCCATGCTGTGCAATGGCCAACCAACCCACCCATCCCCTCATCCATCAACCCTCACACCCATCCATGCATCCATCCACCCATCCATCCAAACACAAGAGATATAGCACCAAGCCATACAACCGAGTACCACTCACCTATATCCCTGGCTCACTCAGTATGAATACGACTACAACTCCAATTCCATCCACCCATCCACACAGGGAACTGAACAGATGTAGCACCCAGGCATTCAATCAAGTACTTAGGCCCCCAGTATAGCTTCACTATAAAATACAAAATATGTGGGATGCTCACCTGAGTCCATCCATCCACCAGCCCATACAAACAAATGTGTGATGCGCACCTCTAACCCTGGCTAACTTGGTATGCATAGGACTCCAACACAGACTCCAGGCCATGCTGAGCAATGGCCAAGCAAACAACGAACACACGAGATGTAGCCATTCAACCAAGTACTACTCATATGTAAGCCTGGCTCACTCAGTATGCATACAACTTCAATTCGGACCAATTTCAACCATCCATCCACTCATCTATCCACGCGCCCAAAGAAAACATTGTGGGATGCTCACCTGTAACCCTGGCTCACTCGGTATGCACACAACTTCAATCCAGACCTATTCCATTCACCCACCTTCCCACCCATCCACACAACGAACACACAAGATGTAGCACCAGGCCATTCAACCAAGCACTACGCACCTGTACCCCTGGCTCACTCAGTATGCATACAACTTCAATTCAGACCAAATCCATCCATCCATCCATCCACCCACCCGCCCATGCAAAAAAATTGTGGGATGGTCACCTGTACCCCTGGCTCACTCGGTATGCATAGGACTCCAACTCAGACTCCAGGCCATGCAGGGCAACAGCCATGACATTAAGGTACTTGTGTGTGAGCTCGTACATGATGACACCAAAGCTAAAGACGTCGACCTGGGGTGTGAGTCATCATGTGTGTAAGTAATCATGTGTGTGAGCAATTACATGAAGATACTTGTGTTCAAGTTTGTACATGATGACACCAAAGCTGCAGACGTCAACCTGGGGTGTGAGTCATCATGTGTGTGAGCAATTGCATTAAGATACTTGAGTAGTTGTATTCAAGTTTGTACATGATGACACCAAAGCTGCAGACGTCAAACTGGGGTGTGAGTCATCATGAGTGTAAGTCATCATGCGTGCAAGTCATCATATGTGTGAGCAATGGCATTAAGATACTTCGTGTGTGAGCTTGTGCATAGTGACACCAAAGCAGAATACATAAGCATGATGTTGGTTTAGCTCACGGGTGTGGGTGCGGTGTGTGTATGTGTTTGTGTGTGTGTGTGTGTGTGGTGTGTGTGTGTGTGGTGGTGGGGGGGGGGGGGGGGGTACGTAGGTGTGTGTGTATGTGGGTTGGGATGTGGCTTGTGTATGGGAATGCGTGTGTGTTGATGTGTGCGTGTAAATGTATGTGTGTGCATGGATATATTTAGGTGTGTGTATGTGTGTATGTGGATTGTGTATGAGTGCATGTGTGTGTGGTATATGTGCATGTGAATGCCCATTGCAGTCTCCAGAGACCAACCCAAACCTGCTTAATCCAGCCAGCCCTGCCCAACCCAACCCAGCCCTGCCCAACCCAGCCCTGCCCAACACAGCCCTGCCCAACACAGCCATGCCCAACCCAGCCCAACATAGCCAACCCTGCCCAACCCAGCCATTGCCCACACAGCAAGCCCAACCAAGCCCAACACAGCCATGCCAAACCCAGGCAAAAATAGCCCAAACCTGCCATTTTTTTTACCACCAGCCCTGCCACCCAGCCCTTGCCCAACCCAGCCCTGCCCACCCAGGCCCCAACAAGACAAAAAGGACCAAAACAGCCGGCCCAACCCAGAAAACCACTGCCCAACCAAGAACTGCCGGCCCAAACACAGAAACTCAGCAGCCCTGCCCAACCCACAACCCAGCCCTGCCCAACCCAGCCCTGTGCCCACACCCAGCCCTGCCCACACACGCCCTGCCCAACACAGCCGCCCTGCCCCTACCCAGCCTGCCCAAACCCGGCCCTGCCCAAACCCGGCCAACCACCCTGGCCCACCCGCCCGCCCACCCGCCCTTCCCCACTCAGCCACCCTGCCACCCAGCCCTGCCCAACCAGCCCTTCCCAACACGACCAGCCCTGCCCAAACCTAGCCTCTACCCACCCAGCCCCAGCCCAACTCACCAGAACCTTCCCAACCCAGCCCTGCCCAACCCAGCCCTGCCACAACAAGCCAGCCCTGCCCCACAAGCCCTCTGCCCAACCCTGCCTTCCCAACCCGGCCCACCCGTGCCCCAACCCAGCCCTGCCCAACCCAGCCCTGCCCAACCCAGCCCTGCCCAACTCAGCCAGCCCTGCCCAACCCAGCCCTGCCCAACCCAGCCCTGCCCAACGACAGCCCCTGCCCACCTACCCTTCCCAACCCAGCCCTGCCCAGCCAACCCTGCCAATCCCCGCCTGCCCAACCCAGCCCTGCCCAACTCAAGCCTGCCCAACCCCCCCTGCCAACCCAGCCCTACCCAACCCCAACCTGCCCAACCCAACGCCCACCCCAGACCTGCCCAACCCCGCCAACCCTCCTGCCCAACCCCAACCAGCCCTGCCCAACCCAGCCCTGCCCATCCCAGCCCTCCCACCCAGCCCTGCCCAACCCATATCCAGCCCTCCCAGCCCAGCCCAACCCTGCCCAACCCGCCCTGCCCAACCCCCGCTGCCCAACCCACGCCCTGCCCAAAACCCAAACCCTGCCCAACCCAGCCAACCCTGCCCCACACATCCCTTCCCAACCCAGCCCAACCCGTTGCCCAACCCGCCAACCCTGCCGGCCCTGCCCAACACGCCAGCCCTGCCCAACCCAGACCCTTGCCCACCCATGCCCTGCCAACAAAGCCAGCCCTGCCAACACAGCCCTGCCCAACAACACAGCCCTGCCCAACACAGCCAGCCCTGCCCAACCCAGCCCTCTTCCCCACCCAGCCCCCCAACCCAGCCCTTCCCCACCCACCAACCCTGCCCAACCCAGCCCTTCCCAAACACAACCACGCCCAACACAGCCAGCCCTGCCCAACCCCCACCAGCCCTGCCCACCCCGAGCCCTGCCCAACCCAGCCCTGCCCAAACCCGCCCACCTGCCAACCCAGCCCAACCAGCCCTGCCCAGCCCAACCCAGCCCTGCCCAACCCAGCCCTGCCCACCCCAGCCAACCCTGCCCAACCCAGCCCTGCCCAACACAGCCAACCCTGCCCAACCCAGCCCTGCCCAACACAGCCAGCCCTGCCCAACCCAGCCCTGCCCAACCCAGCCCTGCCCAACCCTGCCCAACCCAGCCCTGCCCAACCCAGCCAACCCTCCAGCCCTGCCCAACCCAGCCCCCTGCCCAACCCAGCCAACCTGCCCACCCCAGCCCAACCCAGCCCTGCCCACCCCAGCCAACCCTGCCCAACCCCAGCCAACCCTGCCCAACATAGCCATGCCCAACCCAGCCCAACATAGCCAACCCTGCCCAACCCAGCCCTGCCCAACACAGCCATCCCTGCCCCAACCCAGCCCAGCCCAACCCAGCCAACCCCTGCCCAAACCCAGCCCTGCCCAACCCAGCCAACCCAGCCCTGCCCACCCCATCCAACCCTGCCCAAACCCAGCCCTGCCCAACCCAGCCCTGCCCAACCCAGCCGACCCTGCCCAACCCAGCCAACTCTACGCAACCCAGCCAACCCTACGCAACCCAGCAAGTGGATTTAGTAGGTTTAGGTTTAGTCTAAGGCTAGGAAAGGGAATTCCACCCTTTACAAGACAAAAATCTTCCTTGTAAAACACAAGGTGACTCTCACCTTTTCTGACATGATGTCCACATCATTGAGGTACGTCTCTGGAGACTGCAAGAGGACAACATGGTTGAGTTGGTTGGGTTGGTTGGGTCGGTTAGGGTTGGTTAGGGTTGGTTGGGTTGGTTGGATTGGATGGATTGGGTTGGTCTCTGGAGACTGCAAGAGGGCAACAGGGTTGGGTTGGTTGGGTTGGCTGGGGTTGGCTGGGCTGGGGTTGGTTGGGATGGGTTGGCTTGTTTGGTTGGGTTGGTTGGCTGGGTTGGGTAGGTTGGTTTGGTTAGGTTGGTTTGGTTGAGTTGATTGGGTTGGTCAGTTTGGTCAGTTTGGACAGTTTGGTTGTATTGGTTGTATTGGTTGGGTTGGTATCAGGAGTCTGCAAGAGGGCAACATGGTTGGGTTGGTTGGGGTTGGGCTGGTTGGGATGGCTTGGGTGGGTTGGTTTGGTTGGGCTAGGTTGATTAGTTTAGTTGGGCTAGGTTGGTTTGGTTAGTTTGGTTGGTTTGTTTTGGGTGGGTTTGGGTTGGTTGGGTTGGTCTCTGGTGGCTGCATGAGGGCAACGGGTTCGTTTTGGGTTGGTTGGTCTGGTTTGGTTGATTGGTTTGAGTTGATTGGTTTTGTTATGTTGGTTTGGTTTAGTTACTTTTGTTGGCACAAACTGTTTTGCTGTGTCTTTATTAGGTGTGCACTGCATTGCTATGTCCTTTGTTTACGTGTACAGTCCTGCTGTGTCCTTTGAATGGGTGGACCGTCTTGCTGTGTACTTTTTAGAAGTGTACAGCCTGGCCGGTTTGGTTGGCATGAGCTGTATTGCTGTTTTCTTAGTGTTTACTATAGTGTGTTCGATTCCCCCTTCGGTCGCTCTTGGCGTTCCAGGTCGTTGTAGGTAGCTTGTCCAGTTGAGGTAGAAGACATTCCCTACCCACGTATGATGGGCTCCCTTAACACCACACCCCAACAGGCATTATCATTACTACAGTGTTTACCCTAGTGTGTACCATGGGGTGCTCCATTGTGTTTTGGGGTGCTATATTGGACATTTTGGGGTGCTCCATTGTGTTTTGGGGTGCTATGTTGGACATTTTTGGGGTGCTCCATTGAGTTTTGGGGTGCTATGTTGGACATTTTTGGGGTGCTCCTTGGTGTTTTGGGGTGCTATATTAGACATTTTGGGGGTGCTCCATTGTGTTTTGGGGTGCTATGTTAGACAATTTGGGTTTGCTCCATTGTGTTTTGGGGTGCTATGTTGGACATTTTTGGGGTGCTCCATTAAGTTTTGGGGTGCTATGTTGGACATTTTTGGGGTGCTCCTTTGTGTTTTGGGGTGCTATGTCGGACATTTTGGGGGTGCTCCATTGTGTTTTGGGGTGCTATATTGGACATTTTGGGGGTGCTATGTTGGACATTTTTTGGGTGCTCCATTGTGTTTTGGGGTGCTATATTGGACATTTTGGGGGTGCTCCATTGTGTTTTGTGGTGCTATGTTGGACATTGTTTGGGTGCTCCATTGTATTTTGGGGTGTTATATTGGACATTGTTTGGGTGCTCCATTGTGTTTTGGGGTGCTATGTTGGACATTTTGGGGGTGCTCCATTGTGTTTTGGGGTGCTATATTGGACATTTTGGGGGTGCTCCATTGTGTTTTGTGGTGCTATGTTGGACATTTTGGGGGTGCTCCATTGTATTTTGGGGTGTTATATCGGACATTGTTTGGGTGCTCCATTGTGTTTTGGGGTGCTATGTTGGACATTTTGGGGGTGCTCCATTGTATTTTGGGGTGCTATATTGGACATTGTTTGGGTGCTCCATTGTGTTTTGGGGTGCACTATGTTGGACACTTGCAGGGTTGCCTTTAGAGCCAAAAGCTGCTAGTAGCACACAAAAATCTACAAGGAGCACCATTACATTACATTTCATGTTAAAGTCTACTTGACACCGCGAGGGCGTATGAGACTCTGTGCTTTAAACAAAAAGAAAAAGCACCCACAAAGCAAAAAACCCCATTACATCAGGGGTGTGTCGAGGACAAACAAACCAAACTCCCAACCACCGTTTTGGTGGCGTAGGTATTGAACCCTCTAGAGCAGGACCCATATCTAAACCATAGTACTACCTACAGACACAGGTTCCTTTTATTACGAAAGAAAGCCGGGCAAAGGAGCTGACAAGAAGCTGCTGTTCTATTACAAACAAAACCTGGCAGAGGAGCTGACAAAAAACTGCTGTTTGCAGCCAAAAACCCTGGCAAAGGAGCTGACAAGAAGCTGCTATTTTATTACACACAAAACCCAGCAGAGGAGCTGACAAGAAGCTTCTGAATGCAGCCAAAATTAACAAAATAGAACCCCCTGGTAGCCAGCACTTGCCATGTATATAGGCTGACAAGGAGCTGCTGTTTGCTGCCGAGAATAACATAATATTACCTTTTGTATGCTTTTTCTTTTTAGCCCTTCCTATCACGGTTGGGCCTTTAGCCTATTTGGCCTACCCCTGGACTGTAACATACATACATAAATACTGAGTATAACCCCCTGGCAGCCACCCCTTGCCATGTACATGAGGGATCATATATCACACATATACACACATATACACACGTACACATACACACATACACACACGTACACAAACATATACACGCAATACACAAACATACACACACACGTACACACACATACAAACATACACACACGTACTCACACACACATACACACACACGTACGCACACCGCCCTTACCATGTACATGAGGGATCCAGTTCTCCCTCCAATCTTCATCTTAGCCTGCATCGCATATGTGTGACGAAGTGTGTGTGACAAAGTGTGATCATTATAGCTTGTTACACAATGAGCATTTGCTATCTTCATCTTGGCCTGCATCGCATATGTGTGCCGAAGTGTGTGTGTCGAAGTGTGTGTGGCAAAGTTTGTGTGACGAAGTGTGTGTGGCAAACTGTGTGTAACGAAGTGTGTGTGTGACAAAGTGTGTGTGTGACAAAGTGTGTGTGACGAAATATGTGTGGCGAAGCGTGTGTGCCAAAGTGAGTGTGGCCAAGTGTGTGTGCCAAACTGTGTGTGGCGAAGTGTGTGTAGCGAAGTGTGTGTGACAAAGTGTGTGTGGCGAAGTGTATGTGACAAAGTGTGTGTGACGAAGTGAGTGTGAGGAAGTGTGTGTGAGGAAGTGTGTGTGACGAAGTGTGTGTGACAAAGTGAGTGTGAGGAACTGTGTGTGACGAAGTGTGTGTGACGAAGTGTGTGTGACAAAGTGAGTGTGAGGAACTGTGTGTGAGGAACTGTGTGTGACGAAGTGTGTGTGTGATGAAGTGTGTGTGACGAAGTGTGTGTGAAAACGTTTGTGTGACAAAGTGTGTGTAACTAAGTGTGCGTGACAAAGTGTGCGTGACGAAGTGTGTGTGTGACAAAGTGTGTGTGTGATGAAGTGTGTGCGACAAAGTGTGTGTGACGAAGTGTGTGTGGGGAAGTGTGTGTGACGAAGTGTGTGTGACAAAGTGAGTGTGAGGAACTGTGTGTGAGGAACTGTGTGTGACAAAGTGTGTGTGTGATGAAGTGTGTGTGACGAAGTGTGTGTGAAAACGTTTGTGTGACAAAGTGTGTGTAACTAAGTGTGTGTGACAAAGTGTGCGTGACGAAGTGTGTGTGTGACAAAGTGTATGTGTGATGAAGTGTGTGTGACAAAGTGTGTGTGACGAAGTGTGTGTGGGGAAGTGTGTGTGACAAAGTGTGTGTGAGGAAGTGAGTGTGAGGAACTGTGTGTGAGGAACTGTGTGTGAAAAAGTGTGTGTGACAAAGTGAGTGTGAGGAAGTGTGTGTGACGAAGTGTGTGTGACGAAGTGTGTGTGACAAAGTGAGTGTGAGGAACTGTGTGTGAGGAACTGTGTGTGACGAAGTGTGTGTGTGATGAAGTGTGTGTGACGAAGTGTGTGTGAAAACGTTTGTGTGACAAAGTGTGTGTAACTAAGTGTGTGTGACAAAGTGTGTGTGACGAAGTGTGTGTGACAAAGTGTGTGTGTGATGAAGTGTGTGTGACAAAGTGTGTGTGACGAAGTGTGTGTGGGGAAGTGTGTGTGGGGAAGTGTGTGTGGCCAAGTGTGTGTGGCCAAGTGTGTGTGACATAGTGTGTGTGACGAAGTGTGTGTGTGATGAAGTGTGTGTGACGAAGTGTGTGTGTGATGAAGTGTGTGTGATGAAGTGTGTGTGACGAAGTGCGTGTGGGGAAGTGTGTGTAACAAAGTGTGTGTGTGAGGAAGTGTGTGTGACGAACTGTGTGTGTGTGACAAAGTGTGTGTGGCAAAGTGTCTGTGACGAAGTGTGTGTGACAAATGTGTAACAAACTGAACCCCATACAGTCTTTACTGATGAGGGCCCTGAGTTTGTGCTACAGTGGTAATCTTATTGTACTAACCTGAGCGCTCTGTACGTATGTATGTACGTAATTTTAGAGACCAGGGGTAGCAAAATAGGCTAAGGAGACTTGCCCATCCATATACACAGGAAAGGCAGTTGAGAAAACGAGCAGTGGCGAAATGAACCCCAACCATTCATATTGTATTGTATATGTTGATATGTATGCATGTGTGTATGCTACAGCCTAGGGCTAGCCAAATAGGCTACAGGCACTTGCCCACGCTCGATACCAGGAGGGGCTACAGCAAAAACAAG
>JACBWV010000673.1:3918486-3997627 GCA_013435795.1 Chlamydomonas sp. ICE-L
GGAACAGATAAACGGGTTTCTAGCAGCAAAACCGGCAGCTTGATGGTTCGACTATCAAATTCAAAACGAAATTTGGAACCTACTGGGATGCAACAGTACTACTTTGTACTACACTTGAGTTGGGGGCCTGGACAGATGAGTTGGCTGCTTGGTCCAGACAGCCGAGTATCTGAGTGGTCCGTCGTAACTTGTGGGTTGCAAGTATGTTGTATGTATGTTACAGTCCAGGGGTAGGCCAAATACGGAGTTGCCCCATCGTGTAGGAAGGGCTAAGAAAAGAAAAGAAAAGAAAAGCAGTACGCCAATTCGGCGTGATTAAGGAAGCTGTCCAAAGGGGGTCCTCGGACAACACCATCAAACCGGGGGGGTGGCTAGGGGGGGCGGTACCCCCCACGATAGCCGGTGGCGGAAGAAGGAGTGTGGGACGAGTGTGTAGCAGATTCCATGCGCCGGCGGGTACACACAATGGTATGTGCGCATCGGACTGCATGCAGGTGGAGGGAGTGGAGGAGGCGGGTGGTGTCAGTAGGATGGACACCGAGAGAAGAAAAAATGGGAATAAGGGAGGCGAAGAGGGTACCGAAGGAGCCGAGGATGATGGGGTCCGGGGAGATGACCCGCCAACCAGCAGCGAGAAGAGCCGAACGGAGGGTGGAATGCTGAGCGCGTTTAATGGCAAGGGTGGTATGATAGCGGGCGTCCCAAGTGTATGTGAGTTCACAGAGATAGACAGTGTGGGTGGCCTGGAGGGTGGAAAGTTCTGACGGGGTGAGGGTGGCGTCGTGGGAGGGGGCGTCAAAAGGGGAGAGACCGGAAAGGAAGAGGATATCGGGGCGCAATTTGGCGACAGGGGTACAAGAGCAAGGGTGGAGGCATGCACAAGTGGGTGGGAGGTGTGGGAGGAGCCAAGGGGGTAGGCGGGTGTTGGAGACACCGAGTGGGAGGGCGTTTCTCGAAGATGCGTCAACATAGAATGTGGAGCGGCCGAGGGAGCCAGCACATATGGCGTCATAGATTTGAAGGACAGCGGCGTTGTGTCGGGCAATATAGAGGGCAGCGAACTTCGGGTGGGAGCATGAGGCAAGAAGGTGGGCCGATGTGTCATGGGAGTGGCAAAAATGGCAAGATCCATCGAGGATGGGTGGGTTGCATTGAGTATAGGGTTCGGGGGGTATGCGTTTGTGAGGGACAGAGGCCGTCCAAAACATGTTGAAACGGAATTTGAGGATTGTGCGGATGTGGGGGAAGGAGCAGGAGCGCCACATATGAGAGGAGTGTTCGGGAAGGATCATGGCTGGTGGGGGTGGGAGAGGCTGTTGGGTCGGAGGAGTTGTAGGTGTGGGGGGGTGGGAGGGGGGGCAGGGGGTTGGGAGAGTGGGGGGTGAAGGGTGTACAGCGGAGAAGACACGAGCGACTGAGGGGCACGGGGAATTTGGTAAGGTCATGTGTGTGCTATAGGTATTGAGAAAGGTTGTTAGGGAGTCCGTGATGTCGGAGAGAAGGCGGTAGGGCGGGTGTGGGTTGGAGGGCGTAGGTAGAGGTTGGAAGCATGGCCAGGCTGGGAGGCTGTGGAGGTGGCTCGGGTGAGAAATAGAGAAGTCGAAGGTACAAGAGGAGGGGTTATCGAGGGCATAGCGGGCACCCTCGTCAGCAATGTCGTTGCCTAGGATGCTGGTGTGGGATCGCACTTTGTAGACAATCGTGGGGGTGGAGGAGTGAAGGCGGTCAAAGAGGAGTTGGCGGATGGAAATGAGGATGGGAAGATGTTTATGAAAGGGATGGAGTTGGGAAGATAGACGATGCGGCGGATAAGGTGTAGACTGGAGAGGGAGTCTGTGTAGATGCGAACTGGGTCCAGAGGGTGGTGTGTGCCGGCGTGCTGGAGGGCGGCAAGAATGCCTGAGAGTTCTGCGCGTAGGATGGTGTTGATCTCGGCAGTACCACCAGGATGGATATGGTGGACTGAGGAAGAAGGTGAGTGGAGGAAAGCGGCACCAGTGTGTGTTGAGCCGTTATGATCGGGGACGGCAGAACCGTCCGTGTAGTAGGAGATGTGAGACGGTAGGTGAGAAGGGAGGTTGTTGGAGGGGAAAAGGTGAAGGCAAGAGGGAATCGCAGGGCAGAGGGTGGGGGAGTAAAGGGGTGGGGGGTGAGGACGAGGGTCCGGGAGTGAGCGGAATTTTGTAGGGGGGCCCAGGTTGGGCATTTGGAGGAAGGGTGGGGAGGGGTAGAAGGTGGGAGGAAAGGTGGGTTTAAGGGAAGGATGTGTCGGTTGGAAGGGAGGAGGGATAGAGCAGAGAGGCCCGAATGGTTACCGATGCAAACAAGGTGAATGCGTGAGCGATTTAGGAGGGAAGGGGAGTCATAAGGGAGGGCAGGGTGCATGGAGCAGGGGGGTTGAAAGTGGAAGGAATTACGTGGGAAGGTGCTGAGGATACGGACGGAGGGGTGAGAGAGCCAATATGAGAGAGGAGAGGTAGGCCAAGAAGGGAGTAGGAGGAAGGTACAAGTAGGGATGTTGTCTGTGAGGGCAGAAGAGATGGCCCACCGGATGGAGCCGAGGAGAGTTGTTAAGTCGTGTGGGGGGTGGGCATACGAAAAGCCGGTCCACTGCGTGGAAAAACTGTCGTAGAGAGCACCGAAGAGACTATCGAGACGTGCATTGGAGTAGTAAGGGATGGGGAAGAGGGGGCAGGTGAGGGGGGAGGAGAAACGGTGGACATGGAGTAGGAAATGGGCGAGGAAGGGAGTGAGGAGGGCGGGAGGGAGGGCGAGGTGTTCGGAGAGGGCGGGGGAGGGAGGGGAGGTTGGTGAGGGGGGAGTAGGGGGTGGGGGGTAGCGAAGGAGGAGGTTGACGAGATCTTCCTCGAAAGATCCCGAGGACAAAATACCATAGTTTAAGGGATGGGTTATGCGGTGGGTGTGGTAGGCGGTATGGAGCCAGTCAAGGCGGGATGTGGAAATGGAGCCGAGGTAGGATCCGTTAGGGCGATATATGAAGGCGCGGTTGGTATGGAGGGGCGGGAGGGGTGTAGGCTGGGGGAGACCGATCTGTATAGTTATGCAAGATTGGGGTGTGATGTCGAGATCGGGGTGAACAGGAAATGTGTGAAAGAGAAGGAGGGGAGCAGAAGCAGGAGGTGGGGGAGGTAAGGGGGTAGTGTCTGTAAGGGGCCAGAGGCCCTGTTGGGATGCGCAATGGAGATGTGAGTCGAGAGGGAGAGGGGGTGGAGGGGTACTAAGATTAAGGATAACAGGGAAATATGCTGCAGGAACAGCGTGGGCGAGCTCAGGGGAGGGGGGTGAGGATTGGGCAGTGAGGTGGTGTGGCGGGTGTTGTGGGATGGATAAAGAGGAGTGAGGTGGAGGCATGGGTATGGGCGGGAGCGGTGGCGAGGTGTGTGGGAATGGAGGCGGTAAGGTCGAGTGTGCGAGGAAGTGGAGGGAGTGGGGAGGCCCGAGAGGGTTGGTGTATGGTGTGGGGAGGGGTTGTGGAGGTGGTAACATGCGTGGTAGGATGGTGTGTGGTAGGGTGGGAAGGGGGGGTAGGATGTGTGTCCGGGTGGAGACGTTTGCGTATTGGTGGGTGAGGAGAGAGGGCGTGAGCCGCATGTGCGGTGCCAAAGTCAAGGGCACGACATACACCGGGGAGGAGCGGAGGAAGTGTAGGAGCATCTGCACATCGGTGGAGGAATGCAAGGGGGGGGGGGGGAGGGAGGATAAATCGTGAATGCGGGGGATGGAAAGGTTGAGGGGTCGAGTTTTGTGTCGCAAGGCCTGTGGGTATGGACGGGTTGCGGGTGTAATGGTGGTTGTGTGCTCGTGGGAAGCGGGTGGATGGCGGTGGAGGCTGCGTAGTGGTGGTGGGAGGGAGGAGAGGTCGAGAACCGGATATGGGGGGCGTGGAGAGGTGAGGTGCAGTCGCTTATGGGGGGGGTTAACCCCACAACGTTGTGGGGTAGAAAGGTCTAGAACTCTGGTAGAAGTGGGGCGGGTGAGGTCTCTGGGTGATTTGTGTGGTGTGAGGGTATGGCGCGGAAAGGGATGGGTGGAGGTGAGGTGGAGTCGCTTAGGGGGTGGAGGGGGGGTGGAAAGGTCGAGGACCCGAGGCGGGGTGGGGATGGCTGCGTCTCGTGGGGAGGTGTGGGTTGAGGGGGTAAAAGTCGGTAAGGGAGTGGGAGGGGAGAGGTCAAGTCGTGGAGGGAGTGGGAGAGGTGTTAAGGGGAGAGCCCGATGTGGGGTAGTGAGGTCGAGGACACGACGGGGAGCGGGAATGGTCTGAGGGCTGAGGTTGTCGGTGGGAGGGGTGGGGTGTCTGCGAAGAGGATGAGTGGGAGGTGTCCTTGGGGGGGTAGGAGGGGGGGGGGGAGGGTCGGGCAGAGAGAGATAGAGGGGTGATGGGAAGATTGGCGGGAGGTGGTTGGGGAAGGAGGAGGAAGTTATGAGTGGCCGTGATGAGGCGTTGGTGGAGGGGAAGGGGGGCGACGCTGGTGGAGGTGAGTGCGCCAGGTGTACCGTTAAGGAGGAGAGTGAGGCGGTTGAGGGCAAGTTTGGCTGCATTGAGGGCTCTGGTGGGTAGGCAGCGACGATAGGTGGAATGAAGGACGTTAGAAGGGAGGAGGTAGGGCGGGAGAGGGGCGCGGCCACAAGGGCGTGAGAGAGGGGGTGCTAGAAGTTCAGAAAGTTGTGTGATGCCAAGGGGCCAGAGAGGTGAAAGGAGGGATTGGAGGGTTGCGGCGGAAGGGCAGGATAAGGGGCAAGGGAGGGATGTGTGGGGGATAGTGGTGAGTGTATTCCACAGTGGGGTGCCGTGTAGAGAGAGGGGGCCGGTCGGGGGTGTGTGTAGGAGGAGGCCAGCGTCTTGCATGAGGGTGAGGAGGCGGAGGGCGAGGGGGTGGGAATAAAAAGTGGTTGTACGGTGTGCGATTGGAGAGGGTAGGTGACCAGAGCAAGTGAGATCTCTATTGAGAGAGGAGGAGAGGAGAAGACCGAGAGGTCCCGAGTCGCAGAGAGTGCGAGAGAGAGTGGAGGTGGCGATGCGGGCATAGTCGAGTCGGAGGGAGAGCAAACCGACACCGAGGTGGGAGGTGGGGGCAAGGAGTGCAGCGGTGGGGAAGGAACGGGGGAGTCGGAGGCAAAGGCGAGTGATGCGAGCGAGTAAGGTGTCTAGAGTGGAAATGTCTGTGTAGGAGAAGGGTGCGAGGGCGAGGCAGTGGGTTAATTTCGGTTTGAGGACATGGTGGATGATGCGTAGGGCATGGCGAGGGGGTACGTTGGCTGCAAGCAGTTGCTGACCCTTGGTTGTAATAAGGTGTGTGAGGTAGCGGTATTGGTGTGTGAAGGAGAGCGTCATAGTGATGTGGAGGCCGAGGTAGATGTACGGGTGGTCGGGGGGTAGGTAGGGGATGGCTGTGGAGTGAACGCAGAACTTTTCTAGGAGTTGAGTGCGGAGAAGTTTATTTTGGTCAGCAACTGTGACGGCAAAGCCGGAGAGGCGGTGGGAGTGTAAGATACCGGTAACGGCACATTTCTTTGCGTTGAGGGACAGACCGCCCCATGTGCAGTAGGCCAGAAGTTTATTTTTGTGTATTGATGGTGTAAGCGGGAGAGGGAAGTGGTGGTAAGGGCAAGGTCATCAGCGTAAGCGAGGGCAGAAACTGTGGAGGGGTGTGGGTGTGAGGCGTGGGGTATACAAGGGGGTGTGTAGCCGTGGCCGCCGACTGATAACCAGCGGAGGAGGGGGTCCAGGAAGATATTGAAGAGAAGGGGAGATAAGGTGTCCCCCTGGATTGTGCCTCGTGTAATAGGAATGGGGGGAGTGGTTAGGCCGGTACGACGGTTGAGGCAAACGTGTGTGGAAGCGTTAGTGTAAAGGTCCCGAATGACTGACACAAAGTCTTGTGGGTATCCCAAGTCGGTCATGATGAGGAGTAATTTCGCATGGTTGATGGTGTTGAATGCGTTGGTGAAGTCAACGTACATGACGTAAAGATCCCTGTTGGAGCGTGCGGCATCTTCCAAAGTGAGAAGGTAGCGTAGGAGTTGTCTGTGTGTGCCTCGCCGGGGGCGGAAGCCTTCTTGGGCTGAGGAGAGGAGGTTGTGGGATTCGGCAAAGGAAGAGGCCACTGTGGTGATGAAGCGTGTCCAAAGTTTGTAGAGTGTGTTGTGGAGGCCGATGGGGCGCTTGTTTGAGAGGAAAGTTGGGGAACCTCGTTTGTGAAGTAAGACAGTGTTTGAGATTTTCCAAGAAGGGGGTGTATGACCGGTGAGCCAGAAGAGGATGAAGAGGTGGTGTAGGGAATCGTGAAATGAGGGGGGCATGAGTTTGAGAAGTTCATTTGGGATCCCATCTGGACCAGGGCTCTTGTTGTTGGGAAGGGAGGCGATAAGAGAAGAGAAGGTGGCAGGGCAAGTAATGAGGGGAAGCATGGACGGTGGGGGTTGGGGGCTAGATGGGTGTGTTTTGAGGAGGTGAAAAGGGTCCGGGGCGTTTCGCAGGGTCCATGGGTATGGGGAAGGGGAGAGGCCATAAGAATCAGTGGAGGTCCAAGCCTTGGTAAAGTAGTTGTGGGCGTGAGAGGAAAGGTCGGCGGGCGTGGTGAGGAGGGTAGAGGTGGCGGGGTCGGTGAGGGCATCAAGGTCAGGAGAATAAGTAGGGGTGGATGGGTCTGTAAAGATGTGGCGATGGGCTAGACAAGGTCGGGTAGGGAGGAGGGAGTTGAGGGTTCGGCGGTTATTTGCAGAATCTGAAGAGGAGCGTTGAAGGGAGCGGATCGTGGATCGGAGGGACACGAGTTTTTCGTGTAAGGTGTGGAGCCATGGAAGCCAAGAGGAAGGGGTGTCCACGGGTGGAAGAGGGGGGAGGAGAGGAAGGATGTGGGAATGGCCCGGATTACCATGGGGGTGAGGATGAGCAAGAGAAAGAGTGTGAAGGAGACGGTCGGCTAGGAGGTTGTGTGTGGGGGGTCGGTCATGTGTGAAAGTATAGTCGATGGAGGAGGAGATAATGGATTGGGCGAGGGTGAGGAGGCGACGGGTACGGATCAGAGGTTTTAGTTTCCGTTGGACTGAGCGAGGGCGGTAAATTTGAACGGGAACAGTGCGAGAAGAGCGCGATTACAATATCGTACATCCCTTTTCTTTGCAAATCAGTATGAGATCAAGGGGGTATTACGGGTCCATACAGAAAAACTCAAGTCAAATGAACCAATCCTGAAGAGGATAGAAAAGTACAATAATATCACGCTCTGTTATTGTACAATATATCGTACGATAAAGGGCGATATACTGAATTCACAGGCCCAGACCCAGTGCAAGGAAATCCCAGGCTGAGGTACTCCTGACGAAAATCGAACAGCCAACCCCCGAATTGTAAGATTGCAGACCAGTTGCAGACAAGTTGCACATGAGCAGACAAGGTGCTGCGCATCGTAAGTCTGTTTCTTCAAATTTGTTTGTTTTTCGGTTTTTTCAGAAAGATATAAGTCCTCCACACAGCACGATGTATCGTACGATAAACACAATAATTGGAAATAGTGTACGATGTCAGTTCACATTATCGTAATAAATCGTACGATATACAATGTAATATATATTGTACGATAGGGAGCTTAACATCCCTACCTATATATATTGCTGGTCCTAGGTACTTGTATAACCTCTTCTGCCAAGTAGATGTGATACATCATGTATTTGTATGGCTTACATCTGCCCAGTAGATACGATCACTTCCCAAGGGATAGCATACACCATGTATTTGTGTTTGTATGGCTTACATCTGCCCAGTAGATAAGATCACTTCCCAAGGGATAGCATACACCATGTATTTGTGTTTGTATGGCTTACATCTGCCCAGTAGATACGATCACTTCCCAAGGGATAGCATACACCATGCATTTGTGTTTGTATGGCTTACATCTGCCCAGTAGATACGATCACTTCCCAAGGGATAGCATACACCATGTATTTGTGTTTGTATGGCTTACTCTGGCCCAGTAGATACGATCACTTCCCAAGGGATAGCATACACCATGTATTGTGTTTGTATGGCTTACATCTGGCCCAGTAGATACGATCACTTCCCAAGGGATAGCATACACATGTATTTGTTTGTTGTATGGCTGCAATCTGCCCAGTAGATAAGATCACTTCCCAAGGGATAGCATACACCATGTATTTGTGTTTGTATGGCTTACACTGCCCAGTAGATAGATCACTTCCCAAGGATAGCATACACCATGTATTTGTGTTTGTATGGCTTACATCTGCCCAGTAGATACGATCACTTCCCAAGGGATAGCATACACCATGTATTTGTGTTTGTATGGCTTACATCTGCCCAGTAGATACGATCACTTCCCAAGGGATAGCATACACCATGTATTTGTGTTTGTATGGCTTACATCTGCCCAGTAGATATGATCACTTCCCAAGGGATAGCATACACCATGTATTTGTGTTTGTATGGCTTACATCTGCCCAGTAGATATGATCACTTCCCAAGGGATAGCATACACTATGTATTTGTGTTTGTAAGGCTTACATCTGCCCAGTAGATACGATCACTTCCCAAGGGATAGCATACACCATGTATTTGTATTTTTACTTGTATTTGCATTTGTATTTGTATTTGTATTGCATACATCTGCCAAGTAGATATGATCTCTTTCCAAGGGATAGCATACTGTGATCGTCTGTACTAGACAATACACTCACTGGACACCAAGCACTTGATGTCCAGTGAGTGTATCTTGTAGTACAGACGATCACACATGCACCATGTATTTGTATTGCATACAACTGTTGTATTTGTGGATTGCCAGAAACGATTACTAGCCTGAGGGAGGAGGAAGGGGTTGGCTTGCTCCCACATGGAGGAGTATATGCCCGTGGTGTTGGCATGCCCGGTGTGCAGGGGGGTGGGGGAGGTTAGCCTTGATACCCTTGGTGAGATTGTTGGCCGGGTGCCGGGGGGGGCTGGTCCCCATTAATAGATTTGGGGGGCTGGACAGACGGCCAATGCATATTGAGGTGCGCATGTTCCCCTGTTTTAACTGGCCCAATTACATTGTATCCTGTCGTCGCTTCTTTCGCGAGCGTGGTCTGCCTCGTCATTCCCTATGATTCCTGAGTGAGATCGGACCTTAAGCAGGCGTGTGGTAGCAGCAGCGTTGTGTCTGTTGATAATGTGGATGGCGATGTCTTGCAGGAGGTCGCGGTGTTTGTTTTCCCGGGTCATGCTGGGATGGTAAATGTGCAGGTTAATAAGCTGCAAGGAACATAAGCTGTCGGAGTAGATGGTGAGTTCTTCATCTATTTCGGAGTGTATGAGTGCTTGTTGGATTGCCACGAGTTCGGCGCGATTGATGTCGGCAGTGATGCCCTGTCCGCCAGGGTCTATGCGGAGGCAACGTGAGGCGGCCCTGGGGAGTATACGCCTGCCCCTAGGCGTAGGACGCCGTCTTTGTCTATGATGGCACTTCCATCTGTGTATAGAGCGAGGCCTGGTGCTTGTAGGATAGCATGTGTGCACGGGAGCACGGGGGGTGTTATGGGGTGTGGGGTCTATCTGCATGGGGGTGGGTTGTTGTGCCCAGGTCTTAAGGAGGGAGCTAAGTGCCTTGGGTAGGTGGGTGGTAGGAAGGCCCAGTTGGGAGGGGGGGGGACCTGGTCGTGGGATGGAAGTGGCCCCCATGTCCCTCATGGTTTGGGCCCATGTGGTGGGTGGGTTGTGGAGGTACTTGGCATGGCCAGCTGGGTTTGAGATGGCAATGAGTTTGTAGGTTCCTCTGTGTCTCTTGGCAGGGTTGAGTTTTCCCCCCGTCCAGATTAGGGAGGGGGTGAGGGGTTTGGCCTTGGGAGGCAGAGTGGCTAGTTCCATAGCCCATGGGTGATTTAGGAGGGCGTTATGGGCATATGTGGGTTTGTGTGGGACCAAGAGAATGGTGCACGCGGGAATATCAAGGGTGTGAGCATGTATGGCACTGCCTAGTGCCCATCGAACAGCCTTGTGGGCCTCTTCAAGGGTTCTGGCTGGTGAGGTGTGTGTTTCCCCCGTACCAAGGTTGGGTGTAGCAGTGGGGTCCTAAGCCAAACAGTTGGCCAATGGGGGTGGGGGGTGTTGCCCATGGGGAGTGGGGGACTCATTAGGAGAGGTGATGTGTCAAGGTCCGTTGTCATCCCAGGGTGGACATAGCTTTGTGTATGGCAGGGGAGACATTGGAGATGGTAGTGTCTTTGTGCTGTGATAGGAGGGTGGCTACGTCTCCAGCGAAGGTTCCTGTGCTGTGGAGGGTCCAGAGGTGGGGAGAGTGTGCCTTGGTGGTATGGTATCTGTGGTGGAGGAGGTGGAGTTGGGAGAGGGTTATATGACCGACACATTGGCCTGTTGGTGAGTAGATGTCGGTGGTGTCTCCGTTGTTGAGTTGGGGAGGGAGGTGGTGGTACCTGTCATTCAGTGTACCAGCCTGTATGTGGTATTTGCCGGGGGGTGGATATCCCAGTCTGGGTGGTGGTCTGCCGTGTTTAATGATGAGGTTTTGCCTGAGTTCGCTATACCATTTGGCATCAAACTCTCCTCCCTCCGCCCACTGTCCTTGTTGTTGGAGGTTAGTGAGGTGGAGGTCTTGTCTGGGTGGAATGGAGGGGGAGGGGGCTTTGGGGGTAGTTTCAGTGTTGTAGGCATGGAGGAGTTCCTGAAATCTGGTGGGGCCAACCAGCAGGGTGATTTGTTCCTCTGTTAGATGGACGGGGGACCAAGTGACCACAATGGAGGTGGCAGAGGAGTAGGTGTGGGAATGCACGGGGAGGCCAGCAGATATGTAACAAGGGAGATGGTGGCAGAGAATGGTGCATGGGGCTTTCTGGACCCTCCAATATCTGTGATGGGGGGTTTCTCGAGGTTCGTTAGCCTCCTCTTTTTGGGCTCTGAAGCCCAGGAGGTGGGTCAGGCTGTGTTGGTTTCCATTTAGGAGGTGGAGGAGCTTGGCTGGGGTTGGGGGAGCAAGAAGGTCTGGGGTAGAGACAGCATGCACCAGGTCGTCGGGGGAGCTGTTCTTACGGATGGTGTGGTGTTTGTGGTACGAGGCGTCAGTACATTTGTGGGGTGTCATTTCTGATGAATTGCATTCTGGCAGTCCAAGCAATCTTGGGGTCAGTGCTCCAGGCTTGAGCATACTTGGTGGGTGAAGATAGGACTCTCTGGCCCACCACATGTGTGCATTGGAGGCAGGGATCTCCTCCATATTATGCGTGGGGGGCTGTGTTGTGGTTGGGGTAAGGATGCCGGCACTGGGGGTCAAGGGTCGGGCAGTATGGGGGCGGTGTCCCAGTTGTTAAGGTGGGGCTGATAGTATATGTGGAGAACTTGGTAATGTGCCGTTGGTGAATGCGTAGGTGTATGGGGAGGGTCCTCGATGCCAAGGGCAGGGGGCTGTGGCAGGAGTAGGGTTGAGGTGGGCTTCCAGGTGGGGGTGGGAGAGCACAGGTGTAGGCTGAGTCTGTTAGGGCAACTTTATGCCTAGTGGAGACTCTGGTGCCATAGGTGTGCGAGAGGGTATTGGATGGGATGATTGTGGTCCCATCAGGGCTCACAATGTCAGCTAGGGAAGTAATGCCCAAGGGGATGAGGTTTTTGAGAAGGTTGGGGGGAATGGTGTGTTGGGGTAAGTCCGGGAGGGAGACTTGAAGGGGGTTGAGTAGGGTTTCATCCTCCATATGGATTTGGATGGAGGCTCTTTTGAGGATGTGCATTTGCCTGGCCAAGGTAAAGTATTGAAGTGTGTGGCTGGGCAAGGTAAGAGGATCCATACCCTGGAGCATAGCAGCTTCTTTGTGGAGGAGGGCTGTAGTGAGCCTGCCTAGTTTCCCCGTGTCGTTGAGGGACCTAGTGAGGTGGGCTGCTGTAATTTGAGCATAGTCCACCATTAGGGTGGGGATACCCAATCCTGCCTGTCCCAAGGGGAGGCAGACACTAGCAGTTGGGAATGAGGGGTGTAGGTCACAGCATTTTTTAGCCAGGGTCCATAAGGCCTTGTCTAAGATGCCTATATCCGAGTAGCTGTAGGGTGCTACGGTCATAGGGTAGGTGATGGCAGGCTTAATACACGTGGTGATGAGTCTGAGACATTGGAGAGGGGTGGCGCCTTTTGGTTTGGCAGTGGTGAGGATTTGGTGTCCTTTACTATGTATGAGGGCCAAGGCTTGTTTCATAAGGGGTCTCCAGTTTAGGGTGAGGCTAACCGGCACCCCTAGATACTTGTATGGTTCATTTGGCGGAAGGTATGTTGCCCATGTGCCGTTAATGAGGATGGTGTTGTGGAGAAGTTTGGTTAGGGCCTTGTGGTTGGTGGGATCCTTGGGGTGGGAGCCATGCAATATGCCAGTGATCATGCATTTACCCCCGTTAAGAGGAATCCCAGACCAAGTACTGAATTGTTGCACTTTAAGGCATTGTACCTTGAGGTTGTCTGCTGTGTTAGTAACCACACTGGTGTCATCAGCATATCCTAGGCTACCTGTTTTATCTTGGTCAGTATTGGATGTTGAGGTTATGCCTTGCTTGTATCCTCTGCCCCCGGCTGTAGCCATCTGAGGAGAGGTTCGATGAAGATGATGAAGAGTAGGGGGGAGAGGGTGTCACCTTGGATGGTGCCTCTTGTGATTTGAATTGGTTGCCTTGAGTGTTGTTGAGGTACATGTGGGTAGTAGCCCCGTTGTAAATTCCTTTCACTGTTTCAATGACATCTAACCAGGATTCCAAGGTCATACATAGTTTGGAGCAGCTTGTCATGGTCCACCATATTAAAGGCAGATGAGAAGTCAAAGTAGGCAGCAAACAGTCTCTTTTTTGAGTGGGCCGCATCCTCGATGTCATGTAGGAGGTGGGTGAGCTGTCTATGGGTGCTTCTGTTCTGTCTGAATCCCTCTTGGGAGTCACTGAGGACTTGGTATTGGTCCAAGTATTTGGACATCACTGTTGTAACCATGTTAGTCCACAATTTACCCATCGTGTTGTTGAGGCCAATAGGTCTGTAGTGGTTGGCTTGGGTGGGGTCTCCTTTCTTGTAAAGCATGATGGTGTTGGAGGTCTTCCAGCAAATGGGGGTGTAGCCGGTGATCCACATAAGCCCAAACATTTTATGTATGATTGGTGCCAAGACCAGGGGAGGCAGGTTAGTAGTTCATTGGGGATTCCGTCTGGGCCAGCCTGTTTGCTTTTTGCTACGTGTTGGATGCATGTTTGGTAATTTGAGAACTCCATGAGGTAGGGTAGGATGGGGTTGGAGTGTTGGTGGGGTTGGGCCTTGGTTTCTAGGGAGAATGTGTCTAGCAGGGAGGCCCATGGAGGGGGGGGCGGTCTGTCTGTCCTGGGGTAGGTATTTGCCGGTGCACGTGTGGTGAGGGGGGGGCCATCAAGTGTCCCATGTGCTCCCCCAAGACGTCCAGAGGTCATTAGTGGACGTTTTGTGTTGGCCAGTGGTGGGGTCTTGGAGGGTCTGGGGTGACGTCGGATTATCAGAGGTTTTGAAGATGTTTCTGTGGGCTTGTTTAGGTTTGTTGGATAGTTGGGTCATGAGGCTGCTTTGCCAGTGGCGGTAGCTGTTTGTCTGCTGTTTGTGAGAATTCTCTCCGGAGGGCAGGGGAGGGGCCTCATCGAGGGATATATTGATTGCAGCCAAGAGTGAGGCATGGTCTGAGGCAAGCTGGATATGGGTGAGGGTGGTAGGATGGTTATGGCATTTTTCTAGGAGAGTAGAATGGGCGGTGTGGTAGGAGTTGGGGTCGGTGGTTAGGAGTTTCCTGTACGTCTTAAGTTGTTGGATATGGGAGTTTGATTTTGGCGTGGGCTTTGCTCTTCTTTCTGTCAAGGAAGTGCCCTGGGATTTGGTTCCTGTAGGGCAGGTTTCAAACATAGTGGTGAGGGCCATCTAATAGGTTCCATATCTGGTTGCTGAGATGGTCGAGGTCTAATCCTTTTGCAAGGAGAGTGTGTTTGACTTGGTGGAGGGTGGGATGGGAGGGAATTGTCTCCTATGAGGTTGGTGGCCTGGTCCCACCAGTCCCTGATGGTTTGGGTGTGTTCCATGAAGAAGGTAGTGTGCGTTTCTTCAATGGCCTTTCTAGTGGCGTTCTGGAGGCCTTGCTGACGGGGGTGACTAGTTGTTTGGGTCTAGGAGGGGGGGTGTCAGTCAATGTCAGGGTATGGGAAGGTAAATAGGGGGGATAATTGGTGAAGGGCCATATGGGTCTAGGTATCCTCCGACCTCCCTGTTCTTTTTTCACTAATATGGGGGTGGAGGGGGTTGGGCAAAGGGGAGATGAGGATGTCATCGATTCTGCTGTGGTGCTCGAGGTTGCCTTCCTGGTAGCAATGGAAGGTGGGTGCTCTAGTGGAAAGGGTTGGTGGGGTGGAGGTTGAGTTGGGAGCACATAGATATGTGATGTTGGTCTGTGTGGGAAGTGGCGTGGGTAGATCTATCTGAGGGAAAGAGGGTTGCATTCCAATCCCCTCACAGAGTGTGGTGTGATTGGGCTTTTTGGTGTGAGTCCCGATGTAATGCATAGGCGGCTTGCCGTTGCTGGGTTGGTCATGGGGCATGTAGACGTATTGGGGGAGTTCCTTCTTGATGAATTGGAGGAAGGAGAGGCAGGAGAGCAGTTTGGTTTCTGTAAGAATAGCCACATCGTTTTTGTGGTCTAGGATGTGTGGAGAATTAGCTCCCAGGAGCTCTCAACCCTCTGCAGTTGAGGAGAGAAAATGTGTTATCCATGTAGTAGTCTTGGGGTGACTGGGCATGGTGGGTGGGTGGGGGTGGGCAGGTCCATTATACTTAGGGGTAAAAGGAATGGTTGGTTTAAAGCATGTTTGTTTGAGCTTCTTAGCCTGTTGGGGGGGGGGGCTCCCTTGGAATTGGTGGTGGTAGAGGTGGGGGGAAAAAAGTTGTGGATTGCTGTTTGTTTGAGTTTAATGTTGGGGCCCAGGTTTTGCGAGTGTTTCAGATGCTTGTTGGGGTGCCTGATATTTTTTGTGGTGGGGGGGTGCTCTGTGGTACCACGTTTTTTCAGGTTGGTGACAGTTGAAGGGGCAGCATCTCCTGTATCGCAGTCCATTTGCGTGTTGGGGGGGGATGTGCGATCGGGCGGGCTGGCGTCCTTCATCATGGTATCTTCTATGTTGGGTTGTGAAGGCATGGGTTTTGTAGGAGTTGTAGTAGGGGTTGTGTCTATAGTATCCATCGTCGCAACGTCAAGATGGTATTGGGGGTCCAAAAATCTCATGTCTGCGCTCTCTTTTTTAAGGATGAAGATGTTCCCATATAGGGCCTGCCAGGCTCCCGGTGTGGAGTCCAAGGGGATTGGCGAGAGGTTTTCTGAGTCTATCCAATACCAGATGTTATGTTATTTTTTTAGACAACCAGCATGTTTATAGGCGATTGGGAGGGGGTGGTGGTAAAGTGCAAGATACATTTACTGTGTCCTTGCAGACGTTGGAGGATTTGGTCTTTGCTACTGCCAGGTAGGATCCCAAGGTTGTAGGGTTCATCATGGATAAGGTCGTGCGGGTTTGGGTGTTCCGGATTATAATCAGGTTGTACGATTCGGTGAAGTATTCCCATCTGGGGGCATTCGGTGTGCATGTAGGCCTGCATCAGCATACTAGTAAAATTCCCCCTGCGAGGGATGAAGTGGTTCGGCCAAACACACAGGTCATTACGGGTTGCCTTGAGTATCCAGTGATGTCTCTCCCCAAATTTGAATATTTTTTCTGTGTCGACATATGGTCCACCGAGGTAGGCATTGATGGCGTGCACTTGGCAGTGGCATCGAATTTGTTTCTCAATGTATGGTAGGATAGCACTCAGGGTTGGGTCTAAGGCAACATCTCCCATGTCGCAGTCCATTCGTGTGTTTGGGGGGGAGGTGCGTTGGGGTGAGCTGGTGTCCTCCATCATGGTATATTCCATGTTGGTTAGCGTAGGCATTGAGTTCGGAGGGGTTGTATCTTTGGTAACAGCCGACGCATTTCCAAGCTGGAATTGGGGGTCCAAAAACCTCATGCGCTCTCATCTTTAAGGATGAGGATTTGCCCATATATGGCCTGCCAGGCGCCCGGTGTGGAGTCCAAGGGGATAGGCGAGAGGTTTTCTGAGTCTATCCAATACCAGGTGTTATGGTATTGTTTGAGGCAGCCGGCATGTCCATATGCGGTTGGGTGGGGGGTGGTAAAGTGCAAGATACATTTATTATGTCCTTGTAGACGTTCCAGGATTTGTTTTTTGCTGCTACCAGGTAGGATTCCAAAGTTGTAGGACTCATCAGAGGAAAGGTTGTGGGGATTGGTGTGTTCAGGGTTATAATCGGGTTGTGCAATTTGGTGGAGTATGCCCATCCTGGGGCATTCAGTGTGCATGTAGGCCTGCATCAGCAAATTTGAAAATTTCCCGCTGGGGTGAAGTGAAGCGGCCTAACACCCAGGTTGCTACGGGTTGCTTTGAGTATTTGGTGATGTCTCTCCCCAAATTTGATAATTTCCCCTGTGTTGACATGTGGTCCACCGAGGTAGGCATTGATGGCGTTGCACTTGGCAGTGGCTTGAGATTGTTTTCTCAATGTATGGTAGGATAGTGCTGAGGGCCGGGGTTTGTGGGCTGGCCTTGCTGAGGGGGGGGTGCGCTTTCCTCCTCTACATGTCGGGTCATGGGGGGGCTGGAGACAGGCATCGAATGCGTATTTTTGAATAAGTTTGTCCCTAATACAGGTGGGGGCCAGGAGACGTTTTTTATTTTTTGTGTGCGTTGCACCGAGGCACCGTCTCTGTAAGGAGACCCTGTAGGCCATCCAGTGTAGCCACGGAAGAATGTTCCAAAGGAGCCACCAAATCAACCGAGTTGATTCCGAATCAAGGGGGGGTGTGTGCCACGTATCCCAGGACAGAGTCAAGTTAATGGCTTAGTGGTACTATTTGGGATGGGAGAGGTAGGCATGGGGCTGATGTGGTACTGGGGGGTAGTACACTCTATTACAAATTGAGGTGCCAAGAGGGGTCTCATATATATATCATACCAGGTAGAGATCCTTCTAAGAACTATTTGGTCCGCCAAGATTTTAAAAAGCAAGATCGCATGAAGGCGGGTGCGGATATCATGAGGGAGAGTAGGCCAGGCTGGGACAGTGCCTGTTCTCCATGAAGGTTGGCATCCCTGCTTGCAAGTGGTGGGGGAGGGCGTGGCTTGGGGTGCAAGGTCCTTCATCTCCTGGAGCCTCCCCTCCCACTGGGCTGCCATGCTCCATGGGGGTGTCGTGAGCCCTGGGCCATCTGGCACGGGTGGGGGAGGGTGAAGGAGGGGGGGGGGGGGGGTCATGAGCAAGATCAGGGTTGTTTGAAGACGGGTGCGGATGGGTGCTGATGGGTGGTTATACATGGGCAGATGGGCAAAGGGGTGTTTGCAGGTGAGCATAGGGGTGTTTGCAAGTGGGCAGGTGTGTATGTGTAAATCAGCCCAGGGGTGTTTGAATTTGGACAAGGTTGGGTAGGAGGGGTGCTAGAGTGGTTAGGTGGGTGCGAAGTGGTTTGGGGCGTGGGTTTTTGGGTAGGTGGATTTTAGTGGGAGGGGGGTCATTTACCTGGTTTTGCCTGGTTCCCCCTTGCGAGGGTGGGGGAGGGTGCTTCGGTCCCCCCTCCATCTTTCTGTTGGCAGCAGATGGGTTGGGCCCTCGGGTTGGGTTAGAGGCCTTGGGGAGAGCAACAGCTTCATCCATGAGCTGGAGGAGGTTGGAGGGGAGGCCTACTAGGGTCTCCTCTTCCTCCGCAGCAGGTGGTGCCTCAGCCAGGGATGGCCATGACCATGGCCACGTAAGACATCACTGATGTGTAGTTCAGAAACTGGGCAGGAACCGAATCCATGGCCTCCCACGTTCGGAAGTTACCAAGCGCCCTAATTGCCACGAGGGAGAGGATCTTGCACACCGTGGTGGAGTACTTGGTCTGGACACTTTCTTGCATCAATCTCCTGCGCTCATGAGTTATCAATCCACTCATTTCGGCATCTCCCGAGCTGATTTCTGTGGTGTAGCTGGACCCGATGTGTTGGTAGACGAGGGTAGAGGGGAAGGCGTTCTGCACCAAGGTGGCTAGCTTGGGCGTGGCAAGCGTGATAATCCACCGCTCCTGCTGGAGCTGGGTTTTTTGCCTCGTAGTGAGGAGGGTGTAGGGAATCCCCCTCGGGGTGTAGACGTGGTGCAAGGGGGGGAGGTTGGTTTCCTCCATTGTCTGGATGCACCGTGGGATGATTTTGTACGGCAGGGAGCCGGACGTGCCGTTCAAGGCATTGGTGAGTTGGGGTTCCCAATTCTCTTTGGCCCAGCCATCCAAGCAATTGACTGTCCACGTCTCAAGCTGGGTGGTCATGGCCTTGAGCATGGCATTCAGGTGAGCTGAGTCCCATTGGAGCTGCCCATGGGCAAGCCTAAGGCTGACAGACCTTTCGATGGCCTCGGGTGGGGGTTCATGGGCGGTGAGATAGATCTCCCCACAATCTGGTATGGTGATGTGGATGGGGAGAGCCCGCATCAATTCTGCTTTGTGCTCGTCATTCTCGCAGTACAAGTTGACGCAGTCAGCATTGCTGTTGTAGCCTACGTTGAAGTTCAACAACTGAAGAAGAGGGTGGCGGAGAACATCATGGGCCCTCTGCACAACCTCAGTGAGGGCTAGCAGGTGTAGAGGGAACTGAGTTCCAGGGTATCCATGGGCAGGGAGGAGGAGCTCAAGGTCCTTCAAGACATGATCCTCATCGTAGTCCGCATCCTTATTGATGGGGGCGTTGGGGCTTAGGATGGGGGTATGGGCCCCTCTGGGAGGTTCTTGACCCACCGTAGTGGGGGGCTCGAGAAGAGTGGAAGTGGAGGTCTCCATGCCAACTTCCTCCCCTGTTTTGTTCTTAGCTTTGGGAGGGAGCTCAAGGTTCTCAGACTCAGCAAGGTTCCTCTTCCTCCTGTCCTCTTGAGTGTTCTCGGGGCTGGGAGTATCAGTGGGGTGGTTGCCCTTGTGATGGAAGGCTTTGGCGTACAGGCCATGCAAGAGAAGGGTGGGATAGACCAGGTACAAGACGAGGGCTCTCATGCACAACCTGACGTTGTCTTCAGGTCGGGGTTGTCCCCCCTGTGTCCACATAGTCTCTCGAGAGAGATTAGTGGCGACCCTAACTCTCATGGCGAAGGCAGTCCGAGGGTTGTGACTAAAGTAGGGGGCTCCCTTGACAATCTGTCTCTTCTTGTCGAGGACCGCGAACCTGCCAAGGTTTGTGGATGCTGATTGAACGAAGTGTGCCAATCTCTCAGACTTCAGCTGCACTGTGACGCAGTAGTGGGGGAAGTCATGGGACTTGCCGTGGTATCCAATAGTGACATCGGTGCATGATATGGTTTGGGCAAGGTCCTCCTCCATGAGCTTGTTGAGGACGTGAGAGATGTAGTCGGAGTTGTGGTAGTCCGCTGATAGTGGGATGCAGCCCGCTGCGTACGAATCCAGCTTTAGGAACCCCCTCAAGTTGACAGTATGGGAGTCATGGGGGGAGTTCTGGATGCCGGTCAAGAAGGCGTGGTGTCCCACCCTCATACCAAAAGTGTCGAAGTGGTCCATGTGACTTAGGTCTTGCGAGACCGTGGAACTGGGGTCGGGCGCTACACCATTTTTTATGTTGAGAGCCAGAATCTTCGCCAGCTTGCTGGGCTTGTTACTTCGGCATGGCAGAAGGGTGAAGTGGCTGTTGGTCCACAGGTACTTCTTTTTTGCTTTACTTCCCAGCTTTATGAGGGGGTCCCCTATATATTTGGAGGGTTTGGAGTGGGATTGGTTAAGGAACGGGGGCTGTCGCGTGCCAAAGGGGGTGAGGTTAGGGCCTTGGGGTAGGCCTTAGTTACGATCATCTTGCGGAGGATAGGGGAGGATGTCTCTTGATACAGGCATATATTAGTGTCAAGAATTCCCTCGTTGAGACATAGGTTGGGGTGGTAGTTGTTGGTTTGAGCCTAGGTTGTGGGTGGTTGAGACTCAGGGGACAGGCATAGTGTTGTGGTGGTAGACCTCGGGTAGAGGGCAGAGGGTTGTGGGAGGTAGACTTGGGTAGAGGCATAGGGTGGGGGTAGCCGGGGTAGAGGCATAGGGTGGGGGTGGTAGACTCGGGGTAGAGGCATAGGGTGGGGGTGGTAGACTCGGGGTAGAGGCATAGGGTGGGGGTGGTAGACTCGGGGTAGAGGCATGGGGTGGGGTGGTATACTCGGTTAGAGGCATCGGGTGGGGTGGTAACTCGGGGTAGAGGCTATGTGGGGTGGTAGCACTCGTGGTAGAGGGCAGATGGTGGGGTGGGTATACTCGGGGTAGAGGATCGGTGGGGGTGGTAGACTCGGGGAGAGGCATAGGTGGGGTGGTCACTCGGGGTATAGGCATAGGGTGGGGGTGTAGAACTCAGGTAGAAGGCCTAGGGGGTGGTGGGTAGACTCAGGAAGAGGCATCGGTTGGGGGTGGTGGACCATGTCGAGGCTGGTTCGGGTGGTTATACCTCATGGAGAGGATCGGCGCTGGGTGGTAACTCAGGGTAGAGGCTGGGGTGGGGGTGGTAGACTCAGTAGAGGCTATTGGGTCGGGGTGGTAAGACTCGGGTAGAGGCATTTGGGTCGGGTGTCGACTCAGGGAAGGCCCCATTAGGTTTTTGGGGGTGTAGACCAGGGTAGAGCATAGTTTGGGGTGGTAGCCAGGTAGAGGCATAGATGGGGGTGGTAACTCAGGGTATAGGCTAGGTTGGTGTGGTAACTCTGGTAAGGCTAAGGTTGGGGGTGGTAGGCTCAGGGTAGAGGCATAGGTGGGGTGGTTAGAATCCGTACCTGGAAAGTACTCAAGTCCACTCAGGCTTTTGAGGAGTCCAAGCCCGCCGTGGCTCTCCATAGTGATGGATCTGAGCAAGTTGAAAGGGGAAAAAACAGATTGAGTGTTGGGTAGTAAACCAGTTGAGGGCATGAAGATGAGATAAAGGGGGCTCTGGCTGCTAGTCGAGAAGGACGTGGGTCTAACATCTCTAGAGTTAAGGTGATGGTTGCATATATGATCAGTGACAGCGGGCAGGCTAGGCAACGACAGCAGTCTCTCGAGGGTATGATCGTGTTGTCGGCGGCCATTTGTAACGCCCATACGATAGTGGTTTAGTTACTCATGGACGCGTGGCTCATTACTTTTGGACACCGCTACCGTGTCATCGATGACTGTAAGCCCCTGTTTTTATTGCGTTCTTCACACGGGAACCGGGATCAAATCGGGGGGCTGGTCGTGATCACATTCAGAACCCGGGAGTTTGTTTAGTTATGAAAGGATTTTCACCCCAGGAGGTGAGTCTCCCGATGCAAACCAGCGGCACCGATTAATCGGTTCGAATGGTGTCGTTACTCCTGCAAAAGAGTAGGCGCACTTGGTGAAGTAGTCCCATGTTAACGCTTCCACTGGAAGGCTGACATAAACTGGACATACATTACATGATTACATTATAGTGTCATAGACAGGCCCTCGTTGACCCAAGACAAGCCCGCTCCACAATGTCCTGGGAACAACCCTGACCGGTACCTCCCGTGCCTACTCTGTCTGTATACGGCCAGCACTCAACAGCTTGAAGGCTGATAGACCATAACACCAAAACAACCAAAGTTGTGAAGGCTGAAAGAACATGCAACCAACCCAACCCATGACCCGTTCATGGAGCAAAATACCGTCCAATACAACAGTACTGCCTTAAATAAACCTGGTACACGAAGAGTTGAGCACGCCAAGGACTTTGCGGGCGACTCTTTGACTGGTTGTACTTACTTCGTACTATTAGTGTTGGTTCTGTTGGCGAGCAAGAAAAGTCACACATGTTGACATGTGTATTTGTTACAAACAGGTTTGATAAATTAGCATCCGAATTGGAATTGGATACAGTCATGCGCCAAAACAGAGCTTTCAACTCGTATGGAAAACAACAGGTAGTGAACTAAACCCGACTCTGGGACCCTACGGCCTCATGGGTGCACTGCAGGGTATTATTTATTATTTAAGGTGCCACTAGTGGCACAAGTGCTACATTATGCACATTAGCGTTCTGGGCGTGCTTCGACTCTATTGGAGTTGCTTTAGGACTCAGGTTCCTTTCCTTAATAAAAAAAATCCTAGTGAACTTATCAAACAGCGCAATTCAAATCATCATTGATCAGACATGTAGAGAGGATTCCCAAACTCTATAATTGAACATCAATTCTCGCAGCTCTCTTCCTGCTTACTGAAAAAATGCTGCCAACAAGCTTGGCCAGCTACCTAAATGTGCACAAATGCAAGCCAAGGTGGCAATCTTAGAGTATACGCATGGCATGCCCATACAAGCCCCAAAACATGCCAATGGAGCTCAGCAGGGTAAGCCTTCATAACACTGCATACAAGTACAAGATAAATGCAGTCTTTCTGGAGTACAAAACGACACTGCAGGATGACGGTGATTTGAGTCAAATCACCGTCATCCTGCAGTGTTTCTTCTTAGGTTACGGGCAGCGGCTTCTAGACAGCTCCCTTTCCCCGCTCTTGGTCAAACCCTTAGGTAGAAAACACTTCCAAGCATAGCTAAAGATGTGGCTGACCACATTATGCTTGGTTGTACACGTATTCTGCCTCTTTCCCCACCACGCCATATTTGTTTAATAGCTACCAAGTACCAATCGGTTGTTCTTCACTGACCTGCGAAGCTGCATAAGTAACACCCTACCGAAGTGGGTAAAAGCACCCTTTGCACCTGCGTAGCTTTGAGCTTCATGCTAGGAAGCAGCGGAGGTGCGCAATTGGTACCAAGATATTCCCAGCGCCATGTTGGCTCCAATCCTACGCCTTCATCAAACTGACAACGCACACATCACACAGCCAACCCAATGCCAACCAACCCACGCCACAGGCATCCTACACACACACACCCAACCCAAGCAACCTGATCTTATACCCATCCTGCTAAAAACTTGAATATCGACACGACAGAGCTGTCACATCCGTACATGCGTACATAATAGCGCTGCCACATATGTAGATCGTACATGACAGCGCTGCCACATATGTACAGCAGAGGAATATAGGACGCTGATCCAACACCCAGGGTCACACAACAAACTACCTCAGCACTAATAGTTTTGCTACGAGCAGCGGCTTCTAGGCAGCTCCCTGAGACACGTATCCAATGCCCAGGGTCACACAACACTATTCTAAAGCACTTTTAGTTTCGCTACGGGCAGCAGCAGCATCTAGGGGATGTGCCTGGGTACTTTTCCTTATTTATACCTAAGCTATTGCTCGTAGCTGAAAATAAAACACTGTATCTCAGAACATGTGGGTTCTGCTAATGGGCAGCTTCTAGGCAGCTCATTTCATCCTGCAATAGCACTTCTCACCCTCGATGCAGCTCATAGCTTATCGGTACGGCTACGAGCAGCAGCTTCTAGGCAGCTCCCTGAGCCAGTCACTGGGCTAAGCCCCTAGATATCGACAGTGCTGGAAATATAATTCTTCCAGCTTCAAGATGCACTACGTTGCTATGGGTTTGGCTAGATAGCAAGCCAGGGGAGCTGCCTAGAAGCTGCTGCTGGTAGCTGAAAATAAAAGCTATGAAGCAGTTCACTGTTTCTTTTTTGGACTACGCATGGCAGCTTCCAGCCAGCTCCACTAACCAGCCACTGGGTCAGTCCCAAAGCTTCAAACTGCTTTGGAATGCTTCTCATGCCAGCAAAGACTAGCTAGCTAGCTGCAGGTTTCGACCAAGGACATGTAAAGGGAGCTGCTCAGAAGCTACTACGCGTAGCTAAAAAAGAAACAGTAATGCAGCTCCACCTGCTTTAGCACCTAGTGTGTGCGTAGGCAGGCCTGAATGCAAGGCTTGCAACTTGTTTGTTGAAAGCTTAGAGCAAAGGTGCCAACTGCTGACTAGTAGGGAACAGCAGTATGATATCATGTCATCATATGATATCTTGTGATGACGGCGGTCTAGATAGGCAAAATTTACCACTCACTTATGATATCATATGATGCAGTATGTTGATATCATATGATATCATACTCGCCTTTGGGCATCATATGATATGCCAGTCCCTCCTGACCAGTAAAGCTCGCGGCTCCGTCCATAGCACCGAGCAGTGGCGGTCTTTTACTTGACGAGCATTCATGTTGCGTTAGTGGTCCTCACCTTTGATGCAGCTCCACCTGCTTTAGCACTTACTGTGTGTGTAGGCAGACCTGAATGCAAGGCTGAGTTGTTGGAGATGTTGAAGTGATGATTGGGAGAGCTTTAGGCTTGAGGGGGCTTGCTGCGAAGATGGAGGGACAGGGGCTTTGGGAGAGGGACTGGGCGATTCCATCTTCGAGCCGCAGTGGAAAGCTTGACGCAACGGTGCTAGCTGCTGACTAGAGTAGCCCGCGGCTCCGCCCAAAGCACCAAACAGTGGAGGTGTTTTAGACGATGAGGCAGATGAGGTTGGCTCGTGGAGGGGTTGCCTATTTTGCACAGGGGCGGCGGTGCAATCAGCGGGAAGAGCAATGTCATGCATTTGCAGCTCAACGGGCACTGTGCCTATGACATCTTGCTGCGTTGTGCAGCAAGCTAGGTGGTGAAGTTTCCGTGGTCGCTTAGCCCCGGGTTGGAGTTGGGTGGATAGGGACCCTAGCTGGTTGTAGGATCCTGGGGATCTGAGCGTGCAGGGCTGGTTCTCTTTGCCATCATCTTTACAGCCCAGGAGAGGGCGTTTGTTTCCGCATGCTGGCTCGGGCCCGCTCAGTGTCTCACTCCGCACTGGGTATGAGTGGGACAGGGGGCTTTTGGGCAGCGCCCGGGGTAGGCTCGGGGATGGGCTGGATGCCCTTTGCTTCAGGGCTGGGCTAGATGCCCGTTGCCTCATCAGGCCATCACTAAAATCAATGCCCATCTGGGGTTGCTGGAGAGGTGATCTGGGTGAAAGAGGATCAGCCGGTCTCTGTTGCTTTCCAAGCATTCCCCTTAAATGGGCCACATGGCTTTGTGGGTTGGACGAGGGAGGGGGGGCTCTAGAGGGGGAGGGGACAGTCCAAGCATCTGCCTGGCTCTGCATCTGCCTAGCAAGGTACCTCTGGTGGGACCTGTGTTGGTCTTGGGCCCGCTGGAGATGCAGGAGCTGTTGGTTTTGGGCCCGTTTCAAGCGTTCTTGCTGGAGGTGAACCAGGTGCTGAGGGGGGGGAGGAGGAGCAGGGCCTGTGTGAAGCTGCGCAGGGAGACAGCTTCTCGCTGCTATTCTCTGCAGAAACGAGTGTGGTGGGGGGAGCAAGGGGGGCGGATCAGCTGTGTTAGCGATACCAAGGATAACAAAGTGTGCGCTGTGCTGTGATAACAATGAAGGAAGACTCAAGTCTCAGCTCATGATCTTTTGCACTCCTCTCTTGACTAAGTAAATAAGGGCGTGAAGATTCAGCAGAACACGTTCTCAGTAGTAACCATGGAGACCTGGGTATGTTGGTATACTGATATATTGCGTATGGTTGCACACTGCTGTAAACCTGGAGCAATTTCTACCCGCTGCGAAAGTGGGTGGCTGTCCATGTGATTGTTGAAGAGCATACAGGCTGGTCCCTTGAGCTGCAAGCTACAGGGACCAGCCTTGGAAAGAAAGGCAACAACTTCCACCTCCTGCAACTTCAGTTCCAAGGAGTTTACCAACATAGACAGGCATCTGGACTCACCAACTTGTGCTTGCAGTCCCGGAAAAATATGAGGTAGCTTCCAGGCTTCAAGTTGTGAACATGACAGAACATACCTGCAACATGACAGATCTGATTTTCAGAAAAGGTGTAAAAGCTTTGGTTCGGGCCATTCGTTCAGGCCATCAGACCTGATTACTAGCCTTTAGTCAGGGCTGTTGAGGATAGGGACGACTAGGCTTCCAGGTAGGGCCGAGTGCAATGGATGCAAGAACGGGAATCGCCCCCACTCCCTCCGGCCCTTGTTACTTGCCGCAGCTACATCTGCCACCAACGATAATCCCACGAGCAGCCCATACAAGGAGCGGCCACGTCGTATATGTTTCATCCGTCCCACGACATGATATCTGATACTAAGCTGTGCTACTACCCCTTTCGTTATTATGACAGGCACCGGTCTTCGAACACTGCGCCATCTGTTTCTTACCAATTCTTGACAAGTGGTAAGAGTTGTTGTAGCAGGTGCACAGCATCTCCCATTCGCGACCTTGCTCGTCGATGATGGACTAGGAGAGGGAATGAGACAGGATGTGGGGGGAAATACAAAATTAGTTATGTGACTTGAGAAGGGAGCTAGGTCGGCATTAGCGCACGAGCTAAGCTTACCACATAAGTAGACTGCGCATTGCTCAGCTCTCCCAGAAAGCTCCGGACTTCGGTTTTCGGAAGGATGATAGATTTGGACGTGAAAGCGTCTAGCGCGGACAGCTTCTTAACGTGCAACGTGCAATTGCTCATGGCAGACAGCGGGTTACAACTGGACCTAGCTCCGGGAGGCGCTAGAGCTATGGAAGTTCAAATGGGAAGTATGCCGCCAAAACTCAGGTCAACGGGGGGTTTAAATCCTTTTCGCTCTTGTAGGTTCAATCCGCTTGTTTGGTCGCAAGGCGCTGTTAACATAAGCCTTCGGCACAGGCAAGAGTAAGGTGTATAGGAATTACCAGCTCCCGCGAGCTTCTTGTTCTTCTGTTGGGATCGATTTGAGTCTGAATTTCAAATTTATTGAAATTTGAAACTCATATTTTTCGAAATGGGGAACGTGTGACCCTCTGGCTCTGGTGTGACCCACGACAACTGAACTGCGAAGTCGACCCGCTACTACCGGCTACAGCCGTAAACAAACCTCGGATAGTGACCAACCCGGACCAACCTTTGCTCAGCTCTTCAAATTTCAGCCAGCCGCGTCAGCCCGTAGCAGTTGTTTTCCCATCGCCCCCAGTTTTCCCCAGGAGCAACGGGGCTTAAATACGGCTGTACATTGATGATAGATTCTATCAGAGTGGAATTAACTGGAAGGGGAATTGGTGAAAAAAGAAATGAATTTCCGAGCATGCCCCCCAGGGCCTTACATCTGCCCCCCCCCCCCCCCCCCCCCCAGCCCCCCCCCCCCCCCTCCCCTCGCCCAGATCTCCCGGATCTCCCCCCTCGCCTGGGCGACGAGACGAAGACTGCGACGTGCGCGTGCGCGTGCGACGCAGCCAACGGTCTCGTAACTAACTGGCTTCGGTCCGCTCCATTCCGTTGCCTGTCGTTCCGATAGCCAACACTGTACGCCAATCAGGGGCCCCTGCCGCCAATTTTCCGCGTCGCTTGCGACGCTGCCTAGAACTTGTTCGCGCAGGCTCGGCGACGGAGTAGCCAGTCCGATGAGGATGTTCAGGCTCGAAGGTAAACTTAACCGCATTGTGTTTCCGTCGGTACGACGGGCTCCTTACTAGTCCCTATACAACTGCTATATCTTCCAACTGTCGCTAGCCGTGTCATACGTGCCATACGCATACGTAGCCACGGCTCCACTACAGTCGCTGTCGATACCTCAATCTTTCCCGCCAAAAGCTTTCGAATACGCGCAGCTGGCACCTCTGAGCAACCTCCTGTTGGCAGGCCCACCGCCGTCTGTCCATCTGCGGCCCTGCCCGACGTCACATCGTTGCCACAAGCTCCCCCCGACGATCTTCAGCAGATGCACCCTGAGATGAACCTGTTGGCAGACGAGGCAAGTAGTGGCTACCAGAAGCCGCGCCTCTACTCGTGACGTCTTGTCTTCATTATTATAACCTCCTACCTCGCCTTTGGCTCGAGTCTTCCCTTGTAGCCTTGTGTCAGACACGACCTTGAGCCGACAAAATAGACCAGGCACTCAGGCAGCCCAAACTATTATGGATTAGCCACCTCCATGCATGTTGATGATGATTCAGGCTAACCAACCTAGTGTCAGAGCTTTTCTTTTCAGCTACGCTCAGTAGCTTCTGGACAGGTCCTTGAGCCAGACACTGAGCTAAACCCAAATAGTTCAGCAATTCTGGACAGCTGATTGTGCCAGCTTCAAGGTGCACTTTTTTGCGTCAGGTCGGGCTGAATTGCCGCTCGGGGAAGCTGTCTAGAAGCTGCTAGTCGAAGCTGGAAAAGGCTATGCACATGAGTTGCCCTGATCACTTGTGAGAACTGAGAGGGGGGCATACAACTTGAAGTTGCAGCTTAGTAGCGGAGTAGCAACGTTTGTTGATTACACTTATATAACACTGAGATAGAGAATTGCTACTACTGCTACTACTACTACTACTACTACTACTACTACTGCTACTGCTACTACTACTATTACTACTACTACTACTACTACTACTACTACTACTACTACTACTACTAAACTACTACTAAACTACTACTAAACTACTACAGAAGGAGGAGAAGAAGAAGAAGAAGAAGAAGAAGAAGAGAGGACACACTATTATTTTGATCTGTCACCTGACCTGGGCAGTTGGCATACATGACACATTTTGTATCGAAACTATTTTCAATCCAGGTGGTGGGACCCCTTTGTCTAAACTGCCAACACCCATGTGATAGCATTATGTAATCAGAAGTGTGCTGCTATGATGCATGAGTGCTTGAGCTGCTACACCACACTTCATGTGACAGCCTGCGGGCTTGACTTACCAGTCAAAATGTTTGATTTCCGTTTGTAGTGCTCCGTTTGGTAGCACCACCTCCCACAGTTCTTCGTTGGAAAAACCACCCGTTTGTATTAGAAGGACGATGGTGGGAAACTCCTACCATGGCCCCCGGCAGCTACACGCCTCTCTAGTTTTGTTTTGATTACATGGTAACATGGTCTTCAGGCTGCTCACCGTTACATGTCTCTCTAAAGTTTGGAGCAGGGAGATTGGCCTCGCCCACCTAATAATCACCTCGTAACATTAAACGCTACAATTCGTACACAACGTACATACACCTCGTAATATCAAACATCACATTCCATAGGTACTATGCCCGCAAAGGGCTGGCAGCCTTGCTAAATAGAGTAAAGGGACATGCCCAACCTTAAAACACGAAAGGCAGTTAAAACAAGCTAGCTGGTGGACCGAACCCCAATCAATCACAAACGACGGGGGCCCAGAGTTCATGCTATGCACATTATTTAACTGTAGGAGGGAGTGATTATTTAAAAGTGCTCAGATGCAACCTCTTCCTGCAGACGGCCAGCAGCCCGACCTTCAGTTATATTACCGGTATATATTGAGAGGCTGAAATAGGACCAGCAATAGCACCAACATTTTTTTATCAGAATGAGGTCAACGATAGCACTCCGAATCCTGGACGTAACCAAATACATTGCTTTAGAAAAAAACGTGGCCTGAAGGCTGATAGAGCATGTGGCCAAACAAAACAAAAACAAGGCACTCCTCTCATGTAGGAAGGCGTGGCAGTTCTCTGGTGTAACCTCTAGCCGAAGACGGCCAGCAGCCTGAAGGCTGATAAAGCAAACGAAAAGAAACACCGCACTCGAACCATGTAGGAGGGCGTGGTTAACTGATTCATTGTGTAAACAATATAACTTAATACCGGTAGTGGTCTGATCTAATCTCTACCTGCAGACGGTCTGTGAGCACGTGGTCAAACACAAAAAAACAAGGCACTCGTCCCATGTAGAAAGGCTTGATTACGTAAAAGGCACCTGGTGTAAACCCTACCCACAGACGGCCAGAAGCCTGAAGGCTGATGGAGCATGTGGTTAAACAAAATAAAAATATTAGATTAGATTGTTACATGGTTTCCAGCAAACTCTGAGCTGCTCACTTTCTTCCAGGTCAAAGCCCCCCCCCGTGCAATACCCACGAAAACCAGGGAACAAACTAAGCTGAGTAGATCATAAAAAACACAAGGCATGTGGAAGGGCATGAATACTGCTCTGAGGTTTACGCGGCCTGCAGACGGTCAGCATCAGATCATGAAATCAAAGCAACAAGTCAACATGAGAAAGTGGTGGAGTAGTGTTTATGCTACCCATGTTTACCCCGCCTAAGGTTAGCAGCCTGAAGGCTGACCGACCACGAAATCAAACCAAACCAAGCAAAACAAAAACAAGGCAGGGCTCTCATCCCCTGCATCCTCATCATCATCAGGGCGTGGCAAGCGCTCATCTGAGCGGGCATAATCAAATAATGTATTAATTTGCAACCCGAGAAAAATCAACCCTGGTGTTTTAAATATGAACTTCATAATTGCTGAGGGAAATTCCTAGAGCAAGTATGGGTTCAGCACTCTTTTCATTTCAGTTACGAGCAGCAGCTTGTATGCCACTCTCCTGATTGGCTATTCTGTCGAAGCTGGGGCAAGCTACTTCAACTGGAAGATGAAGATGACACCATTGGCTTTCTAGCACCGCGGAAATCTTGGGGCATAGCCCACTGGATGGCTAGCTGCCTGTCAGCTGAACATACTCTACCATGTACTTCTTAAACATCTGATCAGATGTCCAATCAGTACATTGGTAATACTGCACCATCTCATGATCAGATGTCCAATAAGTACATTACTGTTCTCATCACTACAGAAAAGCAATCAGCTCTTCTGTACTGCAGAAAAGAAATCCGCTCTACTGTAGTACAGAAAAGGAATCTGTTCTACTGTCATTCATAGCTTTTCTTTTTAGCTATGAGCAGCAGCTTCTAGGCAACTCCCCTGGTTGGCTATTTAGTTGAAGCTGAAGCAAGCTACTGCCACTCAAAGCTAAAGCTGTCACCATCGTCTTTCTAGGACTGTGGAAAGCTTGGGGCATAGACCAGTGGATGGCTAGTTCATGGTTTGCCCTAGTACTAGCAAACGGGCTGGCCCCCTCAACCTCACGCCTCATAATAAGCCGCACTGTTTATTTATCCGAAATTCCTGGTGGTTGGTCCCAGTGCAAGCAAACAGGCTGGCCCTCTTGACCTCATGCCTCGTAATAAGCCGCACTATTTATTTATCCGACGTGGGCTCCTGGTGGTAGGCCCCAGTGCAAGCAAACGGGCTCGCCCTCTCGACCTCATGCCTCGTAATAAGCCACACTAATTATTTATCCGACGTGGGCTCCTGGTGGTTGGCCCCAGTGCAAGCAAACGGGCTCGCCCTCTCGACCTCATGCCTCGTAATAAGCCACACTAATTATTTATCCGACGTGGGCTCCTGGTGGTTGGCCCCAGTGCAAGCAAACGGGCTCGCCCCCCGACCTCACGCCTCGTAATAAAGCGTAACAAGGTCCTATTTTATATCGACTACCGGTATTTAATGCGTAACAAGGTCCTAAAAAAACGAAAATTGAAAATTAGTACGAGCTGCCACAGGACGTGAGATTGAGGGAACCCTACCGTTTGCATGCATGTGTACATACTAACAAGGTCCTATTTATTTCTTCATTTTATTTATGGATGGCTAGCTGTCAATGCTGTTCTCACCACTACGGAACACGACTCTGTTGTACTGCCAGAGCTGCACCTATCACTGTACTGCCAGTGCTACTTCCATCTCTGTACTACAGTGCTACACCCATCACTGTACTGCCAGTGCTACACCCATCATTGTATTGCCAGTGCTACACCCATCACTGTACTGCCAGCGCTACACCCATCACTGTACTGCCAGTGCTACACCCATCACTGTACTGCCAGTGCTACACCCATCACTGTACTGCCAGTGCTACACCCATCACTGTACTGTCAGTGCAACACCCATCAATACGGAAAAGGACTCCGTTCTAATATCAGTGCTGCTCTCATCACTGAGAAAAAGGGCGCTGTGGATTGGGGTGTGGGATGCATGTGCATGTGTATGTCCATGTACCCGTTGATTGGTGTGTGGCATACATGTGCAGGTCCATGTGCACGTCCATTGGTGAGCGGCATGCATGTGTATGTCCATGTGCACGTTGCTTGGTGAGTGCCATGCATGTGCAGGTCTATGTGCACGTCCATTGGTGAGCGGCATGCATGCGAATGTCCATGTGCGCGTTGCTTGGTGAGCGGCATGCATGTGTATGTCCATGTACCCGTTGATTGGTATGTGGCATACATGTGCACGTGGCAGTCAGGCTGAATTCATGCGGCTGGCACATGCTCTCCTGTGGCAGTCAGCCTTAATTGCTCCCACTGGGACACCATCAGTCTTTTTTGGCGGGGGGGTGGTGGGAGCCCCAAGGGTTACACATTTATCTATCGGACTGTCCGACCGACCGAAAAAATGAAGCCTGACATGTCAGCCAACTGTCTCATAACTAACTGGCTTCGGTCAGCCCCAGTCCGTTGCCGCTCGTCGTTCTGTTGCCAACACACTCCGCCAATTTTCGCGTTACTTGCGTCGCTGCATAGGACTTGTAAGTTTCAGAAAAGGGTCTTCCTCTAGCGCCATCCAATGCTAATAGACTCGAGCATGTCCAGTGCTAATAAAGCCAAGCACATCCAATGCTAATAGACTCGAGCATGTCCAGTGCTAATAAAGCCAAGCACATCCGGTGCTAATAGAATCTAGCATGTCCAGTGCTAATAAAACCAAGCACATCCAGTGCTAATAAATCCATGCACATCTAGTGCTAATAATAATGTGGCGTGCATGTGCATGTGAGAGTCAGGCTGAAGTCATGCAGCTGGCCATGTTTTTGGCGGAGGCCTCCTTTCTGGGGGGCGGGAGCTCCTAGTCTCCCCACGTTCTCCGTTTGACCGGCTGCCGTGCGACCGAGACTAAGCCTGACACGTCAGCCAATTGTCTCATTACTAACTGGCTTTGGTCCGCTCGATTCCGTTGCCACCTGTCGCTCTGATGACACTCTCCGCCAATTTTCTGCGTCGCTTGCGATGCTGACTAGGACTTGTCCTGTGACGGGCAGCCTTAATGGCTTTCACTGGGCCACGGTGTTCTCAATGCTGTTCTCAGCACTGCGTCGAGGGCACTGTTCTATTGTCAATGCTGCCAACAGCACTACGGAAAAGGACCCTGCTGTAGTGTCAATGCTGCCCACAGCACTACGCATAAGGTCCCTGCTGTATTGTCAATGCAGCCCACAGCACTACGGAAAAGGACCCTGCTGTATTTCAATTCTGCTCTTATTACTAGGTGAAGGTCTCCGTTCAATTGTCGAGGCTGCCTGGGCGACCAGAGCTCGTATAATGGCTCACACTCCCAGGAGTTCTTTAAACATTTGCATCACTGCGGGCACAAGGCAAATTTGAATACGTCAACTGCCTTAGTAGCAAAAACTAAATTTTGCACACGTCAATTGCCGTGGTAGCAAAACAAAACATTGAGTATGTCAAGTGCATCTGAATCAATAATTGCTATTTTCACACGTCAACTGCATTTGTAGCAATTCGTACAAATTGCACATGTCAACTGCATTTGCAGCAACACACAACATTTGAATACATCAACTGTCTTAGTAGCAATAACTCACTTTTGAATATGCCAACTGCATTTGCAGCAATACACAAACATTGCACATACCAACTGCATTTGCAGCAATACATAAACATTGCACATACCAACTGCATTTGCAGCAATACATAAACATTGCACATACCAACTGCATTTGCAGCAATACACAAACATTGCACATACCAACTGCATTTATCGTGATACACAACATTTAAACACCTCAACTGCATTTGCAGCATTACGCAAACATTGCCCACATCAACTGCATAATTGTATTGTTAGCACACAGGCAGACAAAGAGCACACATCTAATTCTAGAGTTTGATTTAAGTTATCTTGATTATTCGAGGTTGAGCAAGTCCCATCTCCGCTTCCCCGACCCCACCTCCTGTTGAGCCTTGATCCACATTAAAGGCGAAGGACTGGATAATATTAGGAGCCTTTGTAGGTCCACCTCTAACCCCACCCTCAACCCCACACCCGCACCTCTACCCCCACCCTCAACTCCATACCCGCGCCTCTACCCCCACCCTCAACCCCACCCCGCACCCCAAACCCAAACCCAGAAAAAGTGGACCAACCTGGAAAAATGCACCGAGGATGCTACGGATGCGGCTGTCAATCCTGATTGCCCATGACTCAAACTGCAGCAAAGGAGAGTTGACATTTTTTGACATCTTTTGACTTATTGTAGCTTATTTGACAAATTCTAACTCCTTTTGACTTATTTTGACTTATTATGACTTCTTTTGACTTCCTTTGACTCATGTTGACACATTCTGACTCATTTTGACTTAATTTGACACATTCTGACTCATTTTGACATAATCTGACTCATTTTGACTTATTTTGACTCATTTTGTCGACGGTTGACACATTTCAAATGAACATGGATCAAAGCATGGAGGAAAAGAGAAAATCGTGAAGCAATATGAAAGCAAAGCAACAAGATGTGGCGGTTGTCCTTGACTGGCCATGCCTCAAAGTGCGGCAATGGAGTGTAGAACTGGATTGGATTTTTACATGTTTTTTCAGCTAACTCAGGGCTGCTCGCCATCTTCCAGTTCCAAGTCCCCTTGCGTGACCACACCCACGGAGACCAGGAAGCATACTAAGCGGAGAGTTGAGTTGACACATTTCAAATGAAGGTTATTTGACACATTTCAAATGAAGGTTATTTGACACATTTTAAATGAACGTGATATGACACGTTACTAATGAACGTGATTTGACACATTTGAAATGAAGGTGTGTTGACACATTTCATTTTTTGTGTGTGGAAGTTATTTCATCCCAGGAGGTGGGTCTCCCTACACAAACCAGCGGCACAGAGGATTCATTTCGAATGGCGCTGCCACTCCTACAAAAGAGTAGGCGCACTTAAGGGCAAATGAAGGTGATTTTACACATTTTAAGTGAAGGTCGATTAAAGCAGGGAAGAAAAGGGAAACACATTAAGTATTATGTGAGCAAAGCAACAAGATGTGGCTGTAAAACCTGATTGGCCATGTCTCATAAAAATCCAGATGCTACGTTTAGTGAAGCTGCATGCTGCTCTATACTTAGTAAGGTTAGTCAGGTTAACCAAGTATGTAACCAGGGGGGGGGCAGAAAGACAGATTTTGGACCGCACCTTCGATATGGTGTCCGATTCAGATGGGAGTTGGAACTGTGGACGTTTCATACAAAAAGAGGGGGAAAATAAAGTTGGCTAAAAGTTTTTTTACCCCCCCCCCCCCCCCCCCCCCCCCTCCTAAAACCCAATTACCTCACCCTACCCCCCCTAAAATGGGGGTCATTCGAAAGATATTTTAAAGCCCATTTCAGTTATGCTCTTACATCTTTCATGGGGTTACCCAAACGTGATTTATCGCGAAGTTAAGATTTGGGCCGCTTTGGATGAAAAAACTTTGGACCCCTCTAACTTTTGTACAACTTTATTTTTGGCTCAAAATGTTTTTTTTTTTTTTTATATAGTTTGAGGATAGGCTCTATCCAAAGCGAAGGTGCGGTACGGCAGCTTTTTTCTTGCCCCCCCCTCGTATGTAACTTAGTAATATCCAGTTATTTATTCAGCCAGTCACGTTTGATGCTTAACTGACCTATTTGTTCGCAAAGTTGCTATACCAAATCTTGGTTATATGGATCCTTTAAGCTCAGCAAAGGTGATATGACTTATTCCTTATCCAATGGATAAGAGCAGGGAAGAGAAGGGACACACGTGAAGTACCAAGTAATCAAAGGAACAAGGTGCATGCTGGTGACTTTCCCCAGCTACGGCGTACGGGAGGGTCCCCTTAACACCACGCCCCTCCAGGCGTTATCCTTTTTTAAGATGCAGCAGTTGAACTTGAGAAAGAAAAAAGTAAAAAGAAGCAGTAACAAGTTCGTTTAAGATGCAGCACCCGAACTTGATTGCTGATGCCTCAAAGAGCAGCAAAGGAGAGTTGATACATTTCAAAGGAACATGGATCAAGGAAGGGAAGAGAAGTAGTCCTAGGCGCGTCGCAAGCGACACGAAAAAGTGGCGGAGAGTGTTGGGAATCGGAGCGCCAGATGGCACCCGAATCAAGTGCAGCGGATCGAAGCAAGGGTTTACGATAGGGCCAGGGGCCAGTAAGGCCAAGGGTTGGAGTGTGGCGGACGAACAAACAAACAATCGGACAACCTGGCGACTCTGGTGGCTTTCGCCCCCCAGAAGGGGGAGCTCCACCAAAAACGAGAACTACTAAGTGAGCAAAGTAACTAAGTGCAGCAAAGGAGCGTTGACGTATGGCACATTTCAAATTAACTCAATGACAAGTTCGATGCAGCGTCGCCTGCGACGCTAAAAATTGGCGGAGAGTGATCGCGAGGGAGCGACAGGTGGCAACGGAAGCGAGTTAGTTACGAGACCGTTGGCTGACGTGTCGGGCTTCATCACGGTCAGACGGATGGATGGATGGATGGATGGATGGATGGATGGATGGATGGATGGATGGATGGATGGATGGATGGTTGGATGGACGGACAAATGGGTAACCCTGGGGGCTCCCGCCCCCAAGAAGGGGGGGCTCCGCAAAAAACAGCGTTTTGAACATGCAGAGACAGGATATGGGCGACATCTTTACAATCTTCCTATCAAGTATGTGACAAGTCGTGTGTATGAGAACAATGGGCTACATCTTTACAATCTTTTCCTATCAAGTATGTGACAAGTAGTGTATACGAGAACGATGAAACCTTGTACCCAATCATACTACTACTTCTGCTACTAGTACTTTTCCTACTACTACTACTACTACTACTAATAATAATACTAATCATAATAATAATAATAATAAGAAGAAGAAGCAAGAGCACTCACCATAGGACCTGAGCAAGGTCGTTTTCCATACCCTCATCAATATTCTGATCCTCTAGCATTGATTCAGCTGCAAGTTGGATGGCCAGATCCACCAGCCGGACCTGAAACACAACACACACGGGTTTATATATCTGTGTTACATGTATCTATGGTATATATAGTATGCATACCATGTATGTACTATGTCTACCCTTATATATGCGAGAAACCAGCCCCTGCCCCACTGGAAACACACCCTCAGTGAGGCCTGGCGCCAACATACATACATTACAACTGTAACATACGTACAGAACATACATACATACATACATACACACATACATACATACATACATACATACATACATACACACATACATACATACATACATACATACACACATGCATACATACATATATGCATCAACTGTACTTAAACAGAATCTGCTCTTCAGTTGGTACACTCTTCTGTTTAAATTCAAACACACATACATACATGGCAACTGTGAGAAACATACATACACTGCAGCTGTAACATACATACATACATCACCCTGCACCCACCTCATTCTGCACCACTGCCTCCACCACCTCAGCCACTGTCAAAGACGCGGGTCCAGTGAGGAATTGGTCAAGCAGCACTGACTGGCTAGAGCCCTGGCGACTCAGATACTCCGCCCTTGCAAAGCCGGCCTGGTAGGAGGAGTGCTTAGCAAAGGTTGGATCCAGCAGCAGAGAGCGAATGGACCCTTGCCGGTTTAGGCCTCGGCCAGTACAGGTCAGGTCCATAGCAGCGGTCAAGCTAGTGGCTCGGAAGCCAGAGGAGGGGGCTTTAGAGACGCCGGAGTCGAGCAGCCCTGAGCGCAGCGATGCCGTGCGGAGGGCGTCGTCTGAAGCGTGGCCTGACTGTGAGCTGGCTGAGGCTGGTGGCTTGAGAGCACCTCCCTGTCGGAGGGGGTCTGTGCCACCGTTGAAGGACTGCGTGAGCGGCGAGGACACCGCGGATGTGGAGGGGGGAGGCTTGTGTGCGTATTGCTGGGGCAAGCCCCCGTTGTGTACAAGGGCTGTCTGAAAGATGGCTGGTGAAAGCCCGGAAGTCTCGGATGGGGTCTCGCCCGCCTCACTCACCAACTGCATGCACACCGCACTGAATGGGTCGAACACGGTGGGTTGGGGGGTGGAGGAGGTGGAGGGGAAACATGCGGTGGGGTGTGCGGGGGAGGGGGGAGAGCCTGGAAGACCAGGGCCTCCCTCTGGCGGCTGCAATCCCAACCCGGATCCACCAGGGGTGGTGGATCTAGAGTGACCGTCCACGCTACCAGACGCCGACACTGTCCCACCTGCTCTGCCCAGCTTCTGCGCTGCAAGGACCTTGGCCTCCGCACCCAGCAGTGCTACTCTGTGGGTGAGCTGTTCAGGCACAGGCAGGAGATAGGAGAGCTTGAGAGCATCCGGGAACGAGCGCGTTTTGGAGGGTGACTTAGCCTCTACACTTGCGGTAGCCCTGGAAGATTGCAGGCTGGCAGCGCGTGCCATTCTCTGTCGTTCCCCACCCCCAGTGGATGCGGGTAAGGATTGAAAACGCTTGAGAGATGCTTGTCTGGTCCTGGAGCTATGTAGTTCCCCAGCTCCTGTGGATGCTGCTGCTACCTCAAGCACTGACTTGGCCACAGAGAAGGCAGCCACCAGGCCGTGCGAGACAGGAAATAGATTGCGCACGTTGGGAACTCCTGGCTCATGCGGTGTGAGTGAACTATGTGTGAGTGGACCAGAAGGGGATAGACCATGTGGGGCTCTGAGTTCCCCAGTAAGCAGGCTGCAGATGGAATACTCATGCGGTAGGGATGCACCAGGTGGGGATTGGCCAGGTTTGTGTGAACCAGGGGGGGATGGACCATGTGGGGCTCTGAGTTCCCCGGTAAGCAGGCTGCAAATTGAATACTCATGCGGTAGGGATGCACCAGGTGAGGATGGACCAGGTTTGTGTGAACCAGGAGGGGGTGAACCAGGTGGGGCTCTGAGTTCCCCGGAAAGGAGGCTACAGATAGAGTATTCATGCGGCAGGGGAGAACCAGGTAGGGCTCCCTGTTTTTGAAAGTTGTCTGATGTACCAACTTCCTGATCTCCTGTGGAGGCCAAGCCACCTGGCGCGCAGAAACGCAGAATAAGGTTATGCATGTTACAGACAAATTTGTGCACGTACATATGTAAGTATGTATGTATGTATGTATGCATGTATGAATGTATGTATGTATGTATGTATGTATGTATGTATGTATGTATGTATGTATGTATGTATATATGTACGTATGTATGTCCACAGACCAGTACGGTAGCCCGTGTGGTCGGTGGCCACACCTACACACATGTAGACAAACCATCCACACCCCAATCATAGAAAGGTGCATGTTTGGCCTTTGGCCACACCTGTTTGGGACTGGGTTACAAATTGGTTCACACTTGTCTCCCCCCCCCCAACGCTCACATAAACACACAGTCATGATGTTTCCCCCACTACCCCCCCCCCCCCCCCCCCCCCCACCTCCCCACCTCCTGCGTATTATTGTCCGTGTCTGACGTGTGGTTTCGGAGACCTTCAGGAGGAAACAATTCTGCCCAAATTCAGTATGTCTACACACACATAGATGAATAATATATGTTTGTATGGGAAAGTCCTGGGCCAAAGGGTGTTGCCCAACCTAAAATACTCAACAACATTTCTAGATAATTAGGCGTATGAGGAGATATTTATCTACATATCTATTATTATACTTGTTTACATATTTAACAGGAGTACAAAAACAATACTCAATAAGTCATGCCCAAAAAGCCTGAGGAGGGCCGACCCCCCCCCCCCCCCCCCCCCCCCCCCCCCCCATTAAATAGAAATACCATTTTTTTGAAAAACTTAGGTGTGGATTTGGAGGATTTACAATATGGTGCACATTCTAGCGTCCTCGGATTTGCAGTGCCTGGATTGCGTGATAGTCAAAAATCAGGTCTGACCCCCCACCCCACCCCACCCCACCCCACCCCTCCCATCCAGGTTGTCCAAGTACCTAAGGCCTTTGCCGTCCCTGGAGGCAGCCAGAAAAACATTATAAAAATCATAGCCAGCACAGACACTCCAATACACAATTAGAAAACAAAGCGGTACAAATGGTCTGTTCGTTATCACGATTCAGCAAAAGTTCTGCTACACTATCCCTTGCGGTCTGTGTGGTCACTGCCCCTCTAGGTCTATATGGCTGACTTCAACTGCTTGACAAGCTTCCCCATGGTGTGTGTGTGTGTGGGGGGGTGGGGGTGGGGGTGGGGGGGGGCTGGGCTGGGTTTGGGGGAAGGAGGAGGGGTGGGTGGGGGCTGGGCTGGGGGGGGGGGGGGGGGGGGGGGGGTAAATACTCATTGCATGAGGTCCGAAGTAGTGCCAATAGACTACCCTTACCAATGACTACTCATGGGATGTCTCAGAATGTCTTGTATGACTGAGTAAAAAGTTAGCAAAAAAACAAATGAGGGCTGACCCCCCCCACCCCCCCACCCCCTAAAATGAGGTGCTCAGAAAAATCTGAAAAAGTGCTCAACAAATAAAGGATGCTACCTCTTGAATTTAAGCATAATTCGTTTTATTTTCATTTCATACCTGCTAACTCCACTGGGGATGGGTGTCCAGATTCTTCCCCTACAGTGACTAAAGGGGGGCCTTGTGGAGTGCCCACTCTAAGTTGAAGAGCTGAAGCATGTAGACCCACGTTGCCCTGCATTAACTCAGCCACTCTTTCACCCTCCACCACTGGTATTGCCAAAGCATGTAGTCCCCCACTGCCCTGCGTTACGTCACCAATTGTGTGACCTACCAACACAGCTTGCACCCCTTGCGTGCGTTCGACGTACAGTGGCAGCATGGCCATGCTGCCAGCCACTGCTTGCTGCCCTTCCTCGCGTGCAACGAATAGTGATAGCATGGCAGTGGCATCTGCCAAACCATGCGGCTGAAGCTGAGTGTCAAAGGAGAGGTGCCTGAAGCTATTCCCCTCGTGTTCAGCGGATGGTGATAGCATGGCAACGTGGTCTGCCGCACCATGTAGCTGAAGCTGGGCATCTGAGATGAGTGGTCTGAAGCCATTCCCCTCGTGCTCGACATGTGATGATAGCATGGCAGCAGGGCCTGCCACACCACGTGGTTGAAGCCGAGCATCATTTGCCCTCCTAGCCGCTTCCAGAAGTGCACCTCCATTTTTGAAGACAGCATGGGCATCATCATCATTTTCATCCGAAGGGAGGTACCTCAAGTCATGCATTTCCTGTGGTCGAAATTGGGCATCAGAGTGGAGAGTACTCACGACATTCATTGCCTGTCTATTGGGGTCCGAGTTCACAGCATTCTGGCCATCATGAGGTTGCTTGTATTCTTTACCCTCTTGTTAAGGCGGGAGCTCCAGGTGGGGGTCCAGCGTGGGCTGGGCATGGCCCCCCAGGGGGTCCTTGGTGGGAAAAGTGTCAACGTTATGGAGCAAGCCGTCTCGTGCAAAGCCGGCAGACAGCGTCCTTTCATTCTGAGAGCTATCAGACCAGCGCACACTCTTCTGCCTAGACGCTTCCCAGGCTGGCGAGAGTGTCCTTCGTTGCTCGTCATTATCAGAGCTATCTGTCCAGCGGACACTCTTCTGCCTTGCCCAGCGGGGGGTGCTTCCGGTGTAGGAGGCACATGAAGCATCGGTGCCTGTGCTGCTGGGTACCTGACTGCGCTCGGCATCGTGCAGCCAGTCGGAAACCCGCTCAGTGACGTCAAGCGGCGTGGGTGGGTTCGCAACAATATCACGCAGCGTGGGTGGGATTGCGCTGAGGTGGGAGGCAGGTGCAGCTTTCTTGCAGAGCTCGGAGTTGGGGGAGATAGATTCTCTACACCCAACTCCCTCAGAAGAGTGCTCTTGGTGAATGACGGTGGGGTCCAGCCCATGCTCATGCTCATGCTTGGGTTCAGCACCTGGAAGGAAGAGAGAGGAATCAATTTGAAGTTGAATGATGATGATGATGGTGATGATGATGATGATGATGATGGTAATGATGATGATGATGATGGCGATGGCGATGGTGATGGTGATGGTGATGATGATGATGATGGTGGTCCAGCCTGCGCTCATGCTCATGCTTGGGTCCAGCACCTGGAAGGTAAAGAGATGCGTATTGTTAAAGTTAAATGGTGATAATGATGATGATAATGATGATAGTAGTCTAGCCCACGCTCATGCTCAAAAGGATGCCACAGAAGGATCATACAAATACATGCAAACCTACCACTCTCTGCTGTTCCTTGGGTCCATACATGGGTCCCAGGGTACTACTTCTGGCCAAATTGGCCAGCGCTTAAAGCGCACAAACGTAAAATTGGTCAGCGCTTTTTAGTGCAAAAAGCGCAAAAACTGTGCGCTGCGCCCACAGGGGGTTGAAAAAACTGCGTGAAACGCGCAGAGGGGCTCAAAAAGGCAGCGCGGCACCGCGCTGCCGCGCGCGCTTAGTAGTACCCTGCCCCATACCCCAGAGCAGCAAATTTAATTACTTTTCACCCCCATCTTATAGCTTTTGTAGTTTTATAGCATTTTAGGGTCATCTAGGGCAAACACAAAACTTATTTTTGTTTTTGTACAGCGGTAATTTGGGCAGCGCTAAAACGGGGTCAGAAGTAGCAATCGCTATACATGGCGGGGAAAACAAACCCAGAGCAGCTCATGCGCTGGCGCAAGGAGAGGATGCCATCGGCTCAGGGTTATGCCTGGTTGCTCATGGATATGGAGGGGGGAAATAATAAAGCATTACAAAAACTACATGAAAACCTGCCGCTCTCTGCCGTTCCTTGCTTCAGTCCTTGCATTTGGAGCCGAGTATGTAAACATACAAATATGAAGGAACATACATACTAACCTGCCGCTTTATGCTGTTCTTTGCTTCTATCCGTGAATGTGTAGCAGAATATACAATAATAAAGGAACATACATACAAACCTGCCGCTTCATGCCGTTCTTTGCTTCTATCCGTGAATGTGTAGCAGAATATAAAATAATAAAGGAACATACATATAAACCTGCCGCTTCATGCCGTTCTTTGCTTTTATCCGTACATTTGAAGCGGAATATACAAAAATACAAAATAAAGGAACAGACATACAAGCCTGGGAAATAAATAAGGAACATACATACTAACCTGCCGCTTTATGCTGTTCTTTGCTTCTATCCATGAATGTGTAGCGGAATATACAATAATAAAGGAACATACATACAAACCTGCCGCTTTATGCCGTCTGTTGCTTCTATCCGTGCATTTTTAGCGGAATATACAAAAATAAAGGAACATACATACAAACCTGCCGTGGTATGCAGTTCTTTGCTTTTATCCGTACATTTGAAGCGGAATACCGGTATACAAAAATACAAAAATAAAGGAACAGACATACAAACCTACTGCTTTACGCCATTCTTTGCTTCTATCCGTGCATGTGTATCGGGAAAGAAACAAAAGGAACTTACATACAAACCTGCCGCTCTCTGCAGTTTCTTGCTTCGATCTGTACATTTGTAGCGGAATATACAAAAATACAAAAATAAAGGAACATACATACACACCTGCCGCTTTATGCCGTCCGTTGCTTCCATCTGTCCTTTTCTAAGGAATATACAAAAATAAAGGAACATACGTACAAACCTGCCGTGTCATGCCGATCTTTGCTTCTATCCGTGGGGCCTTCAGTGAAACTCATGCGCTGGCGTAAGGGCTGATGTCTTGAGACGACGTCGTTGGCAGTGGCTGTGGTTGATGCCCGGTTGCTCATGGATTTGGAGCCGAAGGAGTCAAACGTGATCCGGCGGACGGACCGGTTCAGGCCGGAGATGCTCATGGAGGCAAGGGAGGCGCAGGATGAGCGAGGGGAGAGACCGCATGAGCTGCCGGCCCCTAGCATCATATTGCACACACTCTTACTAGATTCCTGGAAGTAGAGGGGAAGGGGGGGGGGGGGGGGTGAATACCGCATAACACTTTGAATAAACAAATAAATAAATACATACATAATTAGTACGCCTTATTATGAGACGTGAGGTTGAGGAGGCCAGCCCTTTTGCTTGCACTGGGGCCAACCACCAACGTAAGCTGCATACATGTGACATTGCCTGTCTGTTGATGTGCGCCTTATTACAAGGCGTGAGGTTGAAGGGGCCAGCCTGTTTGCTTGCACTGGGGCCAACCACTAATAAGCATAGTGCTAATACATGGCCTTGTGTCGTCATTCTCACAATCTGCAGACGCAAAAACATCCACCATGCACAATTTCTTGCCCTCTCAGGGGGCAAATTCTTTTTCCAGCCACCCCAGAGCACTAAGATTTTGCCAGGGTGGGATGGGGTGGGGTGGGGTGGGGTGGGGGTGAATAGATGCGCGGCATTTGCAAGTCATCGATGCACGTAGAAGCATTAGTGTTGCTGTGTCTGAATGCTGTAGAGTAACAGCAACCGGAGTAAAGAGAAGTTGCATACAGTAAAATGGTGGATAATGAGCATGCTAGTGAGTGTGGTAGGTCGGGAGTTGGAATCAGGGTACTACATTTTGTCATTTTGGGTTGCGCTTTTGGCGTAACTGCCTCTTTTGAGCTTGCGCTTATGACTGAAAACAGAAATCTGCGCGCTGCGCCCAGAGGGGATTAAAAAAATTGCGTCAATCGGGCACCAAAACATTGCGCGCTAGCACGCAATAGCGCGCGTCGTGTAATACCCTGGTTGGAATACGGAATCAAAGAGGGTCTCGGGAGGAAGTATAAGAGGGGTGGGGTGGGGGTGGGGTGGGTTGGGGGATGACTGTCATCCCTCTGGCTGCTTTTAAGTGAAGACACTGCTTCGTTTCTTTTCTTACAAAAACTCTGTCCTCTTTACGGTGCCGACCAGAACGTATTGTTACCTAAGTTATACACAAATTATACCAAACATATGAGAGGGGGGGGCTGGAAAAAAATGTATGCCCCATGCGGTCAAGCACTTTTTCCCAAGTCAGTGTGGCTGAGTTTGAGGGGGTCATTGGCAAGGAGCACAAGGCTAACAGGCTTGATCTTAAGGTTTAGGGTTTAGGGTTTGGCAAGGAGCACAAGGCTAACAGGCTTGATCTTAAGGTTTAGGGTTTAGGGTTTGGCAAGGAGCACAAGGCTAACAGGCTTGATCTTAAGGTTTAGGGTTTAGGGTTTGGCAAGAGGCGCAAGATCTATTGCGGGCGGAGGCAGCCCTAGAAGAGGTGCCGGCACTGTTCTGGAGTAGGGTGGTTAAGAAAGAGGGAGAGGAAGAGGGAGGGGAAGGGGGAGAGGTAGAGGGTGATGAAGATGAAGATGTGGACAAGGATGAGGATGTGGATGACCTCATGGCCCACTGGTGCTAAACGTCAAGGATAAATATAATATAAGGTTGGCTGGCTGGGTGATTGGTTGTACTAGGTTGAGCATGTGATTCGTATTGGCTGATAATGTGATTGAGATAGGCCAGGCAATTTACTTCTATAGGCTAGGGCATATTAGGGGCCTGGGGCCCTAAACCCCAGGCCCTACCTCTCATATGACATAGATGGTGATGATGGCGCTTCGTCCGTGTGCCCCAAAAACACTGATTGCATTTTCTGATTTGCTTTTTCTTGCTCCACATGTGCTGCATGGTCATGGTAGAAGCACCAGTAGATAGGCCTTGGCAATCTATACAATATGCCCTCTACTTTGACCCCCTAATCATTATTGTGGGAGGAGATAATAGCCTCCAAGTGGGTTCCGGAGCCGTGAGTGGGTGGGCGTGGGTGGGTGGGTGGGTGGGTTTTAGGCTCAGCCAACTTTGGGGGAAATAGGCATGGGGTCTGTGGATCTTTACCTTCATTTACCCCCCCACCCCCCCCCCCCCCCCCCCCCCCTCTTGCAAAAATATTCCCTCAAGTAGACCAAACATAATACCAAGCGTATGCCTAAATTATCCTAAGCATTATTCCAAACATATCCCTAAATTATTTTAAAAAGTATACTAAAGAGATGCTTAAAGGAAACCAAACATGATAGACAAAGATGTGATTTGTTCTCTTTATGGTGCGCATCAAAACAACTTTCTTGCCCATTCTTATTTATAAGGATCCTAAGTCGACAATCCAGGACCAGATGCTACGCACCACTCGTAGTGAATTGAAGAACGGGTTTTTGAGGAGCTGTCAGGCCTCGGGTCTAGCCACCGGGTCGTATGAGATACAGAGCTTGATGAGGTTGAGAAGCTCCTCGTCATGGACTCGGCCCAATGCTTGAGGGGGGACACCCTACATACACAGTTGGTTGGTTATACTTTGGTTTGTTATGTTTTGGTTAGTTATGCTTTGGTTTGTTATGATTTGGTTTTTTATGTTTTGGTTTGTTATGTTTGGTTTGGTTTGTTATGGTTTGTTATGTTTTGGTTTGTTATGTTTTGGTTTGCTATGTTTTGGTTTGGTTTGGTTTGTTATGGTTTGTTTTGTTTTGGTTTGTTATGTTTTGGTTTGTTATGTTTCGGTTTGTTAAGGTTTGGTTTGGCCGATAGTGTACGATATATTATTGTTTTTTTTGCTTTGCTATGTGTTTTCGTGTGTGTGGTGCGTTTTATTTGTGTTGCTTTGCTTTGCTTTGCTTTATTTTTTGCTTCCTGTTTTGTTTGTTTCTTTTGCTTACGTTGCTTTTCTTTTCTATTCTCCTATTTTATTTTATTTGGTGACAACGTACATCAGCCTTCAGGCTGTTTTATTTTATTTGGTGACATCGTACATCAGCCTTCAGGCTGCCCCGCTTCACCAGGCGCGGTGATGATAACACCTGGTGGGGCGTGGTGCTAAGGGAGCCCGTCGTACGCGGGTGGGAAGCGGTCTCCTACCTCAACTGGACAAGCTACCATCGCGGTAGACGACGACCTGCAACGCCAAGAGCGACCGAAGGGGGAGTCGAACCCCCGACTCTTCATTCTTTAGCGATCTGGTCTACCACTAGACCATAGTAAATCACTGAAAGAGGCTAACAGGCGCGGTGAGTATACAAGCCCATGCCCATTCCCCCCAAATATACAAATAATTAGGGAAGGGCAATATGATAGGCCAACGTTACCATTTAAATACAAGATCATACGGTGCAATTGTATGAGATCGTATGATATCATACTGGCCTATAGTCAGTATCATATGATTTGCCAATCCCTGCAAATAATACTATGCACGCTGATACTAGACACTGCTACATCCTGTTGCTAATGCTAATGCTAATGCTAATGCTAATGCTAATGCTTATAATGCTAATGCTAATGCTTATAATGCTAATACCTATAATGCTAATGCTAATGCTTATACTGCTAATAATACTCGTAATAATAACGCACTTGAATCAATGCTACATGTTCACACCATGTTTAGATATATTATAAGACATGAATTAATATTATATATAACATGATGTGATATAAACTGATCTGATATACATATGTTTAATTGACTTGTATAAATTAATATTACACATTCACAACATGAGTACTGTAAGATAACAGCACATCATCGGCAGAACTTTCTAGAAGATCTGGGCCACGTCACAGCACAACAACATGCTAACACGCTAGAGTACTTCAAGATAATGGCACCTCATCGTCAGAACTTCCTTGAAGATCTGAGCCACGTCACAGCACTACCACCACAGCACTACAACAAGCAAATGCATATGCTAATGCTAAGGCTAATGTGCTTGCGTACTGCAAGATAACGGCACCTCACCGTCAGAACTTTCTTGAAGATCTGGGCCACGCCAAAGCACTCGCTATAAGGGTACTCCTGAGTGGCCAGCTCTAGCAGAACCATGCCAAAAGAGTAGTTGTCAACCTAAGAGAGGTATGAGGGAGAGGAACTCTGTGAGTGATAGATAGAGGAGGTGAGACCAAGCGAGTGTGTGCAGGGGTAGAGAGAGAAGCTGTGTGGGTACTCCTGAGTGGCCAGCTCTAGCAGAACCATGCCAAAGGAGTACATGTCATCCTAGGGGAGGTATGAGGGAGGGGAACTCTGTGAGTGATAGATGAAGGGAGAGAGACCAAGCGAGTACGTGCAGGGTAGAGAGAGAGGCTGTGTGGGTACTCCTGAGTGGCCAGCTCTAGCAGAACCATGCCAAAGGAGTACATGTCATCCTAGGGGAGGTATGAGGGAGGGGAACTCTGCGAGTGATAGATGAAGGGAGAGAGACCAAGCGAGTGCGTGCAGGGTAGAGAGAGAGGCTGTGTGGGTACTCCTGGGTAACAATAGAGGTAGGTAACTGAGGTAGTGACGATTGAGGTTGTGCAATGGAGGTGGTGTGGATAGAGGTGGTGGTGATTGAGGTAGTGGCGATAGAGGTGGTGTGGATTGAGTGAGTGGCGATAGAGGTAGTGGCGATTGAGGTTGTGCAATGGAGGTGGTGTGGATAGAGGTGGTGGTGATTGAGGTAGTGGCGATAGAGGTGCTGTGGATTGAGTGAGTGGCGATAGAGGTAGTGACGATTGAGGTTGTGCAGTGGAGGTGGTTGGATAGAGGTAGTGGTTGAATAGTAGTGGCGATATAGGTGGCTGTGGATTGATGGTGGCGTATAGGGTCAGTGAACATTGAGGTTGTGCAATGGAGGTGGTGTGGATAGAGGTGATGGTGATCGAGGTAGTGGCGATAGAGGTGGTGTGGATTGAGTGAGTGGCGATAGAGGTAGTAACGATTGAGGTTGTGCAATGGAGATGGTGTGGATAGAGGTGATGGTGATTGAGGTAGTGGCGATAGAGGTGGTGTGGATTGAGTGAGTGGCGATAGAGGTAGTGACGATTGAGGTTGTGCAGTGGAGGTGGTGTGGATAGAGGTAGTGGTGAATGAGGTAGTGGCGATTGAGGTAGTGGCGATTGAGGTAGTGGCGATTGAGGTGTTGTGGTGCTGTGGTGCTGTGGTGTTGTGGTGCTGTGGTGTTGTGGTGTTGTGGTGCTGTGGTGCTGTGGTGCTGTGGTGTTGTGGTGCTGTGGTGCTGTGGTGCTGTGGTGTTGTGGTGTTGTGGTGTTGTGGTGCTGTTTGTGCTTGTTGGATTTTTGTGGTGTTTGTGGGCTGTGGTGCATGGGTTGGTGGGCTGGTGTTTGGTGTGTGTGGTGCTGTGTGTTGTGACGTTGTTGTGCTGGGGTGCGTGGTGTTTGGTGTTGTGTGTTGTGGTGTGGTGTGTTTGGTGTTGTGGTGTTGTGTGCTGTGGGCTGTGGTGTTGTGTGTGGGGTGTTTGACCATTGGGACATTGTGTGTGGTGGGGGTTGTGGTGTTGTGGTGTGTGAGTTTGTGGTGTGGGAGTGTTGGGGGGGGGGGGCTGTGTTTGGGGGTTGGTGTGTGGGTTGGGGGTTTGTGGGGGGGTTGTTTGTGTTTGGGGGTGGTGTTGTGGTGTTTGTGGTGCTGGTGCTGCTGGTGCTGTGTGTTTTGTGGTGTTTGGACTTGTGTTTTGTGTGTGTAGTTCTTTTGGTGTGTGTGTTGTGTGTTTTGTGGTGCTGTGTACTGTGGTGTTGTGGTGTTTGTGGGGTTGTGGTGTTGTGGGTTGTGTCGTGTGTTGTGGTGTGTGGGGCTTGGTGTTGGTGGGTTGTGGTGTTTTTGGTTTTGTGGTGTTGTGGGTGGGTGTTGTGGTGTTGTGGGGCTGTGTGTTACTGGTGTTGTGGTGTTGTGGTGTTGGGGCTGGAGCGCATAAGTGCCTTCAAAGAGAGAGGTAGCCATGCGGCAAGGCTGCGGGTTTGGTCCTGGCTGCACAAGTTCGACTCTTGTTATCTCAGCATTGAAGATAAAGCAACGGCAACATGGGACTTAGTGAATTGCTATTATGTTGATCCCCAACAACTAGATAACCAATTATTAGTGGTTGATCCCAGCAAGCGCACAGCGGTTTTTCAAAATTAATTTGCTTAATGTACAGTTGAACCCCCCCTTTAAACACGAATATTAAAATACGAAGGCTGGCCCCCTCAGCCTCACGCCAAGTCATAATGCGAAACATGTATTTGTTTGTTTATATTGTTTTTGTTTTTTTGTAATGCATTTTCGAGTGTATTTATTTCTTTATACTATATTTGTTTATTTTGTTGTGCAGTTGTTTCTTTATAATGTATTTGTTTCTTTATAATCTATTTGTTTCTTTATAATCTATTTGTTTCTTTTTAATGTATTTGTTTCTTTTTAATGTATTTGTTTCTTAATAATGTATTTGTTTCTGTTTAATGTATTTGTTTCTTTATAATTTATTTGTCTCTTTATAATCTATTTGTTTAATTTGAATGTATCTGTTTCTTTTTAATGTATTTGCTTCTCTATAATGTATTTTTCTCTTTATAATGTTTTTGTTTCTTTATAAAATGTTTTTTCTTTATAATGTTTTCGTATCTTAGTAATGTATTTGTTTCTTTATATTTGTGAATTTAAAGCTCACATGGCTGTTGTGAATTCAAAGCTCACATGGCTGTTGAATTTAAAGCTCAGATGGCTGTTGTGAATTTAAAGCTCAGATGGCTGTTGTGAATTTAAAGCTCACATTTCTATTAGAATCGTCAACATGAGCCGCCCACGTTTCATCAATGTTATGTATGTCTGTATGTATTAATGTATGTATGTATGTATATTTTGTACATGATGTATGTATGTATGTATGATGTAATGTCTGTAGTATGAGTATGTATGTATGCATGTGTGTATGTAATGTATGTATGTATGGTATGCATGTTGTCTGTATGTAATGTATGTTTTTTATTTTGTTTTTTATCAGTTGTGTAATGTATGTATGTTGTAGTATTAGTATTAATGTATGTCTGTCTGTCTGTATGTCTGTTCATTCCTGGCATGTGTGTATGTTTATTAATTAATGTTATGTGTGTATGTCTGTATTCTGTGTAGTATTATGTCTGTATGTAGTTCTGTCTGTTGCATGTGTTTATGTATGTCTGTATGTATGCCGGTATGTATGCATGTGTGTCTGTATGTATGCATGTGTTTTGTATGTATTCTGTATGTAATTATGTATTTTGATGTCTGTATGTCTGTCATGCTGTGTGTATGTATGTATGTATGTATGTATGTGTATGTATGTTAGTTAGGTATGTCTGTATGTATGCATGTGGTGTCTGTCGCTATGTATGTATGTCTTATTATGTATGTTGATGTAGCGTGTGTGTATTTAATGTTGTATTATGTTACGTATGTAATGTATGTATTCTCAATGTATATTTGTGTATTATGCCTGTGTGTAATGTTGTATGTCTGTAGTGTATTATGTATGTCTGTCATGTATGTACGTTAGTATGATGTACTATTCTATTAGCCTATGTGGGCTGTTTGGACCACCCTACCTGCCCCCCCACTCGACCGCACCCACCCTCCTTCTTTACGCTATATCGCTCTCCTCCAGCCTCCGTGCTCCCCCGCCCTGTGTACTTCTTCCTAACCCCCTCCCTCTTTTCTTCTCATCTCCTCCTTTACTCATTTCACCCTCCCTCCAACTCTCTACCTTCCCTGTTATCCGTCTCCTATCCTCCTTGACTTTCCCTTGACCCTACCTCCATGTCTCCCCCTTCCCTCTGCCCCTCCCCCTCCCACCCCCCCTCCCCCCCCCAACCCCCCCCCCCCCCTCCCTGTTCCCCCCATTATCTGAACCCTCCAACTCTCTACCTTCCCTGTTATCTGGATAAACAGGTCATCTGGATAGATAACCTCTTCCTCCTTGACTTTTCTTTGACCCCACCTCCATGTCTCCCCCTTCCCTCTGTCCCCCCCCCCCACCCCCTCTCCCCCCTATTCTCTGAACTCTCTATCTCTCTCCCCATGCACCACCATTAACTCACATTCTCCCCTACGTGCCCCCCCGCACGTTCGCGGTACCAACCCCAATGAGAAAATCGGACGTGTGCAATCGCAAATCTACATGCCCATAGCTTGTTCTTCGTGCACGTGTTCCCTGGTAGGCCTTCAAGATGTGGAGTTGACCAGACAAATCCTGGTAGCATGGGCTTTGCGCCTGGGCAGGTTGTCAGCTGCGCACCGCTGTGGATCAGCAGCAATGGGTAATCATCGATGCTGGTTAGCATGGTTCCTTTCCTCGTCGTTCTGGCAAGGTCGCTATGCTCCTCTTTCCTCTCATCCTCGCTCAGGCGTCCTAGGGTTCTACGTTGGCTGACAGTGTTTCCAGCCCATCTAGGCCGCTATAGAGGTACCATGGACACCTCAAGGAGCAAAACATTGTAAACCAACAGCCTGAGCGCCATGGAAGCTGCAGTTCGCTGAGGACCGATTGATCATATACACTTGATTGCTGAAAACAGGCAGAAGGCAGATATCGATAGAGAATACATATGGAAACGTGAAGGGCGGGGAAGTTTAGAAAGGGAGTGCAGGACAGGCCGGGCAGGGCATAGAAGCGCAGCTGCGAATCCAAAATGTTCACTTCAGGCAGGCAGCCGGTAATTGGAATATTTCGCGCAGTCTGCAGCCGAAAGCAGGGCGAGGTTGAAAACACAATGAGCTGAATTGTGGGAAAGCTCACGGGGCATAGGGCGAAACTGGTACCTGCACATTTTGGTTCGAACTCGGCAGTACAGTACCGCAGGCAATTGTCTGCCCCCTCCGCGTCCTTTGATTTTTGAGAAAAATTGGTAACAGGAACACCAACAACAACATGTATGTATGTATGTATGTATGTATGTATGTATGTATGTATGTTACAGTCCAGGGGTAGCCAAATAGGCTAGATGGACTTGCCCAACCTCGATGCCAGGATTGTATCGTTTGTTCTGTCCTTGTGGGCCTGGGGGGTTGGGGAGTTGGGGGGCAATGGTGTTGTGGTGTTGTGGTGTAGTGTTGTTGAGGTGTTGCGGTGTTGTGGTGTTGTGGTCTACTGGTGTTATCGGGGTTGTGGGTTCGTGGTACGTACCCATGCACAATCGGTGGGTGGTGGCCATGGAGGTACACAAGGCCTGCCAGAATCTGCCATGCCCAGCGCTTGATGATGTTGTCATTAACTGCACGAGATTTCCGATACCTGCATATAGTTAGAGATCACTAAGCCACGCATGTATGTTACAGTCTATATATAGTTAGAGCGCACTATACATATACTGATATACATGTACATGCATGTATGCTACAGTCCATACATATATGTATATGTTATGCATGCATGTATGTATACATGCATGTATGTTCCAGTCTATATTTAGTTAGAGCGCACTTTACATATATGTGTACATGCATGTATGCTTCAGTCCATACATAGTTATAGAGCACTATACATATCTATCTATCTATCTATCTATCTATCTATCTATCCATCTATCTATCTATCTATCTATCTATCTATCTCTCTATATATATATATTTATGTATGCATGTATGTATATATGCATGTATGTTCCAGTCTATATATAGTTAGAGCGCACTATACATATATATGTATATGCATGTTTGCTACCATATCTAGTTAGAGCGCACTATATGGATAGTTATCAAGGTAGTAGACACACACACACGACACATACAACAAAGGTAGTAGACACACACATCCTACACACATCACAAACAACAACAAATTTATTACACAACACACGACCACACAACAAGGTAGTAGACACAACACACCTACAATCATACAACAAAGGTAGTAGACACACACACACGACACACACACACAACAACAAAGGTAGTAGACACACACACACGACACACACAACAAAGGTAGTAGACACACACACACGACACATACAACAAAGTATGACCACACAACAACACACACACACACACTCACTAAGGTATTTCACACACACACAAAACACACGCACAACAAGGTAGTAGCCAACACAACACACTCACATACAACGAGGTAGTAGACACAACACTACGCCAGTCTCTCCACACCCAACAAGTTAGTAGACACACACACAACACACAATACACACCCAATACGAAGTAGTAGAACCACACCCGACACACACCACACAACCAATGTAAAACACACACAACACATGAAACACACAAAGTTTATTATATCACCACACACACACCACACAGCACACCCAAGGATAGCAATTCATGACCACACACACACAACAACCTATGTAGTAACACACACACAACGACAACACACACACACACTACGTTTAGACACCACACCGACACACACACTCAACAAAGGAGCAGACACACGCACAACCTAGGTAAGTAGACAACAAACACACACACACGACCACACAACAAAGTCATATACACGACCACAACGACACATACAACAAAGGGTAGTTAAAACAGCACCAACAAACCGACACAAACAACCCACAACCTGGATAGTAATACACCCACACATACTACAACAACACCACACAACGAGCAGGGTCGTATACACACACCACACAGAGCATCACGCGCGACTCCTGCGTCTCTGCCACAACAAGATTGATGCCACACAGGGGGTCACACACGGGTCAAGGGTCTGGCGGGTGTGGTGCCGTGCGCGATTTGTAGTGTCTGAGGGGGACACAGCCCCGGATGTCACGCCACACACAACACAGGTAGCAAGACCACACACACCGAACCTTGGAGTAGACACACACACCCACGACCACAACACACACAACCAGTAGTAGAGACACACACACACTCGCACCCACCCACAAAGGTATCATACACACTACAACCGCACAATCTAGGGATTAACACAACACCACAAAACGACACCCACAACACAACAAAGGTAGGATACACACACACAACGACCACACCCACAACAAAGGTAGGTAGCACAGCGACACACACACGACACACACACACAACTAAGGTAGCAGACACACACACACACACAACCTAGGTAGTAGACACACACACACACGACACACACACACACACAACAAAGGTAGGAGACACACACACACGACACACACACACACAACAAAGGTAGTAGACACACACACAACAAAGGTAGTAGACACACACACAAAGGTAGTAGACACACACACACGACACACACATACACAACAAAGGTAGTAGACATACACACAAAACGAACACCCCAGGTAGTAACACACATCACTGACACAGCCACATCACAACAAAGGTAGTAGACACACACGACACAGACACAAAAATAGTAGACACACTACACACACACAGAGGTAGTAGACACAAACGACACACACACAAAGGTAGTAGACACACTACACACACACACACACAAAGGTAGTAGACACACACGACTCACACATACAAATGTAGTAGACACACACGACACACACACACACACAAAGGTAGGAGAAACACATAACGCGCACACACAAATGTAGTAGACACACACGACACACACACAAATGTAGTAGACACACACGACACACACACAAAGGTAGTAGACACACATGACACACACACAAAGGTAGTAGACCAACACACACACACACAAAGTATAACACACACGACACCTGCACAAAAGTAGTAAGACAAACACAAACACACACACAAATGGTAGTAGACAACATCACACGCACAATAACCACACACAAATGTCGTAGACACACACACACCAAGGTGTAGACACACACACACTCAACAATTAGTGACCACACGACACAAGACACAAAGGTATAGACACAAAGACGACACACAACCATGGTAGTAGACAACCACGCGACACACACACACCAGTCGTACACGACAACGACACACACACAAAGGTAGTAAGCACCACCACGACCACACACAATGTGTATAGACACACAACGTCACAACACACAAAGGTTAGCACACACGACACAGACAACAAAGGTAGTGACACCACATGACCGACAAACAAGGTTAGTAGACGCACATCGACACCACAGCCAAAGTAGTTGACCACACACGACACCACCCAAGGTAGTAGTACACACACACACACACCAAAGGTAGTAGACACACACGACACAGACACAAAGGTGTAGAACTCACACGACACACCACACCCACCAAGGTTAGTAACCACACACACACAGACACAAAGTTAGGAACCCACACGAACACAACACACAAGGTAGTAGACACACACGACACACACACACAAAAGGTAGTAGACACACACGACACACACACAAAAGGTAGTAGACACACACCACACACACACCAAGGTAGTAGACACACACGACACACACACAGAGGTAGTAGACACACACAACACATACACAAAAGGTAGTAGACACACACGACACGCACAAATGTAGTAGACACACACGACACACACACAAAGGTAGTAGACACACATGACACACACACAAAGGTAGTAGACACACACAACACACACACAAAGGTAGTAGACACACATGACACACACACAAAGGTAGTAGACACACACGACACACACACAAAGGTAGTAGACACACACGACACACACACAAAGGTAGTAGACACACACGACACACACACAAAGGTAGTAGACACACACGACACACACACCAAGGTAGCAGACACGACTTACTGCCTCAGAGTTCCACTTGTGAAGAACTCCGTGATAAAGTTGATGGTGCGCTGCTTTGGGTTGTGCCACCAAGCGTGAAAGCTCATGATGTTCTGCAGGGTCAGTGGAAATATTGAGGTCCACTGCTAATGTGAGGGGTCCACTGCTAATGTTAGGGGTCCACTGCTAATTTGAGGGGTCCACTGCTAATGTGAGGGGTCCACTGCTAATTTGAGGGGTCCACTGCTAATGTGAGGGGTCCACTGCTAATTTGAGGGGTCCACTGTTAATGTGAGGGGTCCACTGCTAATGTGAGGGGTCCACTGCTAATTTGAGGGGTCCACTGCTAATGTGAGGGGTCCACTGCTAATTTGAGGGGTCCACTGCTAATGTGAGGGGTCCACTGCTAATTTGAGGGGTCCACTGTTAATGTGAGGGGTCCACTGCTAATGTGAGGGATCCACTGCTAATGTGAGGGGTCCACTGTTAATTTGAGGGGTTCACTGCTAATGTGAGGGGTCCACTGCTAATTTGAGGGGTTCACTGCTAATGTTAGGGGTCCACTGCTAATGTGAGGGGTCCACTGTTAATGTGAGGGGTCCACTGCTAATTGGAGAGGTCCACCTCTAATTTGAATTGAGGGGGGGGGGGGGGGGGGGGGGGGGGGCACTCTTTTCTTCACCTCTATGGCACCCTTCCCACCCATAAATAGAATAAATATGAAGTACGACCATCGACTTATTACCAGGCGTGGGGTTGGGGGGGCCAGCCCGTTTGATAGCACTGGGGCCAACCACCAATTCCCACCCATAATGCACCCTTTCTCACCTTGAAACGGTGCTTCTGAGCCGAGACACCTCATCAGGAGTAGAGAGAAAAGAGTGAGTCTCAACAAGATTACGAGGATGAGAGTGAACCCTAGCACTCACTGTCTAGAAGAGTGAACCCTAGCACTCACTGTTTATTTTTAATCTGCAAATAGCAGCGCGTAGGCACACACACTTATAGGCAGCTCTTTTTCCCCGCTCTTTGCCCAAACCCAAAGCTAGCTAGTGTGTATAAATGCTGGAATTACAGGTTTTATAGGCAGCTGAAAGCTTTGGGCTTGCCCCAGTGGCCGGCCAATTAAGCTATCCAGAAGCTTCCACGCTGGGGTTTTATCTTTTCGGTATTTCAGAGCACCTTCTTGGCAGCTCCCTGAGCCAGCCACTGGGGCTACACCGGAGTCTTCCAGCACTTCTGGGCAGCTGATTATGCCAGCTTCAAGGTGCTCGAGATTGCGCCAGGTTTGGCTGAATAGCCAGTCAGGGGAGCTAGCTGCCTAGAAGCTGCTGCTCGTAGCTGAAAAGAAAAACTATGTTCCATGCACAGCCCAAAAATGAAACAATGGAGTGTTGCCTAGGGATGTCAATATTGTACTGGTCCTCAAGATTATCGGGCAATATATCGTACGATATATTGATATATCGTACGATGTTGTACGATATTGTACGGCATATCATATGATATCATCGATACATCATATGATGTATCGAAACGATATATCTATACGGTATGGTACTTGACAAGCCTAGTGATGCCTGAACCCTACAACTCCAGAAGTCAGATGAATAGGGTTGTCAAGTACGATATCGTGGATTCATGGATCGCATGATACATTGCACAATACTGTGTGACATATTGTACAATATCATACGATATATCAACAAACCGCACAATATCGTTCGATACATCAGCATATGGTATGGTATATCGCTCGATAATCCTGGAACCAGAACGACATTGATAAGCCTGCAGAGGAATGATATCTGCACTGGCATCAGCAGCGCACTCAGTGTATCAGTAGCTGCAGGACCCGGATTTCTAAAAACAACTGGGACCTGAAATCCTCAACCACATTTGGACCTTGTTAGAGCGCCAGACGCTAGTTTACTCACTCTGTGTTTAAGTTCCTGTAAGATACGGATTTTCGAAAACAAGAGGGACCTGAAATCCTCAACCACATTTGGACTTTTATAAAGCGCTAGACACTAGTTTACTCACCCTGAGTTTCAGTTGCTGCAAAATACGGATTTCTGAAAACAAGTAGGACCTGAAATCCTCAACCACATTTGGACTTTGTTAAAGCGCTAGACGCTAGTTTACTCACCCTGTGTTTCAGTTGCTGCAAGATACGGATTTCTGAAAACAAGTGGGACCTGAAATCCTCAACCACATTTGGACTTTGTTAAAGCGCTAGACGCTAGTTTACTCACCCTGTGTTTCAGTTGCTGCAGGACCCGGATTTCCGAAAACAACTGGGATCTAAACCCGATATTGATTTCAGAGTTGGTTAACTCGACCATGTTCCACGCAACCTCGCATCCATCATGGTTGTCGAAGGCAGCATACACCTTCTTGCATGCTCCTCGGCCCAGCATCTTGTCATACTGCGAATCCCATGAGTAAGTCATTCAGTCAATAAGTCATTTGGTCATTCATGCATGCTTTGATCTATGACCAGCAGCTTCTAAGCAGCTCCCCTGACTTGGCATACTGCGATTTCCATCACATGCAAAACAGGGGAAGAGGATTGGTGCTTTGTGCGGCTGGACCGCAACTTAAGAAGAGGGTGGTGTCAACAGACACCTTTTTTGTGTGGCTCTCCCACCTTGGTCTGAGCGCTACACTCAGTCTTCAATACGCAGTAACATGTGCAGTGGGTTATTAGTTTGTAGCGCTCACAGCGCACAGAGCATAGCGTTTATTATTAGCTATGACCAGCAGCTTCTAGGCAGTTCCCCTGACAGGCTATTCGTAGCTGGAAAACAAAGCACTGCCTTATATGCTCCTTTGATGCCACTTCACCCTTTGTCTCTTTGTGTGTTCGGGTAAATCACGGCTACCCAGGTGCAACATTACCAGATTAGATCACGGCCACCTAGGTGTTATATGAGGGCTACCTAGTGTTCACAGTGTAAAGAGCCATATTTACAGAAGGCTTTTGGGACTTAGGGGACACAAGGGTGCTACATGAAGAAATTGGTAACTGTCCTTAAAAAAAAACTCTGCGACTGTTTGTCGTACTGTTGTTCCCATTGATCTTGGCAACTTTCATGGAGACTATGGCCCGCTTTCTGTGTTCGGCCACAACTCAGCCTGAGGGCTGACCAAGCACGACAATTGCAAGCACCTCCGAAATGCATTTCCTCCCCTTGTTGCGTCGTCAACGCCACGTGGCGCATATTCTCCGTCATTCCGTCTTATTATTTACACCTGTCTAATCATTAAGAGCAGACTCACCCGAACGTATCGCCCAGACGGGTCAGTCTCGACAGCATCTTCAGGACTGGGCACGGGGTGCCGTACAGAGGCCGGCGAGATGGGTGTCAGTCCCGGTGCACCGTCTACAGAGCCCCTACTCTGTCTCGTTGACGTCATGGGAGACACTGTTAGCCGATTGGCTGCAATCCAAGACTACAGGCGTGGGAAGTCGGCGAGATAGTCGCAAACACCAGATGTCAGGTTCGGGGCGAGAAGCTTGTGAGGAGGGGCATCGAGGGATGGTGCGGCATGCTGGTGGCGGTAAGGAGCTTAAATGGCGCTCATACACCATGCAAGGCCGCAATGGAGGCCAGAGCAATGATTTGGTGAGCAACGCATTATTAGGCTTTGGTTGGCATGAACAGCGAGAAGCACTACAGCTGCAATAGCGCAGTTTGTTGGAATGCATGCGAATAATGGCTGGTACGCATGCTACACAAATAGACCGTGTGCATGGGCATGAATATTCACGTCGCTGGTCGAAATAAGTTAGCAGGGTAGGGCTTTTTCCGGGTTCCCCTCACATTGGGGGATTTAACGTCCCTAGATAAAAATTCCTATATTTCTGTCTCGTACACTCAGTGTACTGTCTTCTTCGCATGATTCACGAACGGTGATTGGAACGATACAGCTGCAAGAATTTGTGTAGATTGAAGTGTCCTCGTGTTGCCCGTAGGACGGCTGTGTAAAAAGCGTCCCTACCCTAGGTGCCGGTCAGGAGGGAGCGGAGAAAAGGCACAGCCGGCCAAGCGAAACGTGTCCCAAAATCCCACCGTCAGTTTTCCCACAACTCCCTCACCTGTTCGCCCCGTCGAGTCCCTTGCGGAAATGCACCGATCAGTTCTGAGAGAGAGCTGTGATAAGACCGACAGGAATTCGTTATCTTGACATGATTCTGCTGTATCTGACTCAGCTTAGCTGCTGTGTAGCTTACGGGCTGACTCAGAGGGCCCAAAACCTGCCCTTTCAGGGATATGAACTTCGTCTTCTCCCTCCTAGCGTTCACAACCAAGGACTTGTAACTGAGGCCATGCTTAGGATGGATTTCCATAGGCCGTGGATGGGTGTAGTACTAGATGGGTATTCGACAGGAAAATTTGAAATTAAAGCCTTGGTATTCAGCCTGTCCTATCTAACGCACTACTCAGCGTATCTGCTCTCCCCTCCCTCTGACTGCCTCGTCACTTTTGTTGAAACGTCAACTGGTGTAGTTTCCCCTTCCTCGCATCTGGCGTCACTTATTGTGGCGCCAGATCATCATGGACTCACGTGCCAATAGTGGTCAGCAAACGCCTGGTGTCTGGTGCGATACCGTCGCGTGCTCGCGTGCTGTGTGTGTTAGAGGGTGTTGAGTGTGTGCGAAAGAGAGTGTTGAGTGTGTGTGAGAGAGAGTGTTGAGTGTTTTTTTCCTCCCAACGTCCTCAGCACTCTGCCGGGCGCGAGATTCAAGGGCAGCTAGGTTGGTGCTCTGAGCTGTCAGCTCCTCCTCCAAGGCTCCCCTTCCTGATTGGGACGCCTCTAGTTGTCCTCCAGGGACTGGAGTGGGAGGCTGAGTGAGATGTTGAGTGTGTGTGTGAGAGAGTGCTAAGTGTGCGAAAGAGAGTGTTGAGTGTGTGCGTGAGAGGGTGTTGAGAGCGCGAAAGTGAGTGTTGAGTGGGTGTTGGAGAGCGTGTTGAGTGAGCGAAAGAGAATGTTGAGGGTGTGTTGGAGAGAGTGTTGAGTGAGCGAAAGAGAGTGTTGAGTGTGTGGGGGAGAGAGTGTTGAGTGTGCGAAAGAGAGTGTTGAGTGTGTGTGTGAAAGGGTCTTGAGTGTGGGGGGGAGAGAGTGTTGAGTGTGGGAAAGAGAGTGTTGAGTGTGTGTGTGTGTAAAAGGGTCTTGAGTGTGCAAAATAGAGTCTTGAGTGTGTGTGGGAGAGAGTGTTGATTGTTTGTGAGAGAGGTTGAGTGTGTGTGCCCCCCAACGTCCTCAGCTGCTGGGCGTGAGATTCAAGGGCAGCTAGATTAGTGCGCTGAGCTGTCAGCTCCCCCTCCGTGAAGCCCCTTCCTGATTGTGCGGCCTCTATTTGTCCGGCCTCTAGTTGCTCCCCCAGGGACCGAGGTGGGGAGGTGAGTGAGATGTTGAAGTGTGTGGGGGAGATGCACATATAAGATATATACCAGTATGCAAATGCTTTGTCTGTCTGTTTGTCTATCTGCTGGTCTGTCTGGTTGCCTGTCTCCAACTTGTCTGGATAATCAAAAACACCATCACTTAATCGTGCAAGCTGTAGTCACCTGAACTGCGGACCCTGTGTCGTTGGCATGAGCTACCAGGGCATCCTTGAGTGTAGTTACATCCGACAGCTCAGACTCGAGCTTTTGGATCTTAGACCGAGCCTGCTTGGGGGGAATGGGTATAATTCGGTATGGGTATTATTAGGTATCGGTATGGGCCTGGGTATGGGGTTGTAGATGAGAAGTCTGTCTGGACTACCGTACATGTTTGTATGTGTGTATGTATGTATGTAAGTATTTTACAGTCCACGGGTAGGCCAAATGAGCTGAAGGGATTAAAACATGATAAAACATGGCAAAACTTGACAGCAATATCAGCACAAACTAGAGGGGCTGATGGGCCAAGTATAGCCTGTTAACCCAAAGAGGCCTGGAAGGGAAAGATTGAGACAAGCTGCAGGCTACAGTACAAGGAGTCTACGGGTACTCTAGACCAAGGTGAGCTAGATGGCGCTCGGGGTGTGGTTACAGCTGAACAACAGCAGGGGTCTGGATACAGCCAGCTGCAGCAGCCTCTACAAGCTGGGCAGATTGGGAGGGACCAACTGCCTGGGCAGCGGCCTGCAGGGCTGTGAGCAGTTCCGTGGTTAAAACATTGCATATGGATGGCTATCAGGTGTTTCTGGACCATCTTGGTCAAAAAGCATCCAGAGTAGGGAGCCTCCTTGAACCCCATCTGGTTGCTAGTAGAGGGACGGAGGATGAAGCTACGAATGGGAAGGCCAGACAAAGAACACAGCTGTTTGAAAGCTCGCATATGGCGCAGCAGGTCCCTTAAGCCTATTTGGCCTACCCCTGGACTGTAACATTCATACATACAGGTGGGCAAACCGTAGGCTGGGGATGTGGCTTGACATACACAGGAGCCTGATAGACCCTACCCTTCTTGTTGATATTAGTGCCATGAGTTAGAAGCTTCAGTAAAACTAGATGCCCGGGGACACTATGATCATACGCATTGGGGTAAAGATGGACACAGTCAGGGGTGTGCAGGTCATGGAGGCATAACTTTCCCCCTCCAGTGCCTCGATAGGCTGTTTCCCTGGCATTGAGGATAGAAACAGCATCCCTCAGTAGATAAATGTGCTTGGCTGAGTTAGTGGCCTTGCGGGCCTCAAAACCCAGATATGCAACTAGGACGTGCACATTGGAGATGCCAATAGGGACAGCGGGCACTTCCTGGTAGCCAGCTTCCCATAAGAGGTGATGGTAGCCCTTCATGCAGTCCCGGACAGGGCCAATGTTGCAAGGGTTATCTGTGTTGGACTGGGGCTTGTAGGGGCCTTTGCGCCCAAGCTGCTCGAACAAGGTAGAGTGATGGCTGCAAGCAGTCTCCACACCTTTGGGGGGGAGGGTCGAGAGTAGAGCACCCGGGCAATACGCAGCCACCATGGTGCTCAAACCAGTAACAGTCCATGAAGCACAGCACGTCTTTAGGACGGGCGGTGCAGAGTACTTTTTGCAACGCTGCGATTGATGACAGGGGCAGCCTTGCCCAGGCTGGTATTGTTATAGACCGGTTCTCCCGGTCCAGCTAGAGTGTCTTAGTGCTCCAGGTCTCCGGCCTGGAAGCTTCCGTAGTAGTGTCTCTGCCCGCTAGGGCCGGCACCTAGCGGCGGCAGTACCCTAAGGTACTGTCGCCTTTCCCTTCTTATACTTGCCATGTCTCTTGACATGCTATCACGATTGTAAGCACACGCCCTAGTACATTCCCTGTGAGAGTGCTCACGACATATCGCTTCGGAAAGCTAAAGGTTATAGCTCATCACCGCGGCAACGTGTTCCACTGCAACAGACTTGAGCGCATCAAGCCTGTTACCCTGTCCGTAGATCCCGAGCTCCCGCGCACCTGCAGTGCCTTCTATAGTTGCCGCAGCAACAACCGAAGGAAAAGGATCTCAGGTGCAGAATCTCCTCTGATTGCTAGGCACCCCGCTGGAACACCAGCCCCCCCCCCCCCCCCCCCCCCCCCCCCACTGCGTCTACCCATCAGTTCCCCTCTCCTCCCCTTCCGCCACCACCCATAACATCGTCGGCCCCGCAAGCCAAATCCCCCCCCCCCCCACACACCCCTTTCCCTAGCCTATCCCAGCTCTTTCTAATGGATGCACCGTCGGCGACCAACGCTACGGCATTCCACCAATGGCTGCAAGACATCTCCCAGGATATTAAGGTGATGGAGGATGAGAATATAGATCACAACCAATCCAAGGGCTATATCTTGCACAACATGTCCACAGAATTCAGATTACAGTACTGTCGTTCCCATATGTCTACAGACCTCATGTCCTGGCTCAAAGATGTTTATGCAGACTGGTATTTTGAGCACGTCAAGGAACCTAGCACAGATACTTGGCCATACCCATGGCTCAACATCCCACCTCTTCGCACAAAAACCGCTAATGAAGAGTCCATGCAGCCCCTTGAAAACCCCTCAAAAAGGCCTAGACATCAAAACACACAGCCAGACAACACACCCAGTGCCAGCTATGCTCTAAATGCAACAAAACACACCCGTAGCATATACAGGAACTGGATCATGGACACAGGTGCCACCTCACACATGACTGGGGATCCCAGCCTTCTCCATGACATCGAAGACATAAACCCTATAAAAGTCATGACTGCCTCTGGCCACACCTACATTACAAAGTCTGGGACAGCCCTCATCAGAGGAGAAAATGGTAGACTCCAGAAACTCCTCAATGTCCACCTCAATTCAGATCAAAACACACCCAACTTGTTCTCAATGGCATCAGCTATCAAAAATGTACCCAACATGGAAATCCAATTCAACTCTCACGAAGGCACCATGACCATCAACAACAAAGTCATCATCTCAGGACCAAAGAAACGTAACCCATACCTAGTCCCTGTAGTCAAACATGATCCTACACTGATCAGAGGATCAGAGTGCACTACAGCTGTAGCCCTAGCAGCCGTCTCTAGAAAAACTCCTATGACAGCTGAACTCCAACACATCAGATTAGGACATCTAGCCTACAGTTCTTAGCAAGAAGGGCCTCAGAAGATATGGTCATTGGAAACGACATCACCCCATCTGCATTCAACAAAATGAGTAAGCAAACCTGTGAGATCTGCATTCTCTCTAAAATGGGCAAGAACCCCTACCCCACATCTCACAGCAGAGCAACCAGACCCATGGGCATCATCCACATTGACATGAGTGGAAAGATGAAAATACCTAGCCTCAATGGAAGCCTCTACTTCCAAGGCATTCTAGATGATTTTTCCAAATACACCATTGTTACTTTCCACAAAACTAAGGATGCAGTAGCCAGTGCAACCATCACTGAGCTAGAACGGTATGAAGTCCTCACCCAGAACAAAATTGGGACCATTTTCTGTGACAATGGATCAGAATACATTTGCAACAGATTCAAAAATTGGTGCAAAAGAAAAGGAATCACCCTCAACTTCACAGTTCCAGGAAACCCATCCACCAATGGTGCAGCAAAACGCCTAAACAGAACCTTGCATGACAGATCCACAGCCCTCCTTCTTTCATCCAAATTCCCCAACAGGTACTGGGCAGAAATGGTCAAAAATGCAAGCATCCTCAAGAACCTCTCCCCTACCTCTGAGTCCAACAAAACACCCTATGAACTGTTCCATGGCACCAAGCCTAAGATAGATCACCTCAGGACCATTGGCTGCACAGCATATGTTAATATCCCACCTAAGTCAAGGGCTTTTAAATTCTCACCATCAGCAAAAATCACCAGACTTGTTGGATACTCGGACTCAAGGAAAGCCTACAGAGTACTAGACTCCTCACACAAAAAAATTGACGCTAGAGACATCACTTTCAATGAGTTTGAGAATTTGGCAGGTCAAAAAGGATTCCCAGGTGCAGACGCTGTGGTACTAGGAAACTATGAAGAGGATATCCCAGTAGAAGTTGATGATGATGATGAAATCCCACCTGTCCCCTATCTACCCACCCCATCTGAACTCCAAGAGAGGGAATACTACCTAGCTAGACATGCTAAGAACCAAGCCATCCCAGGCTACAGAGCTCCAGTATGGGGAACCCCAGATGATCTTTCAACCAGTCCTGATACAGTGTACCAACCTACCCTTACAGCACCAACACCAAGCCTCATGCCAGCAACAAGTGCACCCACTATCCACGCTATTGATCAAGGAGCTGAACACAACCCCCAAGAAATTGCCAACCCTCCTAATCCCGCACCTCCTCCCCAACTGGAGCTCCCTACCCCCCCAAGTCTTGATATTCCTCCACCATCAGACATTGACCCCACCCTAGTTGAACCTAGAAGATCTGGCAGAGACAGACACTCACCCAACTTCCTAGCCTTCCTAGCTGCAGACCAAGTCATCATACCCACAAATGAGAAACAAGCCCTCTCCAGCCCCCAAGCTACAGAATGGAAAGCTGCTATGCAGGAAGAGTTAGCAGCACTTGCAGAAATGAACACCTGGTCACTCTCAGAACTACCCCAAGGAACTAAGGCAATAGGAACCAAATGGGTCTTCGACATCAAACAGTCAGTTGATGGAAAAATTGTCAGATACAAAGCAAGGCTAGTAGCCAAAGGATATGCCCAACGCCCAGGCATGGACTATGATGAAGTTTTTGCACCTGTGGCCAAACATGCTACCATCCGTTACATCCTCTCCATGGCAGCAAACCCAAAGGCATACCTAGCACAGTTAGATGTTTCCACTGCATTTCTCAATGGAATAGTTGAAGAAGAACTGTACTGCACCCAACCACCTGGATTCGAACAAGACCTCAGAGTTTGCCGCATGTGGAAGTGTCTCTATGGCTTAAAGCAAGCATCCCGACAGTGGTACCTCAAAGTCAAAGAAGATATGACTGCTATAGGATTCAGAGAGGTAGATGTAGACCAAGGCCTATTTATCCTACCTGGCTCAGCCAACCAACCCATAATCTGGGTCCTTCTCTGGGTTGATGACTTCCTCATGCTGTCCTTTGACAAAGGCATTCTTGACAAATACAAGAACACCATCATGAAGCTGTACAAGACTAGAGACCTTGGTGACCCTTCAGTTTTTGTTGGCTATGAGATCACCAGGAATGCATCCACTGGCACCCTACACATCTGCCAGTCCAGGTTCATCCAGGATCTGCTGCGTGCCCACAACATGCTTCCTGAGCCCAACAGCACCAGGTTCCCTGTGCCTCTCCTCCCAGATGCCCTCCTGCCCTATGCTGACAAAGAAACCCCAGCCACTGGCCTTCCCCTTGCACAGATTGTGGGCTCCCTCAACTACCTGGCAGTCAACACAAGGCCTGACATTGCCCAAGCAGTCAACAGGTTGGCCAGGCACAGTGCACACCCATTGCATGACCACATGGAAGCTGCCACTGGTATCCTCAAGTACCTGTCTAATACACCAGACCATGGCATCACCTACACCTTCTCCAACAAGCCCCTCATTGGTTACTGTGATTCTGACCATGCTGCCTGCCCAATCACAAGGAAATCCACAACAGGTTTTGAATTCCTCAATCAAGGGGGAGCAATCTCATGGGCATCCAAGATCCAGGCATCTGCCACAGCCCTGTCCACAACAGAAGCCGAGTTTATGGACGCTACCCTCTGCAGCCCAAGAGGGAATGTGGTTGAGGAAACTGCAATACTCTGCCACAGGCATAGTTCCCCCTGCTCTCACCATTAATGGTGACAACCAAGCTGCCCTTAGTGCCTGGAACCAAGAGAAGCTGTCATCCAGACTGAAGCACATGGAGACCAGGTTCTACTTCCTCAAGGAGCAGTCCAAGAAAGAAGGTATCAAACTCAACTGGATACCAACTGCTGCCAACATGTCTGACATGCTCACCAAAGCTCTGCCCAGGGCCAAGTTCTGTGACTTCAGAGAGAAGATTGGCTGCATTGGAAAGCTAAAGATGTACTAACTCTAGAAGCTCTGTCCAAGAACCTCTGATCTGGTATCATTCACATTCTTGATCATGGGGAGCTACTTGCTTTCAAAGTTTTCCCCTCCAGCTTCCTGCAGCTCCTTCACAGTCCATTCCTGATTCATCACTATGGCCCCATAGTTCCCCATAGCATTAATCTGAACATCCTGACCTATGATACCTTTAAGATGATACTGGAAGTACCTCAACATGTCCTTCCATCTGGATTGATAGTTATGAGCTAGCAGGGGACGTCTACCTTAAAGTTGTTTACCTTAATGGCTGAATTCACAGATTGCTATACAGCCCCTTGTTTAGAACAAGGCCCCATGGCTGCACCTTCCTGGCAGCTCCCCAGCTGGAATCCAGTCCTATATGCATAATAGATAATAGATGATCTGTACTGCCATTTGCCCCTTGTTCTCTCCTGAATGTACTTGCATATGCCTTCAAGGCCAAGCACCATTCATTAGTAAATACTGGCCAGTCAGAAGCCTATGTCCCTGTGCTTCTTTATGCACCAGTTATTTATTTTCACTCTAGCTTCCCTTCCCCTAGAACCTCCTAATTCCAGGAATTCTTATGAATGAAGAATACCAGGAATTGGGGGGGATGTTATAGACCGGTTCTCCCGGTCCAGCTAGAGTGCCTTAGTGCTCCAGGTCTCCGGCCTGGAAGCTTCCGTAGTAGTGCCTCTGCCCGCTAGGGCCGGCACCTAGCGGCGGCAGTACCCTGAGAACTGTCGCCTTTCCCTTCTTATACTTGCCATGTCTCTTGACATGCTATCACGATTGTAAGCACACGCCCTAGTACATTCCCTGTGAGAGTGCTCACGACATATCGCTTCGGAAAGCTAAAGGTATGGTACGCTTTGGGCGGTGCCATGGGACATTCTGGAGAGGGGAGCATGAGATCCAGTGCACAACAGCCGCTGCTGAACAACGGTGCTAAAGAAGCCAGAAAAACTCGCCTCAGACCTGCCTCAGAGGGTAATAAAAATGAAACAAGGATTGGTGTTGACAATTACCAGTTAGGTAGTAATCGATGTATACAATTACCAATTCAATATTGACTATGACACGGTTGACTGTGTTCGGTTGTACAAGGACCATTGGACGCAGACAGGCCGACTGTTGTCAGTTTAATGGCGAGCAATTGGCAGTGAAACGTGTAAATACGACCGGTCAGTAGGTGATCAGTTCAAACAGTGATCAAGGAGCCGGTAACCGGTTGGTCGGTGATCACCTTAACGCAACGTGATCCGCGACCTACAAGTGCTTGTTGGGCGCGATTACATCCTCAACGATCATAAGCATAATACGGTATGTTTGGACGATCGTTTGGGGGTTAAAAGTTAATATCAGTACCTTGGGACCGACAAATCCTAACAAACGGGCGATAAGGCTTACCTCGTTCACCTGGACTATTGCGCGAGAGGCTAGAATAGGCTCAGTTGAAGCTTGCGAGACAAAAACGAAAGGAGGGGGGGGGGGGGGGGGGGGGGGGGGGGGGGCTGCAAAGTTGAGGAAGATAACAGGAACATTGGGAAGAAAATGTTATAATTAACAATCTTAAGCAATACCCCAACAGTCCAACACCGACTCGCAGCTATTTTGGTTCCGGAGTTCCTAACGAGAATATACAGATCTGCGGAGGCAAGATTCAGTTATTTTTGCAGATCTGCAACCGCCGCCTAAAATTCTAGAGAGCAGAGATTGTGAATATGAATGAGGCCGCAGTTTGGGCCGCATTAGCCGCGAATGCCGAGGACATGAGAAACCTTCCCAAAACAGCTTCCAGGTGCCGAGGTAGCGCGGAGCGCTCGCTGCGCAAGCTTAGGATGTTCCAACCCTGGAACCTTGCGTTGTGCGCGTTGCAAGATTGTGCGCTACTGCGGTGCGGAGTGGCCAGAAAGCGGATTGGAAGTCAAGGCATAAGGCGTCATGGTGCGATGGAAGAAGAAGATGAACATTTGTTGCATGGTTCCACAAATGAACTGCTAAATATTCATTCATTACATTGTTTACATTGTCATAGTATGCTTGCATTTTTGCAGTCTAGAGGTTTCCAAATAGACTAAAGAGACTTGCCCAACCTTGAAAACAGGAAGGGTAGTTTAAGGAGCAAGTATTGGTGGCCTGAACCCAAACAATATTGTACTAAACAGGCATCGTTGACTGGAGACAAGGCCACCCCATGAGGTCCAGGGGGTGGGGGGGGGTGTGGGGGGGGGGGGGGGGGGGGGGAAGGGGGGTTATTCCAACTATCCTCAGATATAATATACTTATCTAGGTCTGGCCTCTGGGCATGTTTTTTTTTAATTGTCCTTGAACTCCCGCATGACAATTGCATTCTGTATTCAGGATTGTGGTGTTTAGTGATTTTCTTGCTGTCTGCTTTCCCATGTTTTCTCTCCCTCTGGCATCAGATGGTGAGCAGGCCTGGAAGGATGGAAGAGCATGTAATCGCGAAAAATCCACAATGTGATTTAGCAAGACAATTGAGCGGAGGCCACGACCGAGAATGATCTGCCTATGTTGCCATAAAGAGGCGGCTATAAATAGAACTTGGCTGGTTGTTACCCGGTTACCCTGGGGGGCTCGGTTACGCCAACTACCGAGGAAGACCAGTGGCCCCAGAGATGAGGGGGCCACCTGCCCAGAAGAGGAAGAGACCACCGCTGTTTTTCTTTGTTTCCACTGGGCTAGCCCAAAATTTCACGCAGCTAAATAACATCAGCTTCAAGATGCACTAGTGTCGTTGCTTGACAGCTGTGGGTTTTGTCTCGGAACTAGGTGTGGGTGGCGAGCACCATGGTAGTCCCTTGTTGGAGCTGTGCCGGTGTGGGTGGGTCGGGCCGGGCGGTTGTGTGCGGTCCGGGTGAGTGTGGTGTGCGACCGTGTGTAATGTGGTGAACGGGTGAGTGGTGAACTGTATGAGAGACATCTGGAGTGTCGGGCCCGCCTTTTATTAAAATCATGGGTAATAATATGCTGCAACAAGTGGGGTGTAAGTTGGTGTGGTGGGCGCCCGGCGGGGGCGATGCAAACGGGCGTGGTGGCTGCGCCGCACGTTAGCACCATGCCGGTTGTAGCGAGCGAGGCGACAAGCGTAACGTTGAGTTTGTGATTACAGGCTCTACCAGGGGACGCGCAAGTTCTAGTGAAGCGATGCGCGGTGGACACAAACGGCAGAACGGGGGTGGGGGAAAAGGCGGGTTCCCAAGAGGTGGAGTGATAAGCCCCTGGACGGGGACGAGGGTGGCAATTGGGGGGGCTCTGGGCGCATGGTAGGGTGAAGAATGGTGCAGTGTGCTGCGATGTGGAGTTGCTGGATCGGTGATAGGTGTCGAACAAGGCGCAGCTGTTTGTCTGGGTAGCTCCCGGGACTGGGCGTCCGCTGGGCCAAGGTGCCCAAATGGGTAACAGTGGAAAGGTGTGAGCTGTGTGGGGTGTCAGCCTTGTGGCAAGGGTTTGGTGTCGCGGTGGGGTGTCGTGTGGGGGTGTTGTGGGGCTGGCACGGATGGGTGGGGGGTCTGTGGTGAGGGGGGGACCAGGTCTGGTGGAGCTGCCGGGAGAAGTGTCAGCGGGGCTACGAAGGACACAGGGCCGGTTATTGGTATCGGAGCAGCGACCACTGTGGTGAGGGGCGTCTCGGTCCGTGAGTAGTCACTGCCGACAATGAGTGCAGATGCCGCGGGGGAATGAGCATGCCCCTGGTATGACTTATCTGAAAATAAAAAGCTATGAATGATTCTGCAAAGGACGAAAGACCAATTACAATATGACCTAGAATCAGGGGACAAATGCAGGAGGAGAGCTCCAAGGAAATCAGCGGCCTCATGTTGTCCGTGAAGAGCTTAACCGTGGGTCTTGATCAGTGGTGGTGTTCGTGTGCAGCGAAAAGCCAGCAGCTGGTCTAGGAAGCTCCGTCCCGGCCAGCGGTATTTAGGGGGGGGAGCCCAATCTCTCCACTAGAGTATGTGATCTGGCAGTGACTGTATACGAGGGGGCTCGTGCTAACTGCGAGACTGTCGATAATCCTGACGTAGCCCAGTGACCGGCTTCTGCAGCTGCCTAGAAAGCTGCTGCTTTGTACGGTGGAAAAAGATACATGGTCTTGGATCGGTTACTTGGTGCTAGTGGTCTAAAGGGAGGTGGAGGGTTGAGGGTGTTAAAGAAGAGACGATTAACCGTAATCAACATGGATTCTGTATAAGGGTAAATCTGGGCAGGTTTTTTCCTTCCAAGGGTTTGCTGGTTGGGTGTGTAGGCGGTCAAGTGCGGGGGTAATTAGGGAGGTAGCCTTCGCGTTTTTGGGGGTGCTGATGTGGGAGAGTCTTATGGTGGGTTGATTATTGGGCCCTCCTAGGAGCTAGCTAGTATACCACCCCAGAGGCTCCTAGGAGCACCAGGGTGCTTGCAGGGATGGATGGGGGGGGGGGACGGTTACGACAACGGTTGGTGCATTTGTCAGATATTTTCGGGCTTCAGGAGGTTAGGCTTAGTCGAACAAAATGTAGGCCTGTTAGGGCTGGCTCGTGCATAATTAGGCCGCTAATATTAAAACAACTAATCAAGCCAAATTTAGCCAAAACAACCCAGAAAGAGTGCCACCTTTGTAGGAGAGTGTTGCTATCCATTCTACTGACCTTTGTGGCAATTGTTTATGATCTGATCGTCATTAGTTCATGACGAAGTAGCTCATAACTGCGGGAGCGAACGAAGATCGCCGTATATTATATCAACGCGTTACATTGGAAGAAAATAAGTATAGAAGTACATTAAATAATACGTAAACACTCTGGATGGATCTGTTCCCAAACTCTTAACCACTGTTTATTTGTTTGCCTACGTATGGTACGTACGTAGGGCTACGTAGGCGGCTGCGTACGCAGGGGCTACGTGGATTGCGTATGTAGGGCTACCTAGGGTACCCACGATGGGCTACGTATGGCTGCGTATGTAGGGCTACGTAGGTGGTACATACGACGGGCTACGTAAAGTTTACGTAAGGCTGCGTACGTATGGGCTACGTAGGGTACGTACAACGGGCTACGTAAGGCTACGTACGAGGACGTCTATTTCTCTTCTCTTCAACCTCTAGTTATCGCTAAAAATCCGGGATTTATTTTAGCGCTAATTAGCCATGATAGCGCTATTAGCGCTAAGGAGCCTAAGACCCCCCTGGAAACTCTTAAGATATTTAGGTACGTCATATATCAGTAACATAACATATGATAAGGGGAAGAGGAAGAAGAAAGATAGTATATGATATTTCGGTAGAAGATGTTGGCCATGTATAGGAATTTCTTGGGAGGTATGGTAGTACTTTAATTCATAGCGTGTCATGTATATTATATGTCATATATAACCTATGTAATGTATAATATATGTCATGCATGAGATATCCATGTATATTATATGTAATGTTTGATATATCAATGTATGTCATGTATAATAAATTTCATGTTTAGGAAATGGGTCCATATAGGAGATGTCGATATATGTCATGTCTATTACATGTTTTATATGACGTATATAGGCAGTATAGAATATGTCATGTAAATACAGTATAGCAGTATAAGATACGTCAGTACAAGGGTGGTTTGTATATAAGATATGTGCATGGTATAAGGATGTTGACCAATAAAGATATGTCATGTATAAATGTATTTGAAATAGAAGATATGTCATGTATAAATTTACTGTTTTGTATTATATAAGATAGTCATGTATACGGTATTTGGATATTGATATTCATGTATAAATTATGTTTGTATATAAGATATGTCATGTATAAGGTATGTCATTGTACAAGATATGTCAAAATATGCGCATATGTCATGTATAGGTATTGTATCTATACGATATATTTGATTCTGGGCTCTAATTTATTTTGGTCAGCGGGGACAGTGAAATTATCGCGACCTCGGATGGAGAGGATCTGGTATCCGCACTGGCAGCCGACATGAATGGCGGCTGTATACGACGTGTCCATTGTATGTTTTATTTATTTATTATTATTGCTCATTCCTGCCCTAATTCCATTGCTTGTCGCAGCCTCACGTTATAAGTGCGGTATGGTGTGTACTCTTTTATTTTGGGTTTTACTCATTCCTGGTTTCCTTGCCGCGGAATCCTTAGCTTGTCGGTCGCCTCATACGTTAGAAGTACAGTATAGTATTTTTGTATTTGCTGCTCATTTCCTTCGCTGTTCCTCTCCCCTATTCCTTTGTCTGTCTTTCGCCTCAAATTATAAGTCAGTACCAGTTTGTATTTGCATTTGTATTGCTGCTGCTCATTCCTCATTCCCCTGCCTCTAATTCCTTCGGCTTATATAGCGCAGTGCCTCATATTATAATCACGGTAACAATGTTTGTTTTTGCAGTCATGCCGTCTAACTTTCCTATCGTGCTTGGTCTCAGTGCACAGCCTCACATTATAAGTGCAGTTTAGTAGTCTTTTTTGTAATTGCTACTCATTCCTGCCTAACTTCCTAGCTTGTCGCAAGCCTCACGTTATAAGTACAGTATAGTATTTTTGTATTGCTGGCTCTTCCTGGTCCCTCCCTAATGCCTTTGCTTGTCTTCGCCTCAAATTATAAGTACAGTACAGTTTGTATTTTGCATTTTGTATTGCTGCTCATTCCTGCCCTAATTCCTTCGCTTATCGCAGCCTCATATTATAAGTACGGTACAATTTTGTTTTTGCATTCATGCCCTAATTCCTTCGCTTGTCTCAGCCTCACATTATAAGTGCAGTTTAGTCTTTTTGTATTGCTACTCATTCCTGCCCTAATTCCTTCGCTTATCGCAGCCTCCCATTATAATTACAGCACATTTTTTTTATTTTTTTATTGTTGTTCATTCATGCCCTAATTCCTTAGCTTGTCTCAGCCTCCCATTAATAAGTACATTTCATATTTTTTATTGGTGCTTCAATTCCCTTTCCTGCCTACTTCCCTTTGCTTGTCGCATCGCCTCACATTATAGGACGACAGTTTGTATTTATTTTTTTTCATTCGTGCCCTTATTTCCTCCTTATTCCTTTCCTATCGTTTCCCTCATCAGGCCTCACATTTACAGTGTGAGTATAGTATTTTCTTTCAGTGCGGCTCATTCCTGCCTTCATCTTCTTTCGCTTGTCGTCAGTCTCACATTAGTAGGCAGTAATGCGGAGTCCAGATAACGTTTTCCTTTCTTCTCGCAATCCCCGCCCGCTGATTCCTTTACTGGTCGGGCAGCGGGCCAGATTGAATTTGTGGCGGCCCACCCTCGGATGGGATCGATATTATAAGCCGACTAGCATCTGCATTAATGGGGCTGCTGGTACAAAACCGGCCTGCACAAAACGCTCATCGCGGGTACAGCGCTTCTACATGAGCTACCAGCATTCCCCGCGTGAAGACGAGTACACGATGTGCGGGGTGAGACCTACGTAACCTACGGACCCAGCCACGGGCGTGCCCAATCGTGGACGATCCAAGGATTTCCAATCTGTACTATGAGCGGGCGTAGAGGGGATGGAGATTTTTTCCGCCGGACTGTGAGCAAGGAAATATGAAAGAGCTGCTGAAGGAGGGCATATAATACAGATCCCCTTTGGCGAACGAGAAGAGTGTGTGATCGAACGATTTGTTATGGCAGTCGGGAGAACACCTTGGTACTCCGAGCATGGCAGAATCCATCGTGGGAACCCATAGGGAGCTGGCTGTATGATAGTTTCATGGCGTCCAGGCGGGAGGAGGTATGCGATTAAAAACGCAACCAACTGTGTCTTATGTTTCAGCTATGAGCAGCAGCGTTTTGTGTCAAAAGATAGTGGGGATGGTTGGAATGATTTGGCGCATGCCAATGACTAGTTGTTTTACCTGTTCCACACTGATGTTTGTTGATTGTGGTGTCAGTGTGTTGAGATCTGTGTGGACCAATTGCCATTGGTGCCTTACTCCCTGCTCAGGCTAGGGGGCAATCAGCTTTTAATGTTGACAGAGGTGGTATGGATTTCAGTCCGTTTTGAGTAACTGAGTCACTGGCGGTAACTGATTACGTATACGTAGTGCCAAGCCAGCCAAAAACTCCCTAGTGATTTCAGCGTGACCTGACAGAAGTCCCATGGTTGAGGTGCATGACTGACACTGGGTCCTACTAGGTCCATTTCTATTTAGTTCCGTTTTTGCCCCCACCCCCCTTAGATGTGATACACATTAGGATATCATATGGCAATATTTGACTCTTATACCTTAACAAGTCTTCAACTTACTGAAGTTTTTGTTTAAGAGTTGTGAAGGATTTTACCCCAGGAGGTGAGTCTCCCAAAACAACCAGCACACGAGGAATTTCAGTTCACATGACGTTGCCACTGCCTACACTACAGTCGGTGATGTATTAGTGTTTTGCTGCATGTTTTAAAAACCTGTTACAGACGGTGGCGCAGGCCTGAAGGCTGAACAGAAACCATGTAATAAAACAAAACAAGCTTGAGTGAACCATTCGGTTTACTTAAATCAGAATTAGCAACCCCGCCCTCTGGAGTACAAAACGGTTTATTAAGGGTGCCTTTAGGCGCGTCCCCAATAACTTTGAGACTTCGTAATTTGCACATATATTAAGTTGATTTAATTGAATTTGATTTTAATGTTGTTGTTTTTATAAGTTATAATTCAATTTAATGTCATCAAATCGAATTGCGTTTGCGTGAATTGAGTGCATTCAGTTGATTTGAATTTTATGAATTTGAATTGGATTGAATTTAATTAAGTTTGGGTGTAATTATAGGGCCTTGTATCGAATCTAATGGCTGGATGGGTCCGAGCGTGGATTAACGTCTGAACGGGTTCCCCCCCGAGGTCCCTTCGTTTGGATTTCTCATGGGGTGCAAGCAGTAAGCGTTTTCCTGGATGAGCGTTTCTAACCGTCGCTGCGGGTTGGATTTTTGGGAATTTGTGCCAGGTGTGGATGTAACCTGAGAAACTGGGGAAAATTTTGAATTCGAGAGGATTTGAAACCCGTCTCCTTCTGATCAAATGTTTGCGCGATTTTTTGCAACGGCAGTTGGCAGTGGCTTTTGGCCGGTCCTCCCCCACGCACGGGCCCACGCCGGCATCAAACCTTCTCTCTCCAACGCTAAGCTCGCTCCTTTTCCTTTTGAATTCTATGCTCATTGGTGCTCTGGTGAAATGTGCCAGGTGTAAATAAGTTCTTATGAATTCACTAAACTATAGAATGTTCAAGTTTTTATGTTTTTCATGAAACCTGAAAATGTTGTTTTGTGACTCACGGATGGACGGACGGAATTTTAATTCGTGTAAACACTTCTTCCCCAAATCTGGTGATTTTTTATTATTCTGGATTTTGCTGGGAGATTTCATCCCTAAGGGTGGGTCTCCCCGTGCTAAGCCCTAAACTAGCCCTAAACGCAACATGTAATCGACAGGGTGTATTGAAATTGAAATTGAAATTGTTACATCCGTGTAATACAGTTACTCACAGGACGTGTAGTTAAGGACACCATAGCGTAAGCCGGAGCTAGCTACAGTCACCGGACAGGGTGTACACTGCTTGACCACATGCCCAGGCCATACTTCAGGATACTTGGCGTGGCCGATAGGCTTCATATTCGTAGGGCCTGACATTCCCCAAACTCAATTTGGATTGGGAATCGTCATACAGTATTACAAAAGAACGCCTGGGCGGGGGCGTGGTATTAAGGGAGCCCCGTCTTATGACAGAAGATAACGGGCTGCTACTTAACCTGGCCACAGCTACCATTGCGTTGACAGTCGACCAAGGCGAACAACTGAAAGCGCACCAGTGGGGGATTCGAACCCCGCACCCATCTTGCTTTTTTAACGAGCTTACCATGAGGCCATTCGTCGAGACGGGATGCGTTACAATAGTTGTGTAATGTGCCCTTAAGGCGTCAGACGTCCCTGGCATAATCGAGTTTTCTTGTTCCCACCACCAACCCCCACTCCTCGCACAGCGATTGAATTTCCCCTCCCTATAACGATTAAATAAAGCCTTATACAGGCTCATCTGTTCTCATGTTATAGAATCACAACAAGGAGACGGGGTGTGTGGGTTGATACAATATATCTACTCGAATCGCCAACATCAAGCTCCTATTGAACAGTCATAAGACATGTGCATATGTAGGGACAGGCATGACATAATGTTGACCGAAGTCTTAGTCTTAGTCGAAGAGTATGATGTCTTATGATATCATACAAACTGCATCATATGATATTGTGTATAAATGTTAACCTTAGCCTAGTAGTCATCACCGGCATCACACGATATCATATTGCCGTTCCCTAAGTATATGGCTATATGGCAACATATTTATATTATACCGGTATTCTGCTGCAGGGTAATACATTTTGTCAAATTGATCAGTAGCGCATTAAGCGCACAACTTGCTTATTTGGTCAGCGGCTTTTTATGGTGGTGGCAAAGGGGCGCCAAAACTTCGCAATGCGCCCACCAGGGGAGTGAATACTGCGAGAAACGCGCAGTGGTGCTCAAAAGCATGCGTGAAATCACGCTGCTAGCGCGGCGCTTTTGCAGGCAACCCTGTTTCCTGGCTGTATGCATATATTATAAAGTGTCTGGAATAAGCGCATATGCACATGCCTATACAAATATATTATATATATATATATCTCATATATATATAGATATATTATATATCTTATAGGCATGTGATACATGTATAGCTACGTGACGATTGTCATAAAGCATGAAAAAGCAGGCCATTGTCCACAACGCGGGAAGGTGCATCAACATAGTATGTATGGTGGTTGGCCACAGTTGCAAGCAAACGTCTGGCCCCTTTCAACTGACCTCATGTTCATCTTAATTATCGTACTATTTATTTATTTATATCGGGGTATAATAGCCAGATATTCCATACACGTCACTCAAGGAGCCGGGGTTGTGTTGGGGTCCCCGTTACTTCTCGCATCCCGGCGTCTTCTAAGAGTGGTGAATGGGGCGGGGTGTCCACAATCCTCTCACAAGTAATTTAGTGTGAGAGGTGCCTGGCAACGGGGGATCCACATTGTCGCAAAGCGCAGCGTTATACTTGCTTGTTCCGTCCGCAATGTTGAGGGTGGGTCCCTTGTGTGCTGCCCCCTGACACTGCCAAAACTCAGGCTCCTCCTCGTCCTTCAAACAATCATCAAATCCCTTTCACGCCCAACGCCCTGCCGGGAATCTATAGAGAGGGTGGGGATCAGAATGGGTGGATAATTCAGAATGGGAAGGGCTAGAGGCGAATGTTGGATCAGAACGGGTGGATATAGTCAGGGATGGGTAATCATGGAGGGCGAAGTTGGAACAGAAGGGTGGATA
>JACBWV010000673.1:4005558-4050135 GCA_013435795.1 Chlamydomonas sp. ICE-L
AATAGGGAGACAGCGGGCACGGGCACTTCCTGGTAGCCAGCTTCCCAATAAGAGGTGATGGGAGCCCCTTCATGGAGTCCCGAAAGGGCAAATCCACAATGTTGCAAGGGTTATCTTGGGTTTGTTGGACGGGGGCTGGGGCTTATGTAGTGGGCCTTTTGCGCCAAGCTGCTTCGAACACGGTTAGAGGGTTAGTAATTTAGAGTGATGGCTGCAAGCGTCCAGTCCTCTCCCACTTTGGGGGGGAGGGTCGAGAGTTTATAGTAGAGCACCCGGGCAATACGCAGCCACAGGTGCTCTCCTAAAACAGTAACAGTACATGAAGACAGCAACGTCTTTAGGACGGGGCGGTGCAGAAGTTTTTTGAAACGTTGTTTGCGATTGAATGAAAGGGGAAGCCTTTGCCCAGGTGGATATTGTTTAGACCGGTTTTCCCGGGTTCAAGCTAGAGTTGTCTAGTGCTTCCAGGGTCTCCGGCCTCCTGCACTGGAGATTACAGTAAGTAGTGTCTCTGGCCCGCTAGGGCCGGCACTACGGCACGGCAAGTACCCTTAAGGTACTGTCGACTTTCCTTCTTATATTGCCAGTCTCTATTGACATTGATTTATCACGATTGATAGCAACAAACGCCATAGACTAGTACATTTCCCTGTGAGAGTGATCACGATCATATCGCTTCGGAAAAGCTAAAGTTATCGATATCACCGCCAGGGGGCACGCGTTCCACTGCAACAGACTGAGCGCATCACGCCTGTTACCCTGTCCGTAGATGACGGATGATCCGAGCTTCCCGCCCCGCCGCCGGACAGACCTGCAGTGCCTTCTTATAGTTGCCGCAAACAACAACCGAAGGAAGGAGGAAAAACGGATCTCAGGTGCAGAATCTCCTCTGATTGTAGGCACCCCGCTATTTTGGTGTTGGAAAACACAGAAACCACAACCAAAACAAAACAAAAAACCACCAAAACCAACCCATCTCCAAAAAGAAACCACAACAAAAAACAAAACCCAAAAAAACCAACACTAACACAACAAAAAAACAAAAACAAACACACCACACAAAAAAACAAAAACAAAAAAAAAACAGCACAACCCACCAACAAACCCACCCAAACTCCACACCCCCACACAACCCCCCCAAACAACCACAAACCCAACATAAAAAACCCCAAAAACCCCAAAAAACACAACACACAAACACACCCCCCAACACACCAACACAAACAAAAACCAAAACACAAAAAACCTCAAAACCTTAACAACCACCCCACAACACAAATACCCCAAACCTACCCCCCACACAAACCCACAACACCCCCAGCCCACCCCCCCCCCCACAAAAACAAACACACACCAACCCACCCAAAACACACCAAATTTCCCCACCCCAACAAAAGCAACCCCATATCTCCACCCCAACCACCCAACCCCCCCCCAAACACACACTCCATCCACCCCAACCCCCCCACCCCCACACAAAACACCCCCCCCCCCTCCAACACCCCCCCCACACCCCCCCCCCCCCCCCCCCCCCCCCACCCACCACCCAATCTACACCCCCACCCACCCCACACCCCCCCCCCCCACCCCTCCCCCCCCCCCCCCCCCCCCCCCCCCCCCCCCCCCCCCCCCCCCCCCCCCCCCCCCCCCCCCCCCCCCGCACCCCCCGCCCCGCCCCCCCCCCCCCACCACCCCCCCCCCCCCCCACTTGCGTTCTACCCATCAGTTCCCCTTCCTCCCCTTCCGCCACCACCCATAAACATCGCGGCCCCGCAAACCAATCCCCCCCCCCCCCACACACCCCTTTCCCTAGCATCCCAGCTCTTTCTAAGGATGCACCGTCTGCGAACAAAGCTACGGCATTTCACCAATGGCTGAAGACATCTCCCAGGATATTAAGTGATGGAGGAGGAATATCGATTCACAACCATCAAAGGGCTATAATCTTGCCCAACATGTCACACGAATCGATACAGTAATGTCGGTCCCCATATGTTAAGACTCATGTCCGGGCTCAAAGATGTTTTATTGCAGGATGGTATTTTGAGCACGTCAAGGGAACCTAGCACAGATACGTGGCCATACCCATGGGCTCAACATCCACCATCTTCGCACAAAACCCCCGCTAATGAAGAGTCCATGCAGCCCTGAAAACCCCTTCAAAGGCCAGGACATCAAAAACACAACAGCAGACAACACACCAGTGCCAAGCTATGCTCTAAATGCAACAAAACACACCCGTAGCATATACAGGAACTGGATCATGGACACAGGTGCCACCTCACACATGACTGGGGATCCCAGCCTTCTCCATGACATCGAGACATAAACCCTATAAAAGTCAGGACTGCCTCTGGCCACACCTACATTACAAAGTCTGGGACAGCCCTCATCAGAGGAGAAAATGGTAGACTCCAGAAACTCCTCAATGTCCACCTCAATTCAGATCAAAACACACCCAACTTGTTCTCAATGGCATCAGCTATCAAAAATGTACCCAACATGAGAAATCCAATTCAAACTCTCACGAAGGCACCATGACCACATCAACAACAAAGTCATCATCTCAGGACCAAGAAACGTAACCCATACCTATTCCCCTGTAGTCAACATGATCCTACACTGATCAGAGGATCAGAGTGCACTACAGCGCTGTTAGCCCTAGCCAGCGTCTCTAGAAAAACTCCTATGACAGCTGAACTCCAACACATCAGATTAGGACATCTAGCCTACAGTTCTTAGCAGAAGGGCCTCAGAAGATATGGTCATTGGAAAGACATCACCCACCCCATCTGCATTCAACAAAATGAGTAAGCAAACCTGTGAGATCTGCATTCTCTCTAAAATGGGCAAAGAACCCCTACCCACATCTCACAGCAGAGCAACCAGACCCATGGGCATCATCCACATTGACATGGAAGTGAAAGTGAAAATACCTAGCCTCAATGGAGCCTCTACTTTCCAAGGCATTCAGATGATTTTTCCAAATACACCATTGTTACTTTCCACAAAACTAAGGATGCAGTAGCCAGTGCAACCATCACTGAGCCTAGAAACGGTATGAAGTCCTCACCCAGAAACAAAATTGGGACCATTTTCTGTGACAATGGATCAGAATACATTTGCAACAGATTCAAAAATTGGTTGCAAAAGAAAAGGAATCACCCTCAACTTCACAGTTCCAGGAAAACCCATCCACCAATGGTGCAGCAAACGCCTCTAAACGAACCTTGCATGACAGATCCACAGCCCTCCTCTTCTTCATCCAAATTCCCAACAGGTACTGGGCAGAAATGGTCAAAAATGCAAGCATCCCTCAAGAACCTCTCCCCTACCTCTGAGTCCAACAAAACACCCTATGAACTGTTCCATGGCACCAAGCCTAAGATAGATCACCTCAGGACCATTGGCCTGCACAGCATATGTTAATATCCCACCTAAGTCAAGGGCTTTTAAATTCTCACATCAGCAAAAATCACCAGACTTGTTGGATACTCGGACTCAAGGAAAGCCTACCGAGTACTAGACTCCTCACACAACAAAAATTGACGCTAGAGACATCACTTTCAATGAGTTTGAGAATTTGGCAGGTCAAAAGGATTTCCCAGGTGCAGACGCTGTGGTACTAGGAAACTATGAAGAGGATATCCCCGTAGAAGTTGATGATGATGATGAAATCCCACCTGTCCCCTATCTACCCACCCCATCTGAACTCCAAGAGAGGGAATACTACCTAGCTAGACATGCTAAGAACCAAGCCATCCCAGGCTACAGAGCTCCAGTATGGGGAACCCCAGATGATCTTTCAACCAGTCCTGATACAGTGTACCAACCTACCCTTACAGCACCAACACCAAGCCTCATGCCAGCAAACAAGTGCACCCACTATCCACGCTATTGATCAAGAGCTGAACACAACCCCCAAGAAATGCCAACCCTCCTAATCCCGCACCTCCTCCCCCAACTGGAGCTCCCTACCCCCCCAAGTCTTGATATTCCTCCACCATCAGACATTGACCCCACCCTAGTTGAACCTAGAAGATCTGGCAGAGACAGACACTCACCCAACTTCCTAGCCTTCCTAGCTGCAGACCAAGTCATCATACCCACAAATGAGAACAAGCCCTCTCCAGCCCCCAAGCTACAGAATGGAAAGCTGCTATGCAGGAAGAGTTAGCAGCACTTGCAGAAATGAACACCTGGTCACTCTCAGAACTACCCCAAGGAACTAAGGCAATAGGAACCAAATGGGTCTTCGACATCAAACAGTCAGTTGATGGAAAAATTGTCAGATACAAAGCAAGGCTAGTAGCCAAAGGATATGCCCAACGCCCAGGCATGGACTATGATGAAGTTTTTGCACCTGTGGCCAAACATGCTACCATCCGTTACATCCTCTCCATGGCAGCAAACCCAAAGGCATACCTAGCACAGTTAGATGTTTCCACTGCATTTCTCAATGGAATAGTTGAAGAAGAACTGTACTGCACCCAACCACCTGGATTCGAACAAGACCTCAGAGTTTGCCGCATGTGGAAGTGTCTCTATGGCTTAAAGCAAGCATCCCGACAGTGGTACCTCAAAGTCAAAGAAGATATGACTGCTATAGGATTCAGAGAGGTAGATGTAGACCAAGGCCTATTTATCCTACCTGGCTCAGCCAACCAACCCATAATCTGGGTCCTTCTCTGGGTTGATGACTTCCTCATGCTGTCCTTTGACAAAGGCATTCTTGACAAATACAAGAACACCATCATGAAGCTGTACAAGACTAGAGACCTTGGTGACCCTTCAGTTTTTGTTGGCTATGAGATCACCAGGAATGCATCCACTGGCACCCTACACATCTGCCAGTCCAGGTTCATCCAGGATCTGCTGCGTGCCCACAACATGCTTCCTGAGCCCAACAGCACCAGGTTCCCTGTGCCTCTCCTCCCAGATGCCCTCCTGCCCTATGCTGACAAAGAAACCCCAGCCACTGGCCTTCCCCTTGCACAGATTGTGGGCTCCCTCAACTACCTGGCAGTCAACACAAGGCCTGACATTGCCCAAGCAGTCAACAGGTTGGCCAGGCACAGTGCACACCCATTGCATGACCACATGGAAGCTGCCACTGGTATCCTCAAGTACCTGTCTAATACACCAGACCATGGCATCACCTACACCTTCTCCAACAAGCCCCTCATTGGTTACTGTGATTCTGACCATGCTGCCTGCCCAATCACAAGGAAATCCACAACAGGTTTTGAATTCCTCAATCAAGGGGGAGCAATCTCATGGGCATCCAAGATCCAGGCATCTGCCACAGCCCTGTCCACAACAGAAGCCGAGTTTATGGACGCTACCTCTGCAGCCCAAGAGGGAATGTGGTTGAGGAAACTGCAATACTCTGCCACAGGCATAGTTCCCCCTGCTCTCACCATTAATGGTGACAACCAAGCTGCCCTTAGTGCCTGGAACCAAGAGAAGCTGTCATCCAGACTGAAGCACATGGAGACCAGGTTCTACTTCCTCAAGGAGCAGTCCAAGAAAGAAGGTATCAAACTCAACTGGATACCAACTGCTGCCAACATGTCTGACATGCTCACCAAAGCTCTGCCCAGGGCCAAGTTCTGTGACTTCAGAGAGAAGATTGGCTGCATTGGAAAGCTAAAGATGTACTAACTCTAGAAGCTCTGTCCAAGAACCTCTGATCTGGTATCATTCACATTCTTGATCATGGGGAGCTACTTGCTTTCAAAGTTTTCCCCTCCAGCTTCCTGCAGCTCCTTCACAGTCCATTCCTGATTCATCACTATGGCCCCATAGTTCCCCATAGCATTAATCTGAACATCCTGACCTATGATACCTTTAAGATGATACTGGAAGTACCTCAACATGTCCTTCCATCTGGATTGATAGTTATGAGCTAGCAGGGGACGTCTACCTTAAAGTTGTTTACCTTAATGGCTGAATTCACAGATTGCTATACAGCCCCTTGTTTAGAACAAGGCCCCATGGCTGCACCTTCCTGGCAGCTCCCCAGCTGGAATCCAGTCCTATATGCATAATAGATAATAGATGATCTGTACTGCCATTTGCCCCTTGTTCTCTCCTGAATGTACTTGCATATGCCTTCAAGGCCAAGCACCATTCATTAGTAAATACTGGCCAGTCAGAAGCCTATGTCCCTGTGCTTCTTTATGCACCAGTTATTTATTTTCACTCTAGCTTCCCTTCCCCTAGAACCTCCTAATTCCAGGAATTCTTATGAATGAAGAATACCAGGAATTGGGGGGGATGTTATAGACCGGTTCTCCCGGTCCAGCTAGAGTGCCTTAGTGCTCCAGGTCTCCGGCCTGGAAGCTTCCGTAGTAGTGCCTCTGCCCGCTAGGGCCGGCACCTAGCGGCGGCAGTACCCTGAGAACTGTCGCCTTTCCCTTCTTATACTTGCCATGTCTCTTGACATGCTATCACGATTGTAAGCACACGCCCTAGTACATTCCCTGTGAGAGTGCTCACGACATATCGCTTCGGAAAGCTAAAGGTATGGTACGCTTTGGGCGGTGCCATGGGACATTCTGGAGAGGGGAGCATGAGATCCAGTGCACAACAGCCGCTGCTGAACAACGGTGCTAAAGAAGCCAGAAAAACTCGCCTCAGACCTGCCTCAGAGGGTAATAAAAATGAAACAAGGATTGGTGTTGACAATTACCAGTTAGGTAGTAATCGATGTATACAATTACCAATTCAATATTGACTATGACACGGTTGACTGTGTTCGGTTGTACAAGGACCAATTGGACGCAGACAGGCCGACTGTTGTCAGTTTAATGGCGAGCAATTGGCAGTGAAACGTGTAAATACGACCGGTCAGTAGGTGATCAGTTCAAACAGTGATCAAGGAGCCGGTAACCGGTTGGTCGGTGATCACCTTAACGCAACGTGATCCGCGACCTACAAGTGCTTGTTGGGCGCGATTACATCCTCAACGATCATAAGCATAATACGGTATGTTTGGACGATCGTTTGGGGGTTAAAAGTTAATATCAGTACCTTGGGACCGACAAATCCTAACAAACGGGCGATAAGGCTTACCTCGTTCACCTGGACTATTGCGCGAGAGGCTAGAATAGGCTCAGTTGAAGCTTGCGAGACAAAAACGAAGGAGGGGGGGGGGGGGGGGGGGGGGGGGGGGGGGGGGCTGCAAAAGTTGAGGAAGATAACAGGAACATTGGAAGAAAATGTTATAATTAACAATCTTAAGCAATACCCCAACAGTCCAACACCGACTCGCAGCTATTTTGGTTCCGGAGTTCCTAACGAGAATATACAGATCTGCGGAGGCAAGATTCAGTTATTTTTGCAGATCTGCACCGCCGCCTAAAATTCTAGAGAGCAGAGATTGTGAATATGAATGAGGCCGCAGTTTGGGCCGCATTAGCCGCGAATGCCGAGGACATGAGAAACCTTCCCAAACAGCTTCCAGGTGCCGAGGTAGCGGGGAGCGCTCGCTGCGCAAGCTTAGGATGTTCCAACCCTGGAACCTTGCGTTGTGCGCGTTGCAAGATTGTGCGCTACTGCGGTGCGGAGTGCCAGAAAGCGGATTGGAAGTCAAGGCATAAGGCGTCATGGTGCGATGGAAGAAGAAGATGAACATTTGTTGCATGGTTCCACAAATGAACTGCTAAATATTCATTCATTACATTGTTTACATTGTCATAGTATGCTTGCATTTTTGCAGTCTAGAGGTTTCCAAATAGACTAAAGAGACTTGCCCAACCTTGAAAACAGGAAGGGTAGTTTAAGGAGCAAGTATTGGTGGCCTGAACCCAAACAATATTGTACTAAACAGGCCATCGTTGACTGGAGACAAGGCCACCCCATGAGGTCCAGGGGGGGGGGGGGGGGGGGGGGGGGGGTATTCCAACTATCCTCAGATATAATATATGATCTAGATCTGGCCTGGGCATGTTTTTAATTGTCTTAACCCATACAATTGCATTATGTACTCAGGAGTGTGGTGTAGTAGTGTTTCTGCTTCCCATGTTTACTCTGGCATCAGATGGTGAGCAGCCTGGAAGCTGGAAGAGCATGTAATCGATAAAAATCCACATATTTGATTTAGCAAAAGACAATGTGAGCACGACCAAATGATCTGCCTAATGTTGCATAAAGAGCGCTATACCTTGGTCTTGGTTGTTACCGCTGTTTTTCTTTTTTTCCACTGGGCTCAGCCTCAAAATTTCAGCAGCTAAAATAACATCAGCTTCAAGATGCACTAGGTTGCTTTAGCGTTGGCTGATCAGCCAGCCAGGGGAGCTGCCTAGAAGCTGCTGCTTGTCGCCGAAAAGAAAAACAGTAGTTGTTACGTGTTAGATCTGCCCCATTAAGATAATGTGAATAATACTGACATGGTTATTTGGTGGTTGGCCCCAGCGCAAGCAAACGGGCTGGCTCCCTCAACCTCACGCCTTACGACGAGGCTACATAAGGCGTAACGTTTATTTTATTTATTACATGCTTCTACCATTGGACTGCCAAGTCTATGATCTAGCATACGACAAACGCAAGAACGGAAAATGATCTGCCAAATATTTTGTAAATAGCACCTTACCTTGGACTAGGTTGTTACATGGTGGCTCTGTCTCATGTAGGTATTTTGAAGAATGTTTGCATGATTCTCATAGCTTATCTTTTCAGCTACAAGGAGCAGCTTCTAGGTAGCTCCCTGAGCCAGCCGCTGGGCCAAGTCCCAAGATGTTAACAGTAAAGGAAAGCTGGTTGTATCAGCTTCAAGGTGCACGTGGTTGCATCAGGTTTGGCTGACTAGCCAGTTAAGGGAGCTGCCTAGAAGTGTCAGCGTGAGCTACTAGGACACGAGTGCCTTATTGGTATCTGATCAGATACCAATGAGGCACTCGTGTCCTAGTAGTTCACGCCGACAATAATGCATGCCCCGGGAATAATGCATGCCCCTGTTGCTTGTAGCTGAAAATAAAAAGCTATGATGATTCTGCAAAGGAACTGCCAAGTCTATGACCTAGAATCAGACAAATGCAAGAACAAAGACTCAGCTGCCTCATGTTGCGTGAAGAGCTTTATACCTTGAGCTTGATCAGTGTTTTTCTTTTCAGCTAAAAGCAGCAGCTTCTAGGTAGCTCCCCTGACCAGCTATTTAGCCCAAGCTCATCCAACTGAGTATGTCTGGAAGCTGACGGTATCCGCTGTCCAGAACTGTCATAATCTTGGAGCTTAGCCCAGTGGCCGGCTCTGGCAGCTGCCTAGAAGCTGCTGCTTGTAGCTGGAAAAAGAACATGGTCTTGATCGTTACGTGTTGGTTCTGCTACATGGAGGTGTTATGCATTAAAGTTACATGGTTCTGTATAGGGATCTGGGCAGGTTTTTTCTTCAAGGTGCTTCGTTTAGCGCAAGTGCTTAATTATGTACCTTCGCGTTTTGGGGGTGCTATGTGAGAGTCTTTTGGGGGGTTGATTATTGGGCCCTCTAAAGCTGCTAGTACCACCCCAAAGGCTCCTAGGAGCACCATGGTGCTACGTTAAGACACGGTTGTGCCATGTGTAAGATATTTAGGCTTCGGAGGTTAGGGCTTATGTCGAACAAAATTAGGCCTGTTAGGGCTAGTAGCTAAATTAGCCCTAATAGTAACAACTAATCAAGCCAAATTTAGCCAAAACAACCCAGAAAGAGTGCCACCTTTGTAGGAGAGTGTTGCTATCCATTCTACTGACCTTTGTGGCAATTGTTTATGATCTGATCGTCATTAGTTCATGACGAAGTAGCTCATAACTGCGGGAGCGAACGAAGATCGCCGTATTATTATATCAACGCGTTACATTGGAAGAAAATAAGTATAGAAGTACATTAAATAATACGGTAAACACTCTGGATGGATCTGTTCAAACTCTTAACCACTGTTTATTTGTTTGCCTACGTATGGTACGTACGTAGGGCTACGTAGGGCTGCGTACGCAGGGCTACGTGGATTGCGTATGTAGGGCTACCTAGGGTACGCACGATGGGCTACGTATGGCTGCGTATGTAGGGCTACGTAGGGTACATACGACGGGCTACGTAAAGTTACGTAAGGCTGCGTACGTAGGGCTACGTAGGGTACGTACAACGGGCTACGTAAGGCTACGTACGAGGACGTGCTATTTCTCTTCTCTTCACCTCTAGTTATCGCTAAAAATCCGGGATTTATTTTAGCGCTAATTAGCCATGATAGCGCTATTAGCGCTAAGGAGCTAAGACCCCCCCTGGAAACTCTTAAGATATTTAGGTACGTCATATATCAGTAACATAACATATGTAATGTATATGATATGTCATGTAGAAGATGTGCCATGTATAGGAAATTTCTTGTATACTTTATGTCATGCAGTGTCATGTATATTATATGTCATATATAACCTATGTAATGTATAATATATGTCATGCATGAGATATCCATGTATATTATATGTAATGTTTGATATATCAATGTATGTCATGTATAATAAATTTCATGTTTAGGAAATGCCATATATGAGATGTCGATATATGTCATGTATATGACATGTTGTATATGACAGTATAACAGTATAAGATATGTCATGTATAACAGTATAGCAGTATAAGATACGTCATGTACAAGGTATGTTGTATATAAGATATGTCATGTATAAGGTATGTTGAATATAAGATATGTCATGTATAAGGTATGTTGAATATAAGATATGTCATGTATAAATTATGTTTGTATATAAGATATGTCATGTATAAGGTATGTTGAATATAAGATATGTCATGTATAAATTATGTTTGTATATAAGATATGTCATGTATAAGGTATGTCATGTACAAGATATGTCAAATATACCATATGTCATGTATAGTATATGTCATCTATACGATATATTCTGGCTCTAATTTATTTTGGCAGCGGGGACAGTGAAATTATCGCGACCTCGGATGGAGAGGATCTGGTATCCGCACTGGCAGCCGACATGAATGGCGGCTGTATACGACGTGTCCATTGTATGTTTTATTTATTTATTATTATTGCTCATTCCTGCCCTAATTCCATTGCTTGTCGCAGCCTCACGTTATAAGTGCGGTATGGTGTGTACTCTTTTATTTTGTGTTGTTACTCATTCCTGCCCTAATTCCTTAGCTTGTCGCAGCCTCACGTTATAAGTACAGTATAGTATTTTTGTATTGCTGCTCATTCCTCCCCTAATTCCTTTGCTTGTCTTCGCCTCAAATTATAAGTACAGTACAGTTTGTATTTTGCATTTTGTATTGCTGCTCATTCCTGCCCTAATTCCTTCGCTTATCGCAGCCTCATATTATAAGTACGGTACAATTTTGTTTTTGCATTCATGCCCTAATTCCTTCGCTTGTCTCAGCCTCACATTATAAGTGCAGTTTAGTCTTTTTGTATTGCTACTCATTCCTGCCCTAATTCCTTAGCTTGTCGCAGCCTCACGTTATAAGTACAGTATAGTATTTTTGTATTGCTGCTCATTCCTCCCCTAATTCCTTTGCTTGTCTTCGCCTCAAATTATAAGTACAGTACAGTTTGTATTTTGCATTTTGTATTGCTGCTCATTCCTGCCCTAATTCCTTCGCTTATCGCAGCCTCATATTATAAGTACGGTACAATTTTGTTTTTGCATTCATGCCCTAATTCCTTCGCTTGTCTCAGCCTCACATTATAAGTGCAGTTTAGTCTTTTTGTATTGCTACTCATTCCTGCCCTAATTCCTTCGCTTATCGCAGCCTCCCATTATAATTACAGCACATTTTTTTTATTTTTTTATTGTTGTTCATTCATGCCCTAATTCCTTAGCTTGTCTCAGCCTCCCATTATAAGTACAGTTTCATATTTTTTATTGCTGCTCATTCCTGCCCTAATTCCTTTGCTTGTCGCAGCCTCACATTATAAGGACGGTACAGTTTGTATTTTTTTTTCATTCGTGCCCTTATTCCTTCGTTTGTCTCAGCCTCACATTAAAAGTGTAGTATAGTATTTTTTAGTGCTGCTCATTCCTGCCTTCAATCCTTCGCTTGTCGCAGTCTCACATTAGTACAGTACATACGGAGTACAGATAAACGTTTTCTTTCTTCTCATCCCGCCCCTAATTCCTTTACTGGTCGCAGCGGGCAGATTGAATTTGTGGCGGCCTCGGATGGGAATGATATGATAGCCGCACTAGCATCTGGCATGAATGGCGGCTGGTACACCGGCCTGCACAAACGCGCTCGCGTGTACGAGCGCTTCTACATGAGCTACCAGCTCCGCGTGGAAGACGAGTACACGATGTGCGGGGAGACCTACGGAACCTACGGGACCCAGGCACAGGGCGGGCCCAAGTCGTGGACGAGCAAGGAGTTCAAGCTGTACTATGAGCGGGCGAAGGGGATGGAGATGTTTCCGCCGGACTGGAGCAAGGAAGATGAGAAGAAGCTGCTGAAGGAGGCAGAGAATCAGATCCACTTTGCGATCGAGAAGAGTGATGTGATCGAACGATTTGGTTATGGCAGCGGGGAACACTTTGTACTCCGGAGCATGGCAGAATCCATCGTGGGACCCATAGGGAGCTGGCTGTATGATGATTCATCGTCCGAGCGGGAGGAGGTATGCGAGTAAACGGCAAACCACTGTTCTTATGTTCAGCTATGAGCAGCAGCGTTTGTGTCAAAAAGATAGTGGGGTGGTTGAATGATTTGGCCATGCCAATGAAGAGTTGTTTTAGCCTGTTCACCTGATGTTGGTGATTGTGGTGTCAGTGGTGTGGAATCTGGTGTGGACCATTGCATTGGTGCCTACGCCGAGCTCAGGCTAGGGGCAGCAGCTTGAATGTTGACAAGAGTGGTAATGAGAATTTCAGTCCGTTTTGAGTAACTGAGTCACTGGCGGTAACTGATTACGTATTACGTAGGTGCCAAGCCTAGCCAAAAACGTCTAGTGATTTCAGCGTGACCTGACAGAGCCCATGGTTGATGGTGCATGACGACACTGGTCTACTAGGGTCCATTTCTATTTAGTTCCGTTTTTGCCCCCACCCCCCTTAGATGTGATACAGCAGTAGGATATCATATGCAATATTGGACCTTATTACCTTAACAAGTCTTCAAACTTACTGAAGTTTTGTTTTAAGTTGTGAAAGGATTTTTACCCCAGGAGGTGAGTCTCCCAAAACAAACCAGCGACACCGAGGATTCAGTTCAAATGACGTTGCCACTCCTACAATACAGTACTGTGATGTATTAGTGTTTATGCTGCCAATGTTTTAACCTGTTAGCAGACGGTGCGCAGCCTGAAGGCTGACAGACCATGTAATAAAAACAAAACAAGCTTGGAGTGAACCATCGGTTGACTTAAATCAGAATTAGCACCCCGCCCTCTGGAGTACAAAAACTGTTTTATTAAGGGTGCCTTTAGGCGCGTCCCAAATGAAATTATGAGACTTCGTAATTGAAATATATATAAATTGATTTAATTGAATTTGATTTAATGTTGTGTTTTATAATTCAATTTAATGTCATCAAATCGAATTGCGTTTGCGTGAATTGAGTGCATTCAGTTGATTTGAATTTTATGAATTTGAATTGGATTGAATTTAATTAAGTTTGGTGTAATTATATTGTATCGAATCTATGGCTGGATGGGTCGAGCGTGGATTAACGTCTGAACGGGTCTAGCCTTCGTTGGATTTATCATGGGTGCAAGCAGTAACTTTACTTGGATGAGCGTTTCTAACCGTCGCTGGTCGGGTTGATTTTTGGGAATTTGTGCCAGGTGTTGCATGAAACCTGGAAACGGGAAATTTTGGTCCGAGAGGGATTTGAACCCGCGTCCTTCTGATCAATGTTTCGCGATTTTTGGCCAACGGCAGTTGGCGTGGCTTGCCCCGGTCCTCCCCACGCACGGGCCCACCGGCACAAACCTTCTCCTCCAAAGCTCCTTTTCTTGAATTGCTATGCTCATTTGTGCTCTGGTGAGAATTTGCCAGGTGTAAATAAGTCTTATAATTCAACTAAACTATAGAATGTTCAAGTTTTTATGTTTTTCATGAAACCTGAAAATGTTGTTTTGTGACTCACGGATGGACGGACGGAATTTTAATTCGTGTAAACACTTCTTCCCCAAATCTGGTGATTTTTTATTCGGGTATTTTCTGGGAGGATTTCATCCCTAAGGGTGGGTCTCCCCGTGCTAAGCCCTAAACTAGCCCTAAACGCAACATGTAATCGACAGGGTGTATTGAAATTGAAATTGAAATTGTTACATCCGTGTAATACAGTTACTCACAGGACGTGTAGTTAAGGACACCATAGCGTAAGCCGGAGCTAGCTACAGTCACCGGACAGGGTGTACACTGCTTGACCACATGCCCAGGCCATACTTCAGGATACTTGGCGTGGCCGATAGGCTTCATATTCGTAGGGCCTGACATTCCCCAAACTAAATTTGAATTGGAATCGTAACATAAAGTAATGACAACGCCTGGCGGGGCGTGGTATTAAGGGAGCCCCGTCTTATGACAGAAGATAACGGGCTGCTACTTAACCTGGCCACAGCTACCATGGCGGTTGACAGCGACCGCGAAAACTGAAGCGCACCAGTGGGGATTCGAACCCCGCACCATCTTGCTTTTAACGAGCTTTACCATTGAGCCATTCGTCGAGACGGGATCGTTACATAGTTATGTATGCCTTAAGGCGTCCAGACGTCTGCAGAATATAATTTGTCCCACCAACCCCCCACTCCCACACGATAGATTCCCCTCCCTATAACGATTAAATAAAGCCTTATACAGGCTCATCTGTTCTCATGTTATAGAATCACAACAAGGAGACGGGGTGTGTGGGTTGATACAATATATCTACTCGAATCGCCAACATCAAGCTCCTATTGAACAGTCATAAGACATGTGCATATGTAGGGACAGGCATGACATAATGTTGACCGAAGTCTTAGTCTTAGTCGAAGAGTATGATGTCTTATGATATCATACAAACTGCATCATATGATATTGTGTATAAATGTTAACCTTAGCCTAGTAGTCATCACCGGCATCACATGATATCATATTGCCGTTCCCTAAGTATATGGCTATATGGCACATATTTATATTATACCGTATTCTGCTGCAGGGTAATACATTTTGTCAAATTGATCAGCGCTTAAAGCGCACAAACGTCAAATTGGTCAGCGCTTTGTAGTGCAAAGAGCGCACAAACTTCGCAATGCGCCCACAGGGAGTTGAATAACTGCGAGAAACGCGCAGTGGGGCTCAAAAAGCATGCGTGAAATCACGCTGCTGCGCGCGCTTTGCAGCACCCTGTTCTGCTGTATGCATATATTTAGATGTCTGGTAAACGGCATATGCAACATGCCTAACAAATATATATATATATATATATATATATATATATATATATATATATATATATATATACATGTATACATGTATACGACGTGACATTGTCATAAGCAGGCCATTGTCCACAAACGACTGGAAGATGCATGCATACAAATAGTATGTTGGTGGTTGGCCACAGTGCAAGCAAACGGGCTGGCCCCTCAACCTCATGCATCGTAATTATGCGTACTATTTATTTATTTATATACGGTATATACCGATATATACACGTCCAAGGAGCCTTGTGTTTGGGGTCCCGTTACTTCTCCATCGCGCTTCTAAATGGGGCGGGGTGTTCCACAATCTCCACAGTATTTAGAGGAGGGCCTGGCAAAGGGGGATCCACAGTTGTCGCAGAAGCCAGCGTTAGACTTGCTGCCTCCCAATGTTGAGGTCCCTTGGGCTGCCCCCTGGACACTGCCAAACTCAGGCTCCTCGTTTCCTTTCACGCCCTCGGGAATCTAGAGAGAGGGTGGGGATCAGAATGGGTGGATAATTCAGAGATGGAAAGCTAGAGCGAATGTTGGAATCAGAACGGGTGGATAAGTCAGGGATGGGAAGCTGGAGGGAAGGTGGGAATCAGAAGGAGTGGATTAGTTAGGGATGGGAAGCTGGAGGGAAGGTGGGAATCAAAAGGAGTGGATTAGTTAGGGATGGGAAGCTGGAGGGAAGGTGGGAATCAGAAGGAGTGGATTAGTTAGGGATGGGTAGCTGGAGGGAAGGTGGGAATCAGAATGGGTGGATGAGTTAGGGATGGGAAGCTGGAGGGAAGGTGGGAATCAGAATGGGTGGATTAGTTAGGGATGGGAAGCTGGAGGGAAGGTGAGAATCAGAAGGAGTGGATTAGTAAGGATGGGAAGCTGGAGGGAAGGTGGGAAATAGATGGGGTGGGATTAGTCAGGGATGAGAAACTGGAGGGAAGCTGGGGGGCAGATTGGAACCAGAGGTGACCAGCCCAGGTTCACATGCTTTTTGTTTGTTTTTTTGTTTGTGGGATGAAGACCTCGGTCAATTGGCGTGGGACCAAGGCCTCAGTCAATTGGCGTGGGACAAAGGCCTCGGTCAATTGGCGTGGGACAAAGGCCTCGGTCAATTGGCATGGGACAAAGGCCTCGGTCAATTGGCATGGGACCTAGGCCTCGGTCAAATGGTGTAGGACCAAGGCCTCGGTCAATTGGCGTGGGACCAAGGCCTTGGACAATTGGCGTGGGACCAAGTCCTCTGTCGACTGGCGTGGGACCAAGGCTCGGTCGATTTGCTTGGGACCAAGGCTTCGGTCAATTTGGGTGGGACCAAAGCCTCCGCCATTGTTTTTTTTACAATGACAAACCCTTATGTATTTTTACAATGGCTCCCTCAGTAGTACTGCTGTTGCACCGAGGTTGAGCCTTTATTGGGGTCCTGTAAACGAATGAAAATAAACAAACAAAAAAACTCTTGGCAGGCAAAACTGCACAGAATATGGGAGCGAACAATGAACAGAGTTGGGGAACAGAGGTCTGCCCCTCCCTCACCCCCCCCACCCCCTCCCCAACCCTCCGCTTCCCGGCCACTCTAGCTCCCACACACACCCCTCCCACACACACATACACCCACACTCACACATACACCCCTCCCCTCAAAACACACACCCAGAACACCCTGAACAGCGTACAAGCCTCCACAATCAGGTCCGCGTTTACTGATGTAAAAGGTGTCCATGTGTCTTGACCCCCCCCCCCCCCCCCCTCCCTCCCTCCACACACATACACCCAGACCTACCTGAACAGCATACAAGCCTCCACCATCAGGTCCGCGTGTGGTGATGTACAAGGTGTCCATGTTGGGCCCACCAATAGTGCAGCTGGTGGGTGAGGCCACAGGCAGCTCCACAATTGTGTCAACAGTGCCATCTGGGGCAATGCGCACAACCTGGGAGTAGGTGTGGGTGTATGTGTGGGTGTTGGTATGGGTGTAGGTGTGGGTGTGGGTATGTGGGTGTGGGTGTGGGTTGGATGGGGGGAGTCAAGGCCAGCAAATGAGTGAGATGTGTGGGGATAGCAACAGTGCCATTTGGGGCAATGTGCATCACTTGGGAGCAGGTGTGGGTGTGTGTGGGGCGTGTGGGGTGTGTGGATTGTGGATGTAAGGATGTGTGTATGGGAGTGTGGGTGGGTGGGTGGGGGGAGAATCAAGGCCAGCAAATGAGTGAGATGTGTGAGATAGCAACAGTGCCATCTGGGGCAATGCGCTCCACCTGGGAGTAGGTGTGGGTGTAGGTGTGGGTGTGGGTATGTGGGGGTGTGGGTGTGGATATGTGTGTGTGTGTATGTGTGTGTGTGTATGTGGATATTTGAGTGTGCGTGTGTATGTGGGTATGTGTGTGTGTATGTGTGTATGTGGGTGTGGGTATGTGGATATGTGGGTGTGGGTATGGGTATGTGGGTATGTGGGTGTGGGTGAGGCCACAGGCAGCTCCACAATCGTGTTAACAGTGCCACCTGGGACATTGCGCACCACCTGGGAGTAGGTGTGGGTGTAGGTATGTGGGTGTGGGTATGTGGGTGTGGGCATGTAGGTGTGGGTATGTGGGTCTGCGTGTAGGTATGCAGGTGTGGGTACGTATGTGTGGGTGTAGGTGTGGGTATGTGGGTGTGGATATGGGTATGTGGATATGTGGGTGTAGTAACGTGGGTGTAGGTATGTGGGTGTGGGTATGTGGGTGTGGGTGTGGGTATGTAGGTGTGGGTATGTGGGTGTGGGTGTAGGTATGCAGGTGTGGGTGTGTAGGTGTGGGTGTAGGTGTGGGTGTGGGTTTGTGGGTGTGGGTATGGGTATGTGGATATGTGGGTGGGGGTATGTGGGTGTGGGCATGTGGATATGTGGGTGTGGGTATGCGAGTGTGGGTATGTGGGTACGTGGGTGTGGGTGAGGCCACAGGCAGCTCCACAATCGTGTCAACAGTGCCATTTGGGGCAATGCACACCACCTGGGAGTGGTTGTGGGTGTGTGTGGGGCCCAAACCCAAACTAAACCAAACTCAAACCCAAACTAAGCCAAACCCAATATATATCACACCAACCCCCAAACCCATCCCAAACCCAAACAACCCTAATCCAAACCAAACAACCCAAACAGTCCCGTCCTTAACAGATGTCCCCTCATGGTTCCCCCATGTCCAGGCGTCTATGCTTGAGCACCTGTCCAGCACCGCTAAGAGCAGCCCACAGATAGCCTGCCTCCCCATACCCACCCACCTGCCCCACAGACTGCCCTCACGTCCTGTATTCATTGCCTGCCCCCCCCCCCCCCCCCCCCCCCCCCCCCCCCCCCCCCAACACACACTCCGCCCCCGAGACCAAACAAACCCATCCTCACCCTGCCCCCCCAACACACACTCACAGACCAAACAAACCCATCCTCACCCTTATACCCCCCAACACACACTCCATCCCCCAGACCAAACAAAACCATCCTCACTCTTATCCCCAGATAGCCATTTGAGTCACAAAAATCAACAATACCTTAGCATGAAAGAAGAAGCAATTGCACATTTGGCTACCCCTGGACTGTAACATACATACATGTGTACAAACATGTATACATGCATACATACATACATACACAAACATATACACATGCGTACATACAAACATATACACATACATACATACATACATACATACATGTACAAACATAAACACATGCGTACATACGTACATACATACATACATACATACATCTATATATATAAAGAAATCATGGTCGTGGTCGTGGTCGCGGTCGTGGTCGTGGTGGTGTCATCATCGCGTACCCACGTGCCATGGGCGTGCGAAGTGTAACCGACTTGCAACCGACTTTCCGTACACCCAAGTCTTCGCCCAGCGATTTCAATTGCCGAAACAGCAGATGCGCTAAGCTATGCGCGCGCGCTCATTTCATGTCCACAACTGCCTCCCATACTGTGACTGCAATGAATTGCAATGAGGTGAGTGAGGAGATCCTCTCCTCGGAGGTCATTTGACCCTCAGATCGCTTTGCATGGCGCTCGGAATAATAGTTTTCAGTGTATTGCTTCACGGAGCGACCTGCGGGCTGCGGCTCATGCTCCAGAACTTTCACTTCGGCTCATGATTCGGCTGGCCCTTGACTTTCACTTGGCTCACGCATGCGCACTTCTTTCTTCATCTCAGCATTACATTCGTCGTCGCATTATGCTATCACATCGCCTGATTCGCTATCACATCGCCTGATTCGTGATTGGAGGTAGTTCACTTCCATTCTCCAGCCTTTCTGCAGGCTCTATTGATACATTCATCTTGCTGCGAGCTAAGACACTGGCGCGGCTCATGGTATCTCTGCACGATCTAAGTCCCTGCAACACTGTGACGTTCTTCCGACGTCCGACTTCCTTCTTGCTGCGTGCTCCTTGCACCGCGTGCAATATCTCTTCAAGATCTCCCCCCCCACCCCACACGACTCACACCCTGCAACGATAAGGTTATTTTCGCGCTGAGCTGTAGCGAGTGCGTGACAGAGTTGACCGAGCGAAGGCCCTTTCGGGAAACAGCTTGCACGCCCAACCAGGTATCTATGCGCGAAGAGGAAGCTACAGGTAAGCACCTTTGCTCTCGCGCAATTCCGATCTTTCAAGCTGAGTCTGAAACTGCGCAGACGTTCGTTTGCAATTTCCAAAAGTCTTCGCATTTCCGCGTCGTCTGACGAAACGTCCAAACGTCTGCGCGATTTCGAACTCAGCTGGAAACATCATACTCGCTTCTGTTAAACCCATCTGCTAAAGTGGCCGAGAGAAGATCAGATTAATGGGAACGGAGAAGCAGGGAAGTGCGTGTGTGTTGGCGGGTAAAGGGGTGAGGCAAATTTGAGATTGGGCCTGGGTCGAGGTTTGGGCAGAGTGGGGACTGTGTGTGTGTGTGTGTGTGTGGGGGGGGGGGATGCATGGGGAGGGATTAGTGTGTGGGTAGTTGTTAGTGCTGGGGGGGAGATGCGTCAGGATTTGAAGTGGGGGAAACAAGATGACTGTGTTTATGAGAGGGGTGGAGGTGAGGACATATGTGTAGCCCATTCTGTAACCCAGCCCCACGGGCACCCTATAATGATTGGGGTAGGGGTGATGTGTCTGTGTGGTCACCGGCCACACGGGCTACCGTAGTAGTACATACATACATACATACATACATACATACATACAACATACATATACACATGTGTACATACCTGGCCAGCACCGCTAAGAGCAGCCCACAGGCAGCCCTCTGAATCAGCCTGGGCACCATCAGGTCCGCCTGCAAGCTCGCTAGGCATCTCATACAACAGGCGGCGGTTGGATAGACCCTGCGAGGCAATTGAGGGGAGGGTTGTTGACGACAAACAGTCAGGCATCTCATACAACAGGTGGCGGTTGGAGAGGCCCTGCGAGGGGAGGGGGGATGCTGGTACCCACAAAGCCAGTACCCACAAGCCAGATCTCCTATTCCCTAAACCCTATAACCTAAACCCTACACCCGAGGAGATCTGGCTTGTGGGTTCTAGCTTCCCCCCACCCCTGGGAGGGACTGAAGGGGAGGGTTGTTGTCGACAAACAGGCAGGCATAACGCTAAGCATCTCATAAACAAGCCTCTAATATCATGCAAAAGAAATAGAAAGAAAGCACATCGGCGTGGCTGAAGGAATACTATGTGGTAGAAATCCGCGCCCAGTTAAATTATAGAATGAAGGGCAGCGATGGCCTGAGTGAAGAAACAAGTCCTAGGAGCGTCGCAAGCGACGCAGAAAATTGACGTAGAGAGTTTGCTATCGGAGTGCCAGATGGCACTGGAATTGAGTGCAGCGGACTGAATCCAGGGTTTACGAGACAGCAATGGCCAGGCTTGCTTGTTGGCGGAGCCCCCCCTTCTAGGGGGCGGGAGCCCCCATGGTTACACATTTGTCTGTCCGACCGTTTGACCGTGATGAAGCCTGACACGTCAGCAAACGGTCTCGTAGCCAGCTCGCTTCCGTTGCCGCCTGTCGCTCCGTCGCGATCACTCTCCGCCAATTTTTAGCGTCGCAGGCAACGCTGCATATAACTTGTTTCTTGTGGACCGACGGACATTAAAGTGACCCTGGGGGCTCCCGCCCCCCAAAAGGGTGGGCTCCGCCTTAAAGACAGGTCAGCGTACTGCTTGACTTCTTAAAAGTAAACACATGTAAAGGTCGACTCTTTTAGGGTTTGCCCCCCTTACAAGGTTTGCACCCTTAACAGGACTGTGAAGGGCAAAGCCCTCGATATAAAGAAAATAAAGCTGCCCCTGGGATACTTAGTTATAGGCCCCATGCCAGGCTCTTGATGATGATGATGATGATGATGATGATGATGATGATGATGATGATGATGATGATGATGATGATGATGATAATGATGATGATAATGATGATGATGATGATGATGATGATGATGATGATGACATTTCCTAGTGTCCTACTGGACTCCAAATGTTCCCGCAGCTTGACAGAGCCGAGTGGGACTTATGAACCCCCCCCCCCCCCCCCCCCCCCCCCCCCCACCACCACCACCAACACACCCCAAAAATGACAGTGTTTACATCTTGACGAGTCGGTGCATTATTGTTTGATGCTGAAGAATGCACAACACACACATTTGTTTCGTTTTTGTAGCCCCCCCTTTTCATAGTGCATTATTGTTTGATGTTGAAGAATTTCGATTTACGATGCTTATATGTTGGCCAAACACGATTTCCTTAGTGCTGCACACCATATAATTTCAAAACGAATCAGAATATGCAATAAAAATGAGGTTTGGAGAAGTTTTTTTTTCTCAACCGTTTTTGATGCCTCGAGGCAGCTCGAGGCCACGAATCCCGGAGCACAATCCCTTCAAAACAGAAATCTGCGATTTCGAACAACACACAATTTATTTTACGTTTTTGAAGCCCCCCCCTTCTCATAGCTATTCTGGTTCCGGAGCCATCTGCACATCACACCTGAGGATTGGCATTGTCGCTTCGTGCCGCACACTACACAATCCGGTGGGCTACTCAACTTTTCTGAAATCAGGCTTAGAGAGTAGCCCACCCAGCTACACAACCTTGCCCAGAGATATCTGCAATAAAAATACTGATTGACAACTCAGGCGGGTTTGAGGGAAAGCATGAAGGACACTACATAGGCAACATTCCAAATTAATAAATAAATAAGTAAATAAATACATAAATAAATAAATTCATAAATAAATAAATACATAAATAAATAAATATGAGATAAATAAATAAATAAATAAATACATAAATAAAGAAATTTGAGATAAATAAATAAATAAATAAATATGAGATAAATAATAAATAGTAAGCCTTATTATGAGGTGCGAGGCTGAAGGGGACAAACCGTTTGCTTGCACTGGGACCACCTAGTAGGAAATGTTCTCACCTGGGAAGGGCTGTAGGGTTTAGGGTTCAGGGTTTTTTGAAAACGTTCTCACTTGGGAAGGGCTGCAGGGTTTAGGGTTAAAGAAACGTTCTAACCTGGGAAGGGCTGCAGGGTTTAGGGTTTAAGAAACGTTCTCAACTGGGAAGGGCTGTAGGGTTTGGGGTTCAGGTTTTTGAATTCATTCTCACCTGGGAAGGGTTGTAGGGTTTAGGGTCAAAGAAACGGTCTCACCTGAGGAAGGCTGTAGGGTTTGGGGGTTATAATTTAGGATTTAGGGTTAAGGAAACGTTCTCACCTGGGAAGGGCTGTAGTCGAACGCGAAGATGCGGCGTGTGGGTGTATCGCAGAAAAACACTGTACCGCCATCTGCTGTGAAGGCAATACAGTTGGAGCAGCGGTGCTTGTAGTTCAAGATCTCCCTTAGCTCTCCATCCTGCCCGCTCAGGCGGTACAGGCCACCAATCTCCAGACCATCCTGACCAAGGCAGAGAATCGTGACGGGTAAGGGGATGGAATGATTAATTGCTTTATTGCTATTACTCTGCCCTCAAGCAGACACAGCCCCCCCCCACCCCCCCACCCCCCCCCACACACACACACACTTACACACACACACACACACAAACACCCACCCCCACACACTACATCTCACTCCCAGGTGCTGGAATGGTTGGATAACCCCCCCAGGTGTTGTGGAGCGGGACATCTGCAGACAATCCTGGCTAATGCTGATAATCATGAGGGGTAAGGGGATGGAATGCTTCACTGATTCACTTACACAGGCTGCATCCTTCCATGTTGCTTGCCTGTGGTTACGAGGTGATTTCATCCAAGCCAGATAATCACGACAGGGATGCAGCTTTGAGTAATGTGCTTATGTTGCATATCTGAAGCTACGGTGGTTGAATGAGGGCATGGGCTACGTCCTTTCATGTTGCTTGTCTGTGGTTACAAGGTGATTTCATCGAAGCCAGATAATCACGACGGGGATGCAGCTTTGAGTAATGTTCTTATGCTGCATATCTGAAGCTATGGTAGTTGAATGAGGGCATGGGCTACGTCCTTTCATGTTGCTTGTCTGTGGTTACAAGGTGATTTCATACAAGCCAGATAATCACGACGGGGATGCAGCTTTGGGTAATGTGCTTATGTTGCATATCTGAAGCTATGGTGGTTGAATGAGGGCATGGGCTACGTCATTCCATGTTGCTTGTCTGTGGCTACATGGCGATCTCATCGAAGCCAGATAATCACGATGGGGATGCAGCGATTAGTAATGTGCTTATGTTGCATATCTGTACCTGTGGTGGTTGGAATCTTGTTTCAACGAATGGCTCAGTGGTAGAGCTGGTTGAAACAAGAAAGTGCGGGGTTCAAATCCCTACGGGTGTGCTTTACTGTTCGCTGTCGCTGTCACCCGCCATGGTGGCTTTGTCCAGGTAAAGCAGCAGCCCGTTCCCTACCGCTGTAAGACGGGGCTCCCTTAATACCACGCCCCACCAGGCGTTGTCATTACTTGGCTATGGTGGTTGAATAAGGGCTTGGGCTACGTCCTTCTGCTGCCATGAAGCGACAAAACCTGCCCCTGCTGCTACCAATCAAGCTCAGCCTGTACGGTCCCTTTACTAGAGTCTAGGAAAGGGTGTCGGTTCTAATAGCATGGAAGGCAGTGCCTTAGAAATAATGAACGAAGCAATGAATCGCAAGCCCGGTTCTGTTGCAACTTCGTGAACGGACACTGATTGGCTCCAGTTTGAAAACTGCCCAGATTTGGGCCCAGATTGGCTCCAGTTTGAAAATTGCTGCGAAAATTCAAACGGCAGGCGATACGCGATCCCCCAGGGTATATTCGGTGTGTGTGTGGGGGGGGAGGGGGGGGGGGGGGGGGGGGGGGCATTTTGTAATTTGGCGTCGGACAATGCTCCCGTGAACTTCAGGTAGGGGCTCTGTGGTCACATACGATTATGAATGTTGTCACCTCTTGTTTGTTGGTTGGCCCCAGTGAAAGCTAACAAGCTGACCCCCTCAACCTCGCACCTCGTCATATAGCGTAACATTTATTTAATGATGTCCCCACCTGTCTGTGTGCGTCAGAAGGCGTAACATTATGTATTTATTTTGTATTTATTTATTTGTCCCCACCTTTCTGTGTGCGTCATAAAAGGCGTAACAATATTTATTTAATTATTTTGTATGCATTTACGTGTCCCCACCTCTCTGCGTGCGTCATACAAGGGGTAACATTATTTATTTATGTTGTATGCATTTACATGTCCCCACCTCTATTTGTGCGTAATAACAGGCGTAACATTATGTATTTATTGTTATTCATTTATGTGTCCCCACTGCGTGTGTTATAACAGACGTAACATTATTTACTTATTTTGTATGTATTTACATGTCCCCACCTCTCTGTGTGCGTCATTAAAAGTGTACCATTATTAATTGACTTTGTATGTATTTAAGTGTCCCCACCTCTCTGTGTGCGTCATGAAAGGCGTAACATTATTTATGTATTGTTTATTCATTTATGTGTGCCCACCTCTGTGTGTGTGTTTTAACAGGCGTAACATTATTTATTTATTTTGTGTGTATTTACATGTCCCCACCTCTTTGCGTGCGTCATACAAGGCGTAACATTATTAATTTATTTTGTATGTATTTATGTGTCCCCACCTCTCTGTGTGCGTCATGAAAGGCGTAACGTTATTTATTCACTTATCCCCACCTCTCTGTGTGCGTCATTAAAGGGGTACAATTATTTATTTACTTATCCCCACCTCTCTATGTGCGTTATGAAAGGCGTAGCATTATTTATTTACTTATCCCCACCTCTCTGTGTGCGTCATGCAAGGCTTAACATTATTTATTTACTTATCCCCACCTCTCTATGTGCGTCATGAAAGGCCTAACATTATTTATTTACTTATCCCCACCTCTCTGTGTGCGTCATTGAAGGGGTAACATTATTTATTTACTTATCCCCACCTCTCTAAGTCCGTCATGAAAGGCGTAACATTATTTATTTACTTATCCCCACCTCTATGTGCGTCATGAAAGGCGTACCATTATTTATTTACTTATTCCCACCTCTATGTGCGTCATGAAAGGCGTAACAATATTTATTTACTTATCCCCACCTCTCTAAGTGCGTCATGAAAGGCGTAACATTATTTATTTACTTATCCCCACCTCTATGTGCGTCATGATAGGCGTAACATTATTTATTTACTTATCCCCACCTCTATGTGCGTCATGAAAGGCGTACCATTATTTATTTACTTATTCCCACCTCTATGTGCGTCATGAAAGGCGTAACATTATTTATTTACTTATCCCCACCTCTCTATGTGCGTCATGAAAGGCGTAACATTATTTATTTACTTATCCCCACCTCTCTATGTGCGTCATGAAAGGCGTAACATTATTTATTTACTTATCCCCACCTCTCTATGTGCGTTGTTGTAGGAGCCAATCACAAAGTTGCCCTCTCGGTCCACGCGCCCGTCATTGGGACGAGTGTTCAAGCCAGGCTCAAAGTCACACAGTATCTGCACAGGGGCGGAGATGCGTGTGTGTGTGTGTTTTGTGTGTGTCTGTGTGTTTGTGTGTGTTTGTGTGTGTGTGTATTTGTGTGTGTGTGTGTGTTTATGTGTGTGCGCGTTTGTGTGTGTATATGTATTTGTATGTGTATGTGTTTTGGTGTGTGTTTGTTTGTGTTTGTGTGTGAGGTGGGTGGGTGGGAGGGAGGTCGTAGTTATAACATCTAGTAATATCAACTTCGGAAGGGTGGGAGGGCTGTGGGGTGTAGGTCATAGGTAGGGAACGGCAAATCATATGATGTTGACCAAAGACGAGTATGATATCATATGATATCATACAAAAATCATATGATTGAATATCATATGATATGATGGCCCAGGTAAAAGTTACTTAGTCAGACCACCGGCATCATATGATATCATATGATGACATGATATCATATGATGACATGATATCATATGATGACATGATATCCTATTGCCAACCCCTAGTCATAGGTAATAAGGTTTTAAGTAGGGAGATGACGGGAGAAGGTCAGAGGGATGGGGCAGGAGGGGTGCTTTAGCCTATTTGGCCTACCCCTGCACTGTAACATACAGGAGGGGTGCGGGGTCCAGGTCTGAGTGATGGGGTAAGAGGGATAATGGGGGTAGGTCAGAGGGATGGGGCAGGAGGGCCTTGTCAGGATCACACACACAATTGATAACATGATAACACATAACCCCCTTGTAGTTCATATTCCAGTATTGTACATCCCCACTTTCGTGTGTACTCTCTTAAGTGTTTCTAAATGAACTCACTGGTTAGTGTTCGTCCTGGGTGTGTATCAGGGTACTACTAAGCGCGCACGGCAGCACGGTGCTGCGCTGCCTTTGTGAGACCCTTTGCGCGTTTCACGCAGTTTTTCAACCCCCTGTGGGCACAGCGTGCAGTTGTTGCGCTTGTTGCACTAAACAGTGCTGGCCAATTTGATGTTTGTGCGCTTTAAGCGCTGACCAATTTGGCAAGAAGTAGTACCCTGGTGTGTATAACTTAGGGAACGGCAACTTATATTAGTGTTTGAAAAACTAATATTAACTAATACTATTATAGTGTCACAATAATATTAGTTTTTCAAATAAATTCAAAATTCTGTTTTGAATTTTTGACAGCTCGTCAGTCTAATATTAACTAGCATTAACTCATATTATTCATTCACTAATATGAACTAACTTAGCCTTTCCCTACGATTACAGGTACCACACTGGGCGTCGATTAACATTTTGGGCTCGTTTAGTCAAGATATGACCCTTTTATTCCACTTTGCCCTAAACTGTTTTTTTTGTATTACCGGTAATACACGGCCACCCAGGACAAACATTAGTGTGTCTGTTTACTGTTTACTGTTTACTGTTTGTCCTGGGTGGCTGTGTATTACCGGTAATACAAAAAAAGAAGTTTAGGGGAAAGTGGAATAAAAGGGTCATATCTTTCTCAAATTGCAAGAGGATTTTTACAGCGTCAACTTAAAGAGTAGTAGAACACATATGCATCGTCCAATAAGCTATAGTGGTTCATCCACATGTTTGATTTTTTACTGTTTACTGTGTTCTGTTTACTGTGTTCTGTTTACTGTGTACTGTTTACTGTGTACTGTTTACTGTGTACTGTTTACTGTGTACTGTTTACTGTGTACTGTTTACTGTGTACTGTTTATTGTGTACTGTTTACTGTGTACTGTTTACTGTGTATGTGTACTGTTTACTGTGTACTGTTTACTGTGTATGTGTACTGTTTACTGTGTACTGTTTACTGTGTACTGTTCACTGTGTACTGTTTACTGTGTACTGTTTACTGTGTACTGTTTACTGTGTACTGTTTACTGTGTACTGTTTATTGTGTACTGTTTACTGTGTACTGTTTACTGTGTACTGTTTACTGTGTACTGTTTATTGTGTACTGTTTACTGTGTACTGTTTACTGTGTACTGTTTACTGTGTACTGTTTACTGTGTACTGTTTACTGTGTACTGTTTATTGTGTACTGTTTACTGTTTACTGTGTACTGTTTACTGTTTACACATTACCTTGCTCACACCGGTCTCTGGGTTGAAGGAGCAGATGCCGTCCTCAAGTGGCAGCAGTAGCTGGCCTCCGGCCTGTAGTGCCACACAGCCGATGACTGAAGGGAGGGCCCAGCGAGAGGCCCTCCCCTTCAGGTCCCACTCCCATAGCTCCTTTCCAACTGAGTTGGCCCAGTAAAGCTTTTGTCGGCTTGAAGACCAGACGGGGGACTCACCCAGAACGTTCTGGGTTGATGGGGGGAGGTGGATGGGTGGGTGGGTGGGTGGGGAGTGAGATTTAGTTTGTGGGGTAAGGGGGTGGGTGGGCAGAGATGTAGTATGTGGTGGAGGTTGGGGATGGGGTGGGGGGGCTTGTCTGCTTGAAGCCCAGACGGGGGACTCACCCAGGACGTTCTGGGTTGATGGGGGGAGGTGGGTGGGGAGTGAGATGTAATGTGTGGGGTAAGGGGGTGGGTGGGTGAGATGATGTAGTATGTAATGGAGGTTAGGGGGGGGGGGGGGGGGGGGGGGGGGGCATTGTCTGCTTGAAGACCAGACAAGGGACTCACCCAGGACGTTCTGGGTTGATGGAGGGAGGTGGGTGAGTGTGTGTGTGTGTGGGGGGGGGGGGGGGGGGGCAATGTGTGTGTGTGTGTGTGTGTGTGTGTGTGGGGGGGGGGGTTGTATATGGTGGATGTTGGGGGGGGGGGAGGGGGGGACTGTCAGCTTGAAGACTAGACGGGGGACTCACCCAGGACATTCTGGGTTTAAAAGGTTGTTGGGTTGGGTTGGGTTGGGTTGGGTTGGGTTGGGTTGGGTTGGGTTGGGGGGAAAGACAGGGTGAGGTTATGATGGTGCGTGCGGTGGTGGTGGTGGGAAGGGGGGAGCTTTTATCAGCTTGAGGATCTGACAGGGGGTCCCACCCATGACGTTCTGGGTTCAAAGGGGGGTTGGGGGGTTCAAAGGGGGGTTGGGGGGTTCAAAGAGGGGAGGGAGAGCTTTTGTGTGGGTGGGTGGGTGGTGTGAGTGTGTGTCTGTGTGTGTGTGAGTATGTGCGTGTGTGTGGGTGAGTGTGTGTTGATGTGAGTATGTGTGTGAGAGTGTGTGTCTGTGTGTGTGTGTGAGTTTGTGTCTGTGTGTGGGTGTGGGTCTGTGTGCGGGTGAGTTTGTGAGTGTGTCTGTGTGAGGAAAAAGAGGGCGAGATGCTTTTTTTGCGGGTTTGTTGTTGGTGGTGTTGTTGTTGTGGGTGGGGTGATTTACGGGTAGGGTAGAGGGTAGGGGAGTTTTTGTGGGTGGGTGGTGGGTGGGTGGTGAGTTGGTTGAGGGGAGGGTTAGTTGTTTTGAGGGGTTGCGGGTTGTGGGGTGGGGTGGGGGGAGATCAATCCGGATTTCAATACCCTCATTTGGCCTCTTCCCTCCTCATTCTCCCCACCTCCAAACTCCAAACCCTAGACCCACACACATCCCCCTGAGGTTATCTTGCATGACACCACCTCCTGAGCCCACAGCTTGCTAGGCGTACTGGCAGTGGGGGGGGGGGGGGGGGTCGGGTCCAACAAATAAAAAAAACGGACTTCAATGCCCTTAGGTTGGCCTCTCCTTCCCACCCCTGCCCCACCCCTTACCCCATGCACTAACCTTGCAAGGCACCACCTCCTGAGCCCAAAGCTTACGCGGGGTGCTGGCAGAGGGGGGGCTGTAGTTCACAATGCGTCCAAACTTCTCGGCGACTAGGGAGGCTCCACCCACAAGGCACCCTGGGATGGGTGAGGGAGAGGGAGGGATGAGGGAGAATGAGTGGGGGGGAGGGAGAGTGAGTGGGAGGGAGAGTGAGGGGGAGGGAGGGAGAGGGAGGGAGGGAGGGAGGGAGGGAGGGAGGGAGGGAGGGAGGGAGGGAGGGAGGGAGAGGGGGAGGGAGGGAGAGGGAGGGAGAGGGAGGGAGGGGTGGGAAAGGAAAGGAGAGGGAGGGAGTGGGAGTGGGAGTGGGAGTGGGAGTGGGAGTGGGAAAGGGAGGGGGAGGGGGGGGGAGGAGGAGGGGGAGGGGGAGGGAGAGGGGGAGGGAGAGGGGGAGGGGGAGGGGGGAAGGGGAGGGGGAGGGGGGGAGGGGGGAGAGGGGAGGGGGAGGGGGAGGGGGAGGGGGGGAGGGGGAGGGGGAGGGGGAGGGGGAGGGGGAGGGGAGGAAAGCATGTCGTGAGGCTTTGTAGGAGGTGTACAGGTCCCTTAAAGAGAGAGGGGGCTTCACATATAAGGTTAGCCCTGGGATGAGCCAGGAAGAGGAAGAGGGAGAGGGAGAGGGAGGGAGAGGGAGAGGGAGAGGAGAGGAGGAGGGAGAGGGTAGAGGGAGGAGGGAGAGGGAGAAGGGAGAGGGAGGAAGAGCGAGGGAGAGGGAGGGGAAGGAAGGAGAGCGAGGGAGAGGAAAGGGAGGGGGAGGGAGGAGGGAGAGGGAGGGAGAGGAAGGGAGGGGGCAGGAGGGAGGGAGGAGAGGGAGGGGGGAAGAGGGAGAGGAAGGGAGGGAGTGGAGAGAGGCGAGGAAGAGAGAGGGAGCGGGAAGGAGAGGAAGAAAGGGGAGGGCAGGGGGAAGGATGAGGGAAGAGGGAGAGGGAGAGGAGAGGGAGAGGAGGCGAAGAGGAGAGGGAGGAGGGAGAGGGAGAGGGAGAAGGAGAGGATGAGAGGGAGAGGGAGAGACGGAGAGGGAGAGGGACGAAGGAGAGGGCAGAGGGACGAGGAGAGGGAGAGGGAGATGGAAGGGAGGGAAGTTGGAGGCAGACGGGAGGGAGGAGTGAGCGTAAGGAGGGAGAGAGGGGGAGGAAGGAAGAGGAAGGTGATGAGCGGAGGCGTAAAAGACACACACAACACCGAGAGGGTGATATGCTCAGCATTGTGATTGTGAGCATGTAGGGAGGGTGGTGGGGATGGGGTGGGGGTGGGGGTGGGGGTGGGGATGGGTGTATGTGTGTGTGTGTGTGTGTGTGTGTGGGGGGGGGGGGGGGGATATATGCAAAGCCCCAAAAGGCTAGCCCCGAAGAGACACACCACACCAAGAGGGTGATATGTTCAGCATTGCGATTTTGAGCATGTAGAGAGGGTGTGTGTGTGTGGGGGGGGGGGGGGGGGGGGGGGGGGGAGGGATGTGTGTGTGGGGGGGGGATATGAAAAGCCCCCAAAAGACACACCAAACCAAGAGGGTGACTTACCATCCACATCAGGGCAAGCCATCAGCTCATCCACGCTCTCTGGGGTGACACTGCCACCATACTGGATGCGTACCGCTTGTGCGACAGCGGGACTGTACATCTGGGCAACAACAGATCGGATGTACGCATGCACGGACTGCAGGGGGGATAGAATTGAGTGAGCTTGTGTGACAGCGGGACTGTACATCTGGGCAACAGATCGGATGTACGCGTGCATGGACTGCAGGGGGGATAGAATTGAGTGAGCTTGTGTGACAGCAAGACTGTACATCTGGGCAACAGATCGGATGTACGCATGCATGGACTGCAGGGGGATAGAATTGAGGAGTTGTGTGACAGCAAGACTGTACATCTGGGCAACAGATCGGATGTACGCGTGCATGGACTGCAGGGGGGATAGAATTGAGTGAGCTTGTGTGACAGCAAGACTGTACATCTGGGCAACAGATCGGATGTACGCGTGCATGGACTGCAGGGGGGATAGAATTGAGTGAGCTTGTGTGACAGCAAGACTGTACATCTGGGCAACAGATCGGATGTACGCGTGCATGGACTGCAGGGGGGAGGGATCGATGACGTGAGCTTGTGTGACAGCAAGACTGTACATCTGGGCAACAGATCGGATGTACGCGTGCATGGACTGCAGGAGGGATAGAATTGAGTGAGCTTGTGTGACAGCAAGACTGTACATCTGGGCACAGATCGGATTGTACGCGTGATGGACTGCAGGGGGGATATAATTGAGTAGTTGTTGAAGCAGACTGTAATCTGGGCAACAGATCGGATTTACGCGTGCATGGACTGCAGGGGGATAGAATGAGTGGCTGTGGACAGAAAGACTGCATCTGGGCAACAGATGGAGTACGGTGCATGGACTGCAGGGGGGATAGAATTGAGTGAGCTGTGTGACAGCAAAGACTGTACATCTGGGAAAGATCGGATGTACGCGTGCATGACTGCAGGGGGGATCCGAATTGAGTGGGCTGTGTGTGTGACCGCCAGACTGTAATCTGGGCCAAAAGGATCGGATTACGCGTGCAGGACTGAAGGGGGGATAGAATTGAGCGAAGAGCTTTGTGACAGCAAGACTGTACAATAAATGGTAAATACAGTAAATACAATGATACATTAAACGTGTTTGAGCACAAACATTCAACATGAATCTTGGTCTGGTTTGGAATACGGTAAAGACAGTGATACATAAACATTGTTGGCAACAAACATTCATACATTGAATCTTGGTTGAATACTGGTACATACAATGATACAGTAACATGTTTGAGCACAAACATTCATACATTGAATCTTGGTTGAATACGGTACATACATTGATACATTAAACATTGTTTGAGCACAAACATTCATACATTGAATCTTGGTTGAATACGGTACATACATTGATACATTAAACATTGTTTGAGCACAAACATTCATACATTGAATCTTGGTTGAATACGGTACATACATTGATACATTAAACATTGTTTGAGCACAAACATTCATACATTGAATCTTGGTTGAATACGGTACAAACATTGATGCACTGATATATTACACATTGTTTGATCACGTACATAAAACATCGTTTGACCACATAGATTAAACATTGTTTGAATGTACGTATGTATACATTCATATCATCATATGCTGAATCTTGGATGAGCACCTACCTGAGCAATGGCCGGCGTTGCCGTGAGTCCTGTCCCAATGGCCCACACTGGCTCGTAGGCAATCACGATCGTCTCCATCTATTTACAGGGGCAAGTCGGTGTCAGTGTCAGTGTCGGTGTCAATGTGAGTGTCAGTGGTAGTGACATTGTCAGTGTCAGTCGCCCCCAATGGCCTAAACTGGCTCGTAGGCAATCACGATGGTCTCCTTCTGTCAGCAGGGGCAAGTCCGTGTCAGTGTCAGTGGGAGTAGGAGTGTCAACCGAGACAACAGTGAGCAGGTTGGTGAGAGTGGGCTGGAGTGTACTGTGTTTTGGTTTGTAGGTTGCATGCTCAATGGCTGGTTTGTCGTGAGTCCACCTCCATTGGGCCACATAGGTCCTTAGACAAACACGATTGTCACTTTCTGTTAACACTGGCAAGTCAGTGTCACTGTCAGTGTCAGAGTCAGTAGGAGTAGGAGAGTCAACTGGACCAACAGTGGGCAGGTGAGTGGGAGTGGGATGGAGTGCCCTGTGTTTTGGTTTGTAGGATGGCTTCTTTGACAAGAGAGAGAGAGAGAGAGAGAGAGAGAGAGAGAGAGAGAGAGAGAGTTTGGCCTCAAAGTTTGACACCAAAGATGTCAAACACATAGAATGAAAATTATGTCAAATTTGATTGACATCAAAGATATCAATCACATTAGAATGACAACAAGAGGCATACACATAGAATGACAATTATAGCAACTAGAACATTTTGGCTTAGTTTGCCTGGATAATTGATTTTTTAATGCTTAGATATTTAGTTTATTTTCTGGGCTGGAACTGAGCATTTAAAAAGTTGATTTCAATTTTCAAGATGGAGTGGTTATTCGGAGGACCCCCCCCCCCCCCCACCACCACCACCACCACCACCACCATCACACACACATACGCACACACACACTAGATCTTAGTTAGATGACTTACTGTACTTTCTCTATAACAGGGTTACCTTGATGACTTATTCCTAGGGATCGGCATATCATATGATTTTGGCCAAAGGTGAGTATGAGATCATATGATATCATACAAATTGCATCATATAATATTGTATTTAAATTGCAACTTTGGCTTAGTCAGACTGCCGGCATCATATGATATCATATAATGACATGTTGCCGTTTTCTACCTATTCCTAATTTTATTTTTGGTGTTAGTGAGTAATGTGCGGCTGGACCGCAATTAAACTGTGTAACACTGTTTACCACAGTTTCACCCACCTCCTCAGCATGTACTCCCTCCAAAGAGCCAGCAAGTTGATCCGAGCACACTTCCTTCACAAGACCTTGCTCATACTCCTCCTTGCTCTCACCAATGCACAAGATAGGTCGCAGGCCAGCATTAAGGACAGCACGGACCTGTGGCAAATAGATGAATTAGAACATGGGTGAGTGGCTGGGTGGGGTGGGGGATGGGTGGGGTGGAGGAGGAGGGCTGGGCGCACAATATAGGTCGCAGGCCAGCATTAAAGACAGCATGGACTTGTGGCAGATAGATGAATTAGAACATGGGTAGTGGCTGGGTGTGTGTGTGTGTGGGGGGGGGGGGGGGGGGGGGGCTGGGTGCACAATATAGTAACATTCACAGTCACAGTCACAGCATTCAGGACAGCATGGACCTGTGGTGTGGCAGATTGGTGAATTACGAAATTAGTGAGTGGCTGGGTGGCTGGGGTGGAGGCTGGGTGGTGGAGGAGATGAGGTGGGCTGGGCACACAATATAGTCACAGTCACAGACACAGCATTCAGGACAACATGGACCTGTAGTGTGGCAGATAGATGAATTACGAAATTAGTGAGTGGCTGGGTGGGTGAGGAGGGGTGGGGTGGAGGCTGGGTGGTGGGTGGGATGAGGTGGGCTGGGTACATAATATAGTCACAGTCACTGTCACAGCATTCAGGACAACATGGACCTGTAGTGTGGCAGATAGATGAATTACGAAATTAGTGAGTGGCTGGGTGGGTGGGTGGGGTGGGGGTGGGGGGGGATGAGGTGGGCTGGTTACACATGATGGGACACAGTCCAGCATTCAGGACAGGACGGACATGTGGCAGACTGCCGAGTTGCGGAACTAGTGAGTGGCTGGGTGGGTGGGGAGGGGGGGGGGGGATAGGTCGCATTCTAGCATTCGTGACAGCACAGACCTGTGGCAGATTTATGGGAATGGATGAGTGGGTGGGTAGCTGGGTAGGGAGGGGTGGGTGGGATGGCTGGGTGGTGGGTGGGTGGGTGGGGAGAGCGGGTGGGAGGGAAGGTGGTGCTGGGTGGGTGGGGAGGGGGGGGGGGGGATAGGTCGCATTCCAGCATTCAGGATAGCACAGACATGTGGCAGATAGATGTATTACAAAATGGGTGGGGAGGGGGGTGGGAGGGTAGGGGTTTTGGTTGGCTGGGTGGGGAAGGAAGTGAGAGGGGAGGGGTGATGGATGGGTGGGTGGGTATGTATGTTGTTACAGTCCAGGGTTAGACCAAATAGGCTTAAGGGCCTTGCCCAACCATTATATCAGGAGGGGCTACAAAGAAAAGTCCAAGGTGTGTTGCAAGAGACGCGGAAGATTAGCGTCGTGTAACGGGAGAGCGGCACTGAAATGGAGTGCAGCGGCCCAAAGCTAGGGTTCACAACTTAGTTAGGGCCAGGGTTACTTGCTGACAGCACGACAACACGACAAAGAACCGGGAAAAAGGGACAACCCCCCTGAGGGGTGTGGGTGTGTGGGTGTGTGGGTGTGTGGGTGTGTGCGGGGTGGGTGTGTGGGTGTGTGTGTGGGGTGTGTGGGGTGTGTGTGTGTGGGGTGGGTGGGTGGGTGGGTGGGTGGGTGGGTGGGTGGGGGGGGTCGGTGGGTGGGTGGGGGTGGGTGGGGGTGGGGGGGGGGCTCTGCCAAAACAAGTCCTAGGCGGCATCGCAAGCGACGCAATAAATTGGCGGAGAGCTCTTGGCTATCAGAACGACAGGTGGAATTGAGTGGACCAAAGCCAGCTAGTTATGAGCCAGTTAGTTACTAGACAGCTGGTTGAGACAGTTCGCGGATGGTCATGCGGACAATGGGGTGACTCTGGGGGCTTCAGCCCCCCAGAAGGGGCGGCTCCGCCCAAAACTATGTAAGTTTGTATGCGGTACAGCTTCCAGCCTGTCACCCACCTTCTCATTGATCTCAGCATCGCTCTCACCAAAAGCTATGTAAGTTTGTATGCGGTACAGCTTCCAGCCTGTCACCCACCTTCTCATTGATCTCAGCATCGCTCTCACCAAAAGCTATGTAAGTTTGTTTGCGGTACAGCTTCCAGCCTGTCACCCACCTTCTCATTGATCTCAGCATCGCTCTCACCAAAAGCTATGTAAGTTTGTATGCGGTACAGCTTCCAGCCTGTCACCCACCTTCTCATTGATCTCAGCATCGCTCTCGCCAAACACGACCCTTCTCTCTGAGTGTCCACACAGCACATACTCACAGCCAACTGAAGGGGGTGATAAAGATGCGCACATATATATAGTGATATAGTGATAGATATGTGTACATATATATAATGATATAGTGATAGGTATGTGTACATGAATGTATGTATGTATGTATGTATGTATGTATGTATGTATGTATGTATGTATGTATGTATGTATGTATGTATGTATGTATGTATGTATGTATGTATGTATGTTGTTACAGTCCAGGGTTCTGTCAAATAGGCTAAAGGGACATGCCCAACCATGATATGTTCACATGTATGTATGTGTATGTTTATTTAGTCCAGGGTTATGTCAAATAAGTAGGAACCGACACATCATATGATGCTGACCAAAGGGGAGTATGATATCATATGATATCATACAAATTGCATCATATGATATCATATATAAATGGTTAACTTTAGCCTAGTCAGTCTGCGGCATCATATGATAACATATAATGACATGATATTGTATGACATCACATTGCCGTTCCCTACGGAAAAGGCTAAAGGGGCACGCCCAACCATGATGTCATCTATACTATCATCTAGGATTATGCCCATCTATGATATCAGGAGGGGCTAAAGAGAAAAATCACTGATGAACTGCCCCCAATCGTTTCACCGACGGAGGCCCTGAGTTCGCGCTACAGTGAGTTGCTTTTGCGATTCCCATAACTAATTTAAACAATGATGCATGTACAACTACACGTGGTAAACAAATAACTGACCATTTCACTTTTACAAGGGCTGGAACAAGTACAAAGAAACCGAACGAAACAACGTACAAAGTAACCGAACGAAACAACATATAAAGTAACCGAACGGATCAACGTACAAATCAACCGAACGAACCGCAACATACAGAGCAACCGAACGAAGCAACGTACAAAGTAACCGAACGAAACAACGTACAAAGCAACCAAACAAACCGCAACGTACAAAGTAACCAAACGAACCGCAATGTACAAAGCAACCGAACAAACCGCAACATACAGAGCAACCGAACAAACCGCAACGTACAAAGCAACCGAACAAACCGCAATGTACAAAGTAACCGAACGAACCGCAATGTACAAAGCAACCAAACAAACCGCAACGTACAAAGCAAACGAACAAACCGCAACGTACAAAGCAACCGAACAAACCGCAACATATTCACCTGACTTGACCAAGTGGGCTATCCACCATATAACCACCAGGGTTGACCATGCTGACTTTCAAACACTCAGTATCCCACATGACTAGGCCATGCTGACTATCACACACCACCCAATCCCCCTATCCCCACCCTTGTACCCACCTGACTCGACCATGCCCACAGACACAGCCCCAGTGAAGGCACCCTTGTCCATGGGCTACATATCATGTGATCCGAACTTCACTTTATTAAACACCATTATATCCCCCTATCCCCACCCTAGTACCCACCTGATTTGGCCATGCCCACAGACACAGCCCCAGTGAAGGCACCCTTGTCCATGGGTTAGATATCATGTGTTTTTGTGAGTGTTGAATGTCAAGTGTTGAGTGTGTGTGTGGTATGGGTGAGTGGGCATGGTGTGGACACTAATATTGTATTGGTAATCATGGCATGAGCTCAAGTGCTGCTTATTTCTGCTATGTATAGGGATCGCTAGTTTTGACCCCGTTTTTGCGAAAATATCGCTGTAAAATGTAAAATCAAAAGTTTGTTTTTTGCCTTAAAAGCTATAAAAGCTATAAAAAGGTATGAGAAGCACTAAGACGCTGTCCCTGGAGGAGGCCTAAAACCACAAAGCTAGAAAAAAACCACTTTCAGATTTGAAAAAAAAGCCCTGATGAGCTCCACCCTATTACCCACCTGACTTGACCATGCCGACAGAAACAGCCCCAGTGAAAGCACCCTTGTCCTTGGGGTATATATCTTGCGCTCCCAACTTCACTGAGGTTCCCTGAATCTGTTCATTCACTGTTGCCAGGAAGGGAGCTGGGGGGAAGACAGCGATCTGGGGGATAGAAAACAGCTTGTGTGTGTGTTTGGGTATGTGAGGTAGGGTAGGTGCTTTAGGGTAGGTGTGTTTGTCGTTGGAGTGTGCGTGTGCTTCCCAACTTGACTGAGGTTCCCTGAATCTGTTCATTCACTGTCGCTAGGAAGGGAGCCGGAGGGAGGGGCAGCGATATCTGGAGATAGAGGATAGCATATATTTGAGTGTCTGGGTAGGTGTGTGTGTGCTGATGTGTGTGTGTGTGCATAAGCGTGTGTGCGTGTTTGCGTCTGCGCTCATGCTTGTGCTTGTGCTCATGTCTGTGCTCGTGCTTGTGCTCATGCTTGTTTTGTGCTTGATCGTTCTTGTCCATGTCTGTATTCACATTGTTGTCTGTTTGCGTAACTGCTCCTCTTTATGCTCACGGGTGGGAAAAGGCTAAGTTAGTTCATATTAGTAAATTCATAATATTAGTGAATGTTCGCTAATATTAGACGGACGAGCCGTCTGACCAGAATTTTGAATTTATTTGAAAAACAAATAAGCTCGCTACAGGTGCTAACTCTTCGATTGGTGAGAAAATAGGCAATCGATAGGAGTCTGGGCGTGGGCCGCGGTGTGAGGTGTGGGTGGGGGTTTGGGGTGACATGAGTTGGACCTTAGTTTGGTGCGGTTGGCACAGTCCTGACAAAATAAGAGCAACCCTGGGCGAACCCCAAACGAGTCAGATAGGAGCTGTACTGCCGATCGCTTCAGTGCGGCTTGCTCTTCAATGGGCGCAGTAGCCAGACTCCTATTCCTAAAGCCACGCCGACTAGGCATTTATCTTTCTTTCTTTCAAGGGAGCCTGGCCTCACCTCAACATCAAATTTAGGCTTGTCCAAAGATAGCGTCCTTGAGCAGGAGGCCATGAGGGCAGCCAATTTCTGCAAAACAAGTACAGAAAGGACTGAGAAAGTTGCATCAATACATGAGTAGTCATGCTGAATTGTGTGTGGCCTTCTCGCAGTAAAATCAAAGAAAAAAGTTCAAGGTTTTCAAAATGTTCTGGCAAAACCCCAAATCAAGCAGGAGAACCAATGAATGCGCAGGTCATGGATAGTGAGGTCTTGTGCCCCCACCCCCCCCCCACTCCCACACACACATCACCACCCCTCCCCTTCTTCCTCCCTCCTTTACTTTTCACCACTTCAGCCCCCCTCCTGGTATCCTACCCCCCATTCCCGGCCGACTCCTAAAAAATCACAACCAGTGTACACAACCACCACAACACACACACAAACATATCATACAAAAGCACAAAACTAACAGAAAACACACAAACATATACAAGCAGCCACTCACTCCATAAATCCCATGATCTCACCACAGTTCACCTTCACCACCACCATCACCCGATTGCCAGACCCACCCTCCAATACCCACAACACACACACAAAACTTTTTTTTTTTGGGCACGCACCGTCCATATCAACCACTGTGCATCATCAATACCGGAGTTCGAGTGGACAACACCACGGCACCCTGGGATATGGAAATGTGTGTTTCAGTAAACAAGAGGATCACCAATATCACTATCCACTGCACCACAAAAACACACTAATTACAAACAACACCTACCACCACCACACACGCACAAAACACAACGCACACCTAACAAACACGCTAAACAAGGAAACAAACACTAACTAACACAAAAACCAGTGCACACAAACACATACACACACACACAACACACACACAAGCTCCACAAACAAGTGCACACAGTCCATGTGGATCTGCCTGGGCCAATATCAAACAGAGGTGGGGGGTTCAGCTTCCAGTACCTGCCCATGATGGCAGTCGAGTTGGACGCCACTTTGGACATGGGGGGGGCGATCTTGGGCTCAGCATCCGCCATGAATACCATGGTGGAATGAGCGCTGTGCTGTAAGATTGAGAAGATGGACAGGGTAATGAGGGTGAGGAGGAAGATGATGGGCAGCGTTGATGAGGATGAGGATGATGGCAGATGGAGAGGGTGGTGAGGGTGAGGACGAAAGGATACGGCCTGACGGGAGGGGGCGATTAGGGTGGGGGATGCGGATGTGATGGCAGGGTTGATGAGGATGAGGTATGACGGCCAGAGTTGATTAGGGTGAGGCTGAGGATGATAGCAAGGGTGATGAGATGAGGAGATCGTAGGGTTTATGGAGGGTGAGGATTGAGGATGCTGGCAGCGTTGTGATAAGGATGAGGAGATTGTGTAGGGTTATGGAGGATGGGAGGCATGAATGGCAGGGTGATGAGGGTGAGGTAAGGAGAGAATGAGGATGAGGATGAGGAATGATGGCAGGATGCATGAGGGTAGTGGGATGAGGATGATGGTTAGGTGTCGGGTGAAAGGATGAAGATGAGGATGATGGCAGGGTGATGAGGATGAGGATGATGGCAGGGTGGTGAGGGTGAGGATAAGGATAAGGATGACGGGAGGGCGATTAGGGTGAGGATGAGGATGATGGCAGGGTGATGAGGATGAGGATGAGTGATGACGGAGAGTGATGATCGGGTGCGGATGAGATGTATAGAAGGGTGATGAGGATGAGGATGATCGTGTAGGGTTCTGAGGGTGAGGCTTGAGGATGAGGGCAGGGCTGATAGGATTGAGGATGTGATTGTAGGGTATAGGAGAGGATGATGGCAGGGTGATGAGGGTGAGGATGAGGATGATGGTAGGGTGATAAGGATGAAGATGAGGATGATGGCAGGGTTATGAGGATGAGGATGATGGCAGGGTGGTGAGGGTGAGGATGAGGATAAGGATGACGGGAGGGTGATTAGGGTGAGGATGAGGATGATGGCAGGGTGATGAAGATGAGGATGAGGATGACGGCAGAGTGATTAGGGTGAGGATGAGGATGATGGCAGGGTGATGAGGATGAGGATGATCGTAGGGTTATGAGTGTAGAGGAGAGCGCTGATGGCAGAGGTGATTGAGGGGTTGAGGATAAGGATGAGAATGAGGATGAGGATGGTGGCAGGGTGATCTGATGAGGGTTGAGGAATGAGGAGGATTGAGGATAAGGTGAGGATGATGATGAGGATAATGGCAGGGTGAATTGAGGCTGAGGATGAGATGAGGAGGAGGGCAGTGGTGATCAGGGTGAAGAGGGTGAGGAAGAGGACTGGGATGAGATGAGGATAAGATGAGGATGATGGCAGGGGTGATTCCAGGTGATGAGGATGAAGATACGGATGCTGGCACGGGTGAGGATGAGGATGAGGATGATGGCAGGGTGGTTGATGGGGGAGGATGAAAATGAGGAGATGGCAGGATGCTGAGGATGAGGATGATGATGCAGGGATGAGGGCGGGGCGCGATTGAGGATGAGGATCTGATGCAGCCGTGATGAGGGTGAGGATGAGGATGAGGATGAGGGCCGCGCGATGCGGGTGAGGATGAGGATGAGGATGGTGGCAGGGTGACGGCAGGGTTGATGAGGATGAGGATGTGGTGAGGGTGAGGCATAGGTGGAGCCACTCACGACACTAGGGGACGCGGTCATGGGCTCATCAAAAATAGCATGGCAAATACCATGGGCGTCCCATGCCCCATGCCCCACACCTAATGCCTCACACCCAGTGCCCCATGCCCCATGCAATCCAACCAACTGGTAACTACCACCCTAACACCACTATCACTCACAAAGAAATCCTCCATGTGTAGGACTGTCCCATGACACTCTTCCTCATCCCACGCCCCATGACCACAGCACACCAACTGCCATCTCACCCCCATGCATCCACCCCCACCCCTGACACAACACATCCACTACCACCCCCTCCAATCGCAACCCCAGTTCACTCCAGGACAATCCCCTTGTGTAGCCCTCTGTCACATGCCAGTCCTCCAGACCCAGCCCCCCAGGCACTGCACACCCAAATCACCCCCATACCCCAACCCCACCCCCCACAGCCAACCACCACCCGCACTCCACACAACCCACTCTACCCCAAGGAATGCCCAGTATAGCTGTCACATGCCCAGTCTCGTCGACCCAGCGCCCCCCACGCCCGACGCCCACGCCCCATGCATGCGACACCGCAATGTGGTCATATTACCCCCCCCACACAAAACCCCTCTAAACCAAGAGACTCCTCCTTGTATAGCTTTGTTCCGTCACCTCATCCACGTCCAGCCCCAGGTTCAAAGGGCCACATGCATTGCCAACTGCCCCCCCCCCCCCCCCTCCCCAATCATCCCAAAAACCCCACCTCTCACCCTAGGAAACTCATCCAGGGTATGCAATGTTAAATTCACCTCCACCAAGCCAAACTGGGCCCATCTTGCCAGCAGGCCTCCGGACTAAGGGAATGGGGCAGCGCGGCCTGCGTGGGTGCTCCCATCTCAGCCCGGCAAAATCAAAATCGCAGACTTGCTTGACACGTGCATGGGACGGGGGGGTTTGGCGCTGTGGGGATAAGTGTTGCTTCACGGTGGGGTTTGCCTCCCGGGACGCCTTCATCGCATGGAGGGCGCTGTTGGTATGATTGAGAGCCATTGTTGGATGGAGTGGATGTAACTAGCTGTTGAGTTTCTTGGATGATGCGGATGGGCTAGAGGAGAGGGGAAGGAGATGCTGGGGGGGGTGGCTTGGGGGCGGGCACGCGTTATGTTCGACGGTGAGAACGGCGGGGGGGGGGGGGGGACGATGTTAGAGGGATATTCTGTACAGATACTGGCCCGACATTTCGATAATTCGCCTTTGGCAGGCCCGGCTGCGGACGCGGACGGTTGGTCGCGGTTGGTTACTGATTACGGTTGCCAGCTGGCGGTGGCAGCTGGCGGTAGCAGCCCATTTTGATGGTGCAGAACGCTTGACCGCGGGATATGGTCAGGCATCGAGAATCGAGAATTCGTGATAGGAGGGATGGAATCAATAGTGGTCTGTAAAAATTAAAAAACCCTATGTAACTTAATATAAGAATATTAACTATATTAACTAATAGTAGATGTTAGATTTCAGTTTTATTTTTGCCCAAATCAACTTTTGAAAATGGAATCAAATATTGCATTGAATAACTAAGCTAGCAATGGAGCCGGATTTTTATGGGAGCCAATCTGGATGGTTACAAAAATGAAACAAAGCATTTATAACACGGAGCGCGGAACTAGCGGAACACGGAATCGGCCCGTGGCCTAATGCCCAATCAAAATTGTGCCCAAACAGTTTGGGCTTAGCCAGCAGAGGTAGTGTAGTAACACTATGTCTGAATCACTAGAAAAAAAGATACGAACAGCAGCTTCTAGGAGAGCTCTGTGAGCGAGACATGGGCGTAGTCCTAGAATTTTGTGTGAAGAAATTAATTCTGCTAGTGCGAGGCGAACTAGATTGTTTTGGGTTGGGATAAAAGGCCAGCCAGGGGAGCTGACTTAGAAGCTGAAACCCAATCTCGGAAGTAGTTGCCATTTATGTGGAAATCTGGATCTCAGAGTTGGCTTAGTGAGAACTAAGGTGTAATAGTAATCATAATCAATGGAAGGTGTGTGTGTAGGTTTGTGTGAATGTGTGTGTGTGTAGTGGGGAGGGGGGGCGGGGGGGGGGGGGGGGGGGGGGAGGCAAAGTCATGGCATATTTGGGTGTGTGTGCGGGTCGTGGGTGGTGGTGGTGGCTGGTGGGGGGGCAGTATCTTGGAAGTTTGTGTGTATTTGTGGGTGTGGGTGGGTGATGTGGGCTGTGGGGGGGTGGGTGAGTGTGGGTGGGTGGGTGGGGGGCCGTGTTGGGTGTGGGTGGGGGGGGTGGTGCTCCCCCTTATTCCTTTGCGTTTGGGCCTTTCCCGCCTCTGGACCTGTCCGCCCTCCTCCGTTTCCCCTTTTC